>JAVIAB010000092.1:5004467-5604467 GCA_032433765.1 Megaustenia siamemsis
ACTTCCGGTCAATATGGCGGATAGACGGCAAGGACCATTGAGGCCCAGTCTGAAAGGTGTTCCTTGTTGCAGTTTCCTCATATTCCATGTCCGGCTTGCTGCAAGAACTACTGAGTTTAGTGCTCTGTGCACACCGTGACTTGTGTATTTCATCTGAACCGTGTTTCGATGTTTCGATTGCTTACGATGAATGATGATATCGTACAACAAAGGACAGTTCAGTTGTGTTCACTTTCGGTGCGGCTTGGCCTTATGCCTTTTGGCGTGTGCTTTTAGTTGCTATAATGGGGACTGCAGCTGCCTTTGTTTGTTTGGATCTTTCGATGATATGAGTTTTAATTCGGATGACTCCACTGATACGGGCTGTTGAGCAATTATGGAGTTTAATTCGCTTGCGGTGAAACCGGGGCTTTCGACAAATCATATATTATATATTTATGTTTGACAGTGTGGACAGGAACAAACTTTCGACAAATCATATATTATATATTTATGTTTGGCCGTGTGGACAGGAACAAACTTTCGACAAATCATATATTATATATTTATGTTTGGCCGTGTGGACAGGAACAAACTTTCGACAAATCATATATTATATATTTATGTTTGGCCGTGTGGACAGGAACAAACTTTCGACAAATCATATATTATATATTTATGTTTGACCGTGTGGACAGGAACAAACTTTCGACAAATCATATATTATATATTTATGTTTGACCGTGTGGACAGGAACAAACTTTCGACAAATCATATATTATATATTTATGTTTGACCGTGTGGACAGGAACAAACTTTCGACAATCATATATTATATATTTATGTTTGACCGTGTGGACAGGAACAAACTTTCGACAAATCATATATTATATATTTATGTTTGACAGTGTGGACAGGAACAAACTTTGGTAAATCATATTTTATATATTTATGTTTGGCCGTGTGGACAGGAACAAACTTTCGACAAATCATATATTATATATTTATGTTTGGCCGTGTGGACAGAACAAACTTTCGACAAATCATATATTATATATTTATGTTTGACCGTGTGGACAGGAACAAACTTTGGCAAATCATATATTATATATTTATGTTTGACCGTGTGGACAGGAACAAACTTTCGACAAATCATATATTATATATTTATGTTTGACCGTGTGGACAGGAACAAACTTTCGACAAATCATATATTATATATTTATGTTTGACCGTGTGGACAGGAACAAACTTTCGACAAATCATATATTATATATTTATGTTTGACCGTGTGGACAGGAACAAACTTTCGACAAATCATATATTATATATTTATGTTTGACCGTGTGGACAGGAACAAACTTTCGACAAATCATATATTATATATTTATGTTTGGCCGTGTGACAGGAACAAACTTTCGACAAATCATATATTATATATTTATGTTTGACCGTGTGGACAGGAACAAACTTTCGACAAATCATATATTATATATTTATGTTTGGCCGTGTGGACAGGAACAAACTTTCGACAAATCATATATTATATATTTATGTTTGACCGTGTGGACAGGAACAAACTTTCGACAAATCATATATTATATATTTATGTTTGGTCGTGTGGACAGGAACAAACTTTGACAAATCATATATTATATATTTATGTTTGACCGTGTGAACAGGAACAAACTTTGACAAACTTTAGAAACCTACTGTGTAGCAGGACAACTATATATGACCGTTTTTGTCTTGTCAGACGGTCTAGTGGAGGCTATTGTATATTTTTTTTTAGGTTTTGTTTTTGTCGAACAGCTTCTCTTGCGGCTAATTCTACCAATGTTTGACAAACACACACGGCCACAGAATGAACAAGTCAGGCGCACTGATCCACAGGGTTTTCCATCCTTTTTCATAAGTCTTTTCTCTTCTAAGTGTTGCCTTAACACAGTCTCAAATGATGTTATACTATTCCTTATACATGCTCTCCATGATGTGCGATTACTTGCCAGATGTTCCCAGTCGTTTTCACAGATGGAGAAGTCTTTCAGAGATGATTTACAGATATCTCTATATCGTAATTTAGGTCTGCCGATTTTTTTTTTCCGTGTATTAGTTCACCATATAGTATTTGCCTGGGAATCCGCTTTTCTTCCATTCGCTGGACATGCCCCAACCATCTTAGTCCTCGACATCTGAGCATCGACATGATTGTTGGGGTCTTAGCACGTTGCAGGACAGTTTAGTTGGTTATTTTGTCCTGCCATTTGATGTGCATTATTTTGTCCTGCCATCTGATGTGCATTATTTTGTCCTGCCATTTGATGTGCATTATTTTGTCCTGCCATTTGATGTGCATTATTTTGTCCTGCCATTTGATGTGCATTATTTTGTCCTGCCATTTGATGTGCATTATTTTGTCCTCCCATTTGATGTGCATTATTTTGTCCTGCCATTTGATGTGCATTATTTTGTCCTGCCATTTGATGTGCATTATTGTGTCCTGCCATTTGATGTGCATTATTCTGGGGAGACATCGCATGTGGAAGACATTTAGTATTTTTCCTGGTTTGAGTATGTTGTCCAGGTTTGATTATGTTGTCCAGGTTTGAGTATGTTGTCCAGGTTTGAGTATGTTGTCCAGGTTTGAGTATGTTGTCCAGGTTTGAGTATGTTGTCCAGGTTTGAGTATGTTGTTCAGGTTTCAGCAGGACAACTGCTAGATAATATAATGGCGCTATATAAAAACAATCAAAGTGCCGTTAGAACATCGGAAGGTCTGTCAGAACGGTTTCAGGTTACAACAGGAGGAAGACAAGGATGCATCCTCTCACCACTCCTCTTCATCATATATATGGACAAAATAAATCTGGAAACAACCACCAATAAGGACAAACCAAATAATAACATAGAGGTAGAAATTCCAACATCAGCGAGCTACTCTTCGCAGATGACCAATGCCTAATATATGAGGATGAAAACCTGCTACAACAGCATTTAACATGTCTAGATAAAAGTTGCACAAACTACAGTATGAAAATTAACACAGCAAAAACAGAGACTATGAGAATAAGCAAATTAAGACACTCATTAAACATTAAGAGGACTTCCGGTGTGTGACTATGCTGACAACACGACACAATTTACAATGGAGTCACATTGAAGTTATAAGTGAATGTCAATGCCCGTAGAAAAAGAAATTCAAGCGATCTTGTGATATTTCAAATGGACTTTGTGTGATTTATTCTTATAGTTTGTACGAATAAGTAGAATTACCATCCATCATTGTGCTATTACGATACTACGATCATGAACGAAAATGTTACAAAGCAGGAAATCTACAACAACACACAGAAAACGATCAGAACGTTTAATAGGCACTTGGAACATCTGCGGATTAGGTGATAAAAGTACAGAAATAGTTGAATTTATGAAGAAAAGGAATATAAAAATCTTAGGATTAGCTGACACAAGAAAGAGAGGTAAAATCATTAAAGAAATACACTAAAGCTACACACTCGTCACGAGCGGAATTAACAACATGGCGGAAGTAAACAAACACGGAGTCGGTTTCATTATTGAAAGTAACACTGCCAAAAATATACTAGAAATAGATTAGATCTCGGAAAGAATTATAAGTATCAAATTAGCAGAAAAAGGAGGAAATACCACTTATATTCAAACATATGCTCCATGCAACGACACATATAGTGAGGACGGCAAACAAGAATATTTTGATGAACTCTCAGCCACAATAAATAAAGTCAAGGACGCAGAGAAATTGTTTGTACTAGGAGATTTCAACGGTAGAGTAGAACAAAGGAGAACACCATGGGAATTATACCTAGGACCATTTAGTGACATTAGAACAGAGTGTAACAGTAACGGTGAACACCTACTAAATATTTGTGCAGAACATGATCTTTATATAACAAACACGTTTAATCAGCACAATCATAACCAAATACTCACTTGGTATAAATGGAATGACACGGACAAGGCCTCCCAAATCGATTTTATTTTTACTAGAAGACATCAAAGGAGGGTCATAACAGACTCAAGATCTATACCAAACGCAATATTAGATACAGACCATAAGCCTGTTTTACTATGGCAGAAAAAATGGATTAGGAAACAACAGATTGCAAGACCTCAAGCACAAAGAATCGATCTAAAAGCAATAAAGAATGTAAACATACAAAAATAAATAGAAGAATCCGTAACCAACAAATACCAAACCCGAATACAACCTACAAACATAGAAGAAGCATGGAAACAGTTTAAAGAAGGTCTAATAGAGTCAACACAAGAGAAATGCGGTCTGAAAAATATAGGAAAGAGCAGAAAGAAACTAACAAGATGGTGGAATGAAGTAGTTAAATCAGCAGTGAAACACAAGAAAGACAAGTATAAAACGTGGCAGAAGACAAAAACAACAGAAGACTACAATCACTATAGACAAGCCAGAAATGATAGCAAAAAGATCCTAGAACAAACAAAAGCAGACTCATGGAAAGCATTTGGTGAAGAATTAGCAAAAACATGTAGAAAAGAACCAAGAGAATTTTTCAAAAGTGTAAAAGCAATGAGAGTAAGAAATAATGATTGTAACCCAACCACTATAATAAACGACAAGAACGGTAGACCAATCAGCAGCAGGAAAAACATAATAATCAGATGGAGAGAATACTTTAAGGAACTATTAAATCATGGAAATACAAACGGAAATACAGAGTTTAAACATAGGCAGTATGATGAACAGGAACCGAAAATACTTAAAGCAGAAGTAGAATGGGCATTGAAACAGAATAAAAAGAACAAAGCAGCTGGTAGAGATGGAATAACAACAGAAATGCACTAGCCTGTAAGGAAACAGCTATAGATTGGCTTACTATCATATTCAATATGGCTTGGGAAGAAAGAAAAGTCCCAGACGATTGGCAAAAAGCAATCATTGTCCCATTTTGGAAGAATAAGGGAAGCAAAAGGGAGTGTGAAATGTACAGAGGAATATCCCTATTGAGTCAAGTTGGTAAAATGTTTGCTAAAATATTAGAGAGGAGAGTAAGATACATAATAGAACCTCAATTAAGTAATAATCAATTTGGATTCAGAAAAGGCAAAAGCTGTACTGATGCTATATTTACATTGAGACAACTATGTGAAAAAACAATAGAATATGACAGAAACCTAAATATAGTGTTTATAGATCAGGAAAAAGCGTTTGATCGTGTGGACAGGAACAAACTTTGGCAAACTTTAGAAACCTACGGGGTAGCAGGACAACTACTAGATAATATAATAGCACTATATAAAAACGGGGAGCCGCAATAGCTCAGTGGTTAGTGAACTGGACTACAAAGGACAAGGGGTAGGGTTCGATCCCAACCGACGGCTTCCGGGATCACCCAGCCTTTAATGGGTACCGGATTTTTTTCTGGGATAGTAAAGCAGCACGGGCGTAATACCGACCACATTGCCCCAAAAATCATGTGCTGAAGGTCTGTAAAATATAGGGTCACTAACACCATATTTCCCTATACGCCACTTGGCGTGACGGGGGTACTTTACTTTTACTTACTATATAAAAACAGTCAAAGTGCCGTCAGAACATCCGAAGGTCTGTCAGAATGGTTTCAGGTTACAACAGGAGTAAGACAAGGATGTGTCCTCTCACCACTCCTCTTCATCATATATGGACAAAATAAATGAGGAAACAACCACCAATAAGGACAAATCAAATAATAACATAGAGGTAGAAAACTCCAACATCAACGAGCTACTCTTCGCAGATGACCAATGCCTAATATATGAGGATGAAAACCTGCTACAACAGCATTTAACATCTCTAGACAAAAGCTGCACAAACTACAGTATGAAAATTAACACAGCAAAATCAGAGGCTATACGAATAAGCAAATTAAGACACCCATTAAACATCAAGATCAAAGATAAAGAAATAAAACAAGTAGAGGAATTCAAGTATTTAGGCACAATGTTCACAGAAGATGGAAAACTAGACAGAGAAATTGACATGAGAATACAAAAAGCAAATGCTGTCACATAACAGCTTTCACCATTGCTAAGACATCCAAACATTTCTATGCCAGCTAAACAACAAATGATAAATTTTCATACCAACTTTGTGCTATGAAAGTCAAACATGGACTCTTTCTAAATCACAGTTAAGAAAGATCAATACATGTGTGATGCGGTGCTTGAGAAAAGTAACAAACAACGCAAGAAGAGATAGAATAGCAAATGAAAGCATAAGAAAAATGGTAGGAACAAAACCCTGTCAAGAATATATAGAACAACAACAACTTAAATGGTCAGAATGAATGCTCACAAATCACCATCAAGGGCGTTCTTATCAAGAATGCATGGGAAAAGACCAAGAGGAAAAGACAATTCGAGCAGCTCAAGAACGACAAATGATATAAGCAGGACACCTTTTAGGTATCAGTGAAAAGGGAAAAGAAGATATATTTATGTTATATTAGTAGGGAACTCTGTACAGAAATATTATTATGTTATAATCATAGCCATGGTCGGTGTCACGCCAGGCCGTCTTTATGTGCGCCTTTCTCCACAGTTGTATGACAACAGTAACGTTGTTGACTTTTTCCATCCCACGACAAGAAAATGTCTAAAATACGACGGCCTTGTCAAAAAAAGAATATTGGAAAATAATGCTATAGAAAGACGAGACAATGGCACATCAAGAAGAAGGTAGTTTGAAGTCATCAAAAAGCCTTTGAACATGACAACAGAAGTGGGAGATCTGGCTAGAGGCACCGATTTCTTCTGACAGACTGGTGAGTGGAGGAAACAGGCAAATCAATGCAGTGTTGCTGTAAAGCTGATAGTAGGAGCAAGTAGTGGGGGGTAATACACACTGCAACAAAACATGATGACAGTTTTACAAAAAAGGAACACAAGAAAATACTGACGTTTCGGTCTACATGCGGCCTTCCTCAGAAAACAGGAACAACACAAACGGACAACGGAATAAAGTAAACTCTACTACATCTAGGATGAGCGGGACAGGTAAATCAAAGAAAAAATAAACAGAGAGATACGAGATGAGATGAGAGATGTGCTACATATCGGAGGGTAACAATAGATAATATTTGACACACAGTAAGTTACAATAAATATAAAATTAAAGTGGGACTTAACTGAAGCAAGATCCAAACGCTCCTAGCGAGTAGAAGACTGTGAACCAAGTAGGACGCATGAGGGAAAGGTGTGGGGAGGGGGGAAGAGGGCGTGGGTTGGGAAATAAGTTCCGAGATTGCACGAGAAAATCAGGTACGGGATTGAGGTTTGAGATTGTGATGATGAGATTGTGGTGAGTGCAGAGTTCAGGCCATGCAACTTGATGATGATGAGATTGTGATGAGTGCAGAGTTCAGGTCATGCAACTTGATGATGATGAGATTGTGGTGAGTGGAGAGTTCAGGCCATGCAACCTGATGATGATGGGATTGTGGTGAGTGCAGAGTTCAGGTCATGCAACTTGATGATGATGAGATTGTGGTGAGTGGAGAGTTCAGGCCATGCAACCTGATGATGATGGGATTGTGGTGAGTGGAGAGTTCAGGCCATGCAACTTGATGATGATGAAAGACAATCTCCACAGTTGTTTTGTCACAACAGAAGTATTCTTGTGTAGAATTGCAACTCAAACGATCAAGATTGGTTTCATTGGATCGACCTGAATTTAGAGTCTCTGCTAGTTCATCGTGACCTCATCGACTGGTGTTCTGTCGAGGACAGCCATAATGTTGTGTGGAGTCATCGCCCCTTCTCTCTCTCCTTAATATCAACCAGTTTATGTCTTTGTTGGTGGTGACACTACGTCTTAGTTAGCGAACTTGTTCACAGCTTCCAGTTTCTTCTTGGTCCTTGCAACTCCATGTGGAGCATATTTCTTCAACAATAATTTCCAAGCTGTTCGTTTTTCTTGCCATTCATTTCAGATCATTCCATGTCTTTCCCATTATCTTCATCTCTGCTTTCACCTGTTTTATCAAGTATATTTTGGTTTTCCTCTTTGTCTCTTTCTCCGGGAATACCAAAAAAGGCGCTGTCGTGTAATACTCTCCGCTGGCTTCCATAGTGTGTCTTACCCAAGCTTCCAGCCTGTTTTGACAATTTGTGGCCTGTCTTGATGTGTCGTCATCGCAATCATCATCATGGTTCTTTTATAGACAGATCTGGGAGACGTTTGTCTAGTAGTAAACGTCTAGTAGTATACGTCTAGTAGTATACGTGTTTGTGTGTGCGCGTGCTCGATGCGTGTGTGGCTGTGTGAACATCCGGCAACGTCAAGAGGTTGTTAAAACGAGGCACATCACTGGTGTTGTAGATCCGTCGTGTTAAAGGTCTGGCTAAGTCAACATTTGGTGTGGCCATGAGTCCCAGGTAGACGCGGTCACGTGTTTGAGACACAACTAAAGGCTTGAATGAGGTCTCTCTCACAGCTACCAGGCCATGTCGACTGGAGGGAAGGTAAGGAATTACTTTCTTATTGCCTGTCTTCTTTAAACGTTTCTTCGTTCGTCTTCTAGTTTTTTTAGTTGACAGCCACTTTGCCAGATAGTCAAACAAATGTCAATCTTTGCTTTATTTCTATTCTATCTTTCCAATTGGCGTGTTGTTGTCAGTCCTGTTTCCTATGTTGGACCAACAGATGTTGATCTTTTCACTCTACCTTTGTAATTTAGGAATCATATCATGCCTTATGGTTATATTAGTTGTCGTTTATATTTCAACGCTCACTGATATCAGTGATCATTTATATCTTACATATCTTATATCTTATCTTATATCTTGTTTCTAAAGTTGTTTATGATTTAGTGTTATCTTTACCTTCTTTTTAATGTTATAATCTTTATGATGTTTTATGTATTATATTATTTTTACCATTATTTAAACTTAATGAATGTTTTAATGTTGTCTCATATTTGTATCAACTATCATGAATATCTTAATGCTAACATATACGTTTATTATAAATAATAATTTCATCTTTTCTAATGATCAGATGCTGCTATGCATTTTGATGTTTAGACCAGTATTAGTATAATCTTGCCTTATGTTTGTGATTAATTATAATTGCTGTTTTAATGATGCATTATGCTATTTTGATTATCATTTATATCTTCATGATGTCTTTTATATTAAGCATTGGTGATGTTATTACACATAAAATTTTTACAAATTGTTCTAATTTTATTACAATTTTACCACTCGAGCCAGACATGATGAAGTTTCCCCAAGGCAATGTCTTTGATCATAATTTCACTAAAGTGTTGAACTATCAAAGTTCATCTTTACAGTCAGGAAGTGTTGAACTATAAAAGTTCATCTTTACAGTCAGGAAGTGTTGAACTATCAAAGTTCATCTTTACAGCCAGAAAGTGTTGAGCTATAAAAGTTCATCTTTACAGCCAGGAAGTGTTGAACTATCAAAGAAAGTTCATCTTTACAGCCAGGAAGTGTTGAACTATCAAAGAAAGTTCATCTTTACAGCCAGGAAGTGTTGAACTATCAAAGAAAGTTCATCTTTACAGACAGGAAGTGTTGAACTATCCAAGAAAGTTCATCTTTACAGCCAGGAAGTGTTGAACTATCCAAGAAAGTTCATCTTTACAGTCAGGAAGTGTTGAACTATCCAAGAAAGTTCATCTTTACAGACAGGAAGTGTTTAACTATCAAAGAAAGTTCATCTTTACAGTCAGGAACTGTTGAACTATCCAAGAAAGTTCATCTTTACAGTCAGGAAGTGTTGAACTATCAAAGAAAGTTAATATTTACAGCCAGGAAGTGCTAAACTATCCAAGAAAGTTCATCTTTACAAACAGGATTCCATCTCATGTCGTCCAGCCTTTGACGTGCCGACCTGGGGAACAAGTACGAGAATGACTCAGCGGACGTACACCAGACTGCCCTCCGACAACGGCTCAGTCTCTGACGAGGAAAGTTCGGGTGCAACAACTCTCGGTGGCAGATCTATATCAAGTACATCTTTAAGAAATGTAAGGTCACAGTCAAACTTCAACATCATCATAATCTAATTTCCTGACATTTACTAAAGGCTGCATCACCACAACACGTCTGAAAGAACATCTATATCATCCACCTCTGTTGTTGTCATGTTTAAGGTCTCTTGGATGTCTTGAAGTCAAATTGTTCTTGGTCTGCTCCTGTCTTATCTTTCGTGAACCACGCCTTCCATTTTTTGTTATTTCCAGCCCGCAGTGTTTTTTTGACGTGACTGTAACGTTTTCATGTTCTATGTTAGATGGTGTTTATACACCAGATCTTGTCAATGTCTAGATCTATTCATGTCTTTATTGTTCTATTTTTATCAAAAGTTTCTTTAGGATTTTTCTGTAACGTTTTGTTTTGAAGGATCGACATTTTAAACTGTTCTTTACGAAATTGTCCGATAACAACTACATTTACTGCCTTATTCCTATTGTGTCGTATGTTCTTTATGACTACTACTCTTACTATCTTATTCCTATTGTGTCGTATGTTCTTTATGACTACTACTCTTACTATCTTATTCCTATTGTGTCGTATGTTCTTTATGACTACTACTCTTACTATCTTATTCCTATTGTGTCGTATGTTCTTTATTACTACTACTCTTACTATCTTATTCCTATTGTGTCGTATGTTCTTTATGACTACTACTCTTACTATCTTATTCCTATTGTGTCGTATGTTCTTTATGACTACTACTCTTACTATCTTATTCCTATTGTGTCGTATGTTCTTTATGACTACCACTCTTACTATCTTATTCCTATTGTGTCGTATGTTCTTTATGACTACTACTCTTACTATCTTATTCCTATTGTGTCGTATGTTCTTTATGACTACCACTCTTACTATCTTATTCCTATTGTGTCGTATGTTCTTTATTACTACTACTCTTACTATCTTATTCCTATTGTGTCGTATGTTCTTTATGACTACTACTCTTACTATCTTATTCCTATTGTGTCGTATGTTCTTTATGACTACTACTCTTACTATCTTATTCCTATTGTGTCGTATGTTCTTTATGACTACCACTCTTACTATCTTATTCCTATTGTGTCGTATGTTCTTTATGACTACCACTCTTACTATCTTATTCCTATTGTGTCGTATCGTTATGACAACTACTTCTTCTACCCTTCAGCTCCCTGTGGAGCATAGGTCTTCAACAAACACTTTCCAAGTCGTTCTGTTTCTTGCCATTCTTTTAAGATCATTCCATGTCTTCCCCATCATCTTCATCTCTGCTTCTATCTGTCTTCTTCAACAATTCCTTGGTCTTCCTCTTTGTCTTTTCCCCTGGGGATTCAAAAAAAGGGTCTGTTGTGTAATACTCTCAATTGGCTTCAGCAGTGTGTGCCCTATCCAGCGCCATCGTCTTCGTTGTATCTTTTTATCCACTGGTGTTTGACCGGTACATTTCCATAATTCTATGTTAGTGAATTTGTCCTGCCATGTCCAGCCTTTTATTCTGCGCAAGCATCCATTAATGAAAGTCTGTATCGTCATGATTGTTAATTTTGTTGTTCTCTATGTTTCACAGCCATATAATAGGACTGACTTAACATTGGGGTTGAAAATTTTATTTTTGTATTTAGCCTAATTTCTTTGGATTTCCATATGTTTCCCAGTGCAATGAAAGCTCCTCTTACTTTTGATATCCTTATTTTGGTATCATTTTCTGTTCCTCCCTCTTTATCGATATTCTTCTTTTCTTTCCTTCCTCATCTGCCTTTCAGCGTCGAGGGGAGATATAATTTGCGGTCTTTTGCTCTTCTGTTCGCCTCTGCTGCTGTTATGTTTCCTAGTGCCTCTAATATTCCATCCATCCATTTTTTCCGTGGTCAACCCTTGGGTCTGGTGTTTTCACAACGTTTGTTGAAGGTTCGTTGTGTTGTGTTGTGTTCTTTCTGCCTTGTCACGTGGCCAAACCATTTTATTTGTTGTTTCCTTATATATTCTATGGCGGGGGCTATTCCTAGCTTTTTCTCAGTATTTATCGTTGCTACTTTAATCTCCATCTTCTGAGTATTTCTCTGAGCATAACACATTTATCCCTTACCGACCTGCTGAATAGATGTATATAAGATTGTACATCTAATAGAGGTATTTCTCCTAATTTTATTTGGTTATTGCCAACTGTATTAATTCTCATAATGCTAGTCTTATCTCTATTAATCTTCAGTCCTAGCTGTTATGATCTTTCATCAAGTATGTTCATTTTATGGAGAATAATAGAACAAAGAAGTATGTGTTAGCACTCGGAAAAATTGACAGACAAACAACAATAGAAAAAAACGAAGAACAATATATGGTCCGAAGTGGGATCGAACCCGTACTCAGTGGCACCGCGCCTTGCCACGAGAAGCCGAACGCTTGGTACACTGCCACGCAGCCATGTTCATTTTATCCTGCATCTGTTGATGGCTGTGTGATAGGAGAGCTATGTCATCAGCAAAGTCTAAATCATCAAGTTGTTTGGTCAGTGACCACTGGATCCCATTTCTGTTGTTTTGAGTTATTTTCATAATCCAATGTATGGCCAGTAGAAAGAGAAATGAAGACAGAAGGCATCCCTCCCTTACTCCTGTTCTTATTTCAAATGCTTCTGTAAGCTGTCCTTCATGCACCACTCTACATTTCGTTCCTTCATACATTGTTTTTATCAGGTTAATAAACTTTATGGGGATTCCGTAATGACTCAACAACTTTCAAAGCATTCTTCTGTCTAAACTATCAAATGCCTTTTCGTAATCTATGAATCCAATATAAAGTGGGGACTGTAGTTCTAAACTTTGTTCAACTATTATACGTAGAGTAGTTATTTGATCAGCACATGATCTGTTCTTCCTAAAACCTGCTTGTTCATCTCTCAAGTGTTTCTCTATAGCCTCCTTTAGTCTCTCCAGCATGATTCTGCTTAATATTTTTCCTGGCACTGATAGTAGCATAATTCCCCTATAATTTGTGCACTACTGTAAACTTCCTTTCTTTGGTAGTTTGATCATATAATCTTCTTTCCAGTCTTTAGGTATTTCTTCCCTGTCCCAAATTTTATCTAATAGATCATGTAGCATCTTGGTAGAGGTGTTAATATCTGCTTTGATGACTTCCGAAGGAATTTCATCTGGTCCTGTGGCTTTACCATTTTTTAATAGACTGATGGCTTTCATTATTTCTTCTTTGCTTGGTTTTCCACAGTTAACGTGTAACTCTTCTTCTGCTGGTAGTATATCTGGAGGATTATTTGAGCCGGGTCTGTTCAAAAGTTCTTCAAAGTGCTCTTTCCATCTCTCCATTTGTTCCCTTATATTACTAAGCAGATTTCCTTTCTTATCTTTAATAAAGGCATTGATCTGTTTGTATTTTCCACTTAATTTCTCTGTGCTGTTGTACAGTTCTTTCATATTTCCTTTATATGCTACTTCCTCTGACCCTTTAGCTAGTTCATCTATATATTTCCTCTTATCCCTTTTAATGCATCTTCTCACTTCTTTGTTCACCTCTGTGTAAGCTTCCTGTGTCTTGGCTTTATTACTTCTTGTTTTGCTTTTATTTATGTCTGCTTACTTGTTCTTTCTTTCTTTAATTTTATCCAGGGTCTCTGCTGTCATCCATGCCTTATTCTGGCGTTCTCTTTTCCCCAGTGTTTCTTCGCATGTCTCTTTCCATATATTTTTTACCTGTTTCCAATGATCTTCTATATTTATTGTATTTTCTAGTTGTTGGAGGACTTGGTATTTGTTTGATATTGTGACTGGGGTTACTGTTATCCTCGATGTTAATGAAATATTTTAAACTTGGACAAAGAAAATGTCCGACAAATTGTCCATCTTTCACAGTTCTTGTGTTGTTCGGATGCAAATATGTGTAGCTCTAAATATATTCACATTGGTCATGTGTGTAAATACATGAGTTAGTGATCATTTAGTTCAGAAAATATAAACGTTTATATTTATATAATTTTTATGTTATTAAAATGCACATATATAGGTGAGTGTGATTGTATGTATATATATATATATATATATATGTGTGTGTGTTGTGTGTGTGTGTGTGTGTTTTGGGTAGTCAGTGTCTAGGGACGCCCAAAATGTTCTTTACCTCGGAGCGTGAGCCACTCCTTGCTTGTATCCATTTACAAAGTATCATAATTATCATTTAGTTAGCGTTATGATCGTCTTGTATTGATGACAGTTTGTTTCACTCACTTTGGTCTGGTCAGTAAATGAGCTGATGCTACAATCATCATGTTTCTGCTAGAAAAGGTCTCGTCTGCGCCTCGTGTTTGGGAGGTGTTCGTTAAGAGTCGCCATATTGTCCCTGTCGCTAGTGACGAACATCGCCCTCGTCGTCAAACTGGTCTCTACCGATGACTCGAGGACAGACCCGAACCGTCCGCAGTGTGGCACGTCCAGCACTGAACGTACCCAGCAGTCACCAGAAACAGCCAGTCCTCTATTCACGTCGTGCCCGCCAAGTACTCTACCTGAGTGTGAAACAGACGGCCAGGACCAGGCCCGCTACCCGACACCCAAGTTGGACAACATTTTTGAGGATCTGTCCCGGCGGAAATCTCATCGGTGTACAGTTACCTGGTTAGACAACCGGACCTTAGGGTAAGTACAGTTACCTGGTTAGACAACCGGACCTTAGGGTAAGTACAGTTACCTGGTTAGATAACCGGACCTTAGGGTAAGTACAGTTACCTGGTTAGACAACCGGACATTAGGGTAAGTACAGTTACCTGGTTAGATAACCGGACCTTAGGGTAAATACAGTTACCTGGCTAGATAACCGGACCTTAGGGTAAGTACAGTTACCTGGCTAGATAACCGGACCTTAGGGTAAGTACAGTTACCTGGTTACCCAACCGGACCTTAGGGTAGGTACAGATACCTGGCTAGATAACCGGACCTTAGGGTAAGTACAGTTACCTGGCTAGATAACCGGACCTTAGGGTAGGTACAGTTACCTGGCTAGATAACCGGACCTTAGGGTAAGTACAGTTACCTGGTTAGACAACCGGACCTTAGGGTAGGTACAGTTACCTGGCTAGATAACCGGACCTTAGGGTAAGTACAGTTACCTGGCTAGATAACCGGACCTTAGGGTAGGTACAGTTACCTGGTTAGACAACCGACCTTAGGGTAAGTACAGTTACCTGGCTAAACAACCGGACCTTAGGGTAGGTACAGTTACCTGGCTAGATAACCGGACCTTAGGGTAAGTACAGTTACCTGGTTGGACAACCGGACCTTAGGGTAGGTACAGTTACCTGGCTAGACAACCGGACCTTAGGGTAAGTACAGTTACCTGGTTAGACAACCGGACCTTAGGGTAGGTACAGTTACCTGGTTAGACAACCGGACCTTAGGGTAGGTAAAGTTACCTGGTTAGACAACCGGACCTTAGGGTAGGTACAGTTACCTGGTTAGACAACCGGACCATAGGGTAGGTACAGTTACCTGGTTAGACAACCGGACCTTAGGGTAGGTACAGTTACCTGGCTAGATTACCGTACCCTAGGGTAAGTACAGTTACCTGGTTAGACAACCGGACCTTAGGGTAGGTACAGTTACCTGGTTAGACAACCGGACCTTAGGGTAAGTACAGTTATCTGGTTAGACAACCGGACCTTAGGGTAGGTACAGTTACCTGCCTAGACAACCGGAACTTAGGGTAAGTACAGTTACCTGGTTAGACAACCGGACCTTAGGGTAGGTACAGTTACCTGGCTAGATAACCGGACCTTAGGGTAAGTACAGTTACCTGGCTAGATAACCGGACCTTAGGGTAGGTACAGTTACCTGGTTAGACAACCGGACCATAGAGTAAGTACAGTTACCTGGTTAGACAACCGGGCCTTAGGGTAGGTACAGTTACTTGGCTAGATAACCGGACATTAGGGTAAGTACAGTTACCTGGCTAGATAACCGGACCTTAGGGTAGGTACAGTTACCTGGCTAGATAACCGGACCTTAGGGTAAGTACAGTTACCTGGTTAGACAACCGGACCTTAGGGTAGGTACAGTTACCTGGCTAGACAACCGGACCTTAGGGTAGGTACAGTTACCTGGCTAGACAACCGGACCTTAGGGTAGGTACAGTTACCTGGCTAGACAACCGGACCTTAGGATAGGTACAGTTACCTGGCTAGACAACCTGACCTTAGGGTAAGTACAGTTACCTGGTTAGAAAACCAGACCTTAGGGTAGGTACAGTTACCTGGCTAGACAACTGGACCTTATGGTAAGTACAGTTACCTGGGTAGATAACTAGACCTTAAGGTAAGTACAGTTACCTGGGTAGACAACTGGACCTTAAGGTAAGTACAGTTACCTGGCGACACAACCGGACCTTAGGGTAGGTACAGTTACCTGGCTAGACAATAACCATACATAAAGGTAAGTGCAATTACCTGGCTAAACAAAAACCACACATTAAGTACAATTACCTGGCTGAATACACAGTCGTGCAATGTTAAAATGTTTGACAAATCAGATTAGTTGGGTCTGGGGCGTTTTGCCCTGTTCTTGGTAAGGTACAGACTTTCAACCTCAGACCAAGACTTTTCGGTTACATTAGACAACGACTGACATTAAACGATCTCAGATAAAGAACATTGCAGATCTCAGTTAAAGAACATTGCAGATATCAGATAAAGAACATTGCAGATCCCAGATAAGAACATTGCAGATCTCAGATAAAGAACCTTGCAGATCTCAGATAAAGAACATTGCAGATCTCAGATAAAGAACATTGCATTGACAAATAAAGATAGATCTAGGTGGTCAATGAAAATAACCAACATCAGTAATTAACGACAACAACAAAAAAATCAAGAGGGTTACCGTTCCCAGAGACAAAGAAATCAGACGAAAATAGAAATGTCGGTTTATGACTTCACAGACAGTTGGAAGAGATAAGATGTTGGTGTTCTGTTGTAACCGTCCGCGCTGTTTGTCGAGCAGCTTCTTTCATTGCTGATCTGGCAGATAGCAAGCAACATCAACATGTCTGTTTCAACAGGCTCTCGCTTCTTTTCTCTTGCGTCTTTTTTTCTTGTAACTTTCGAGTGCTATAATGCAGTTTTTAATTTTTATGTCTTCTTCAAATGCTACGGTCATGCAGACAGAAGATTTTTTAAAATGTATATATTTCCTCCACGTGCAACAAATATCCATCTGATATTTTCTCCAAGTGCTACACTGGTATATCTGATATCTTCTCCAAGTGCTACACTGATATATCTGATATCTTCTCCAAGTGCTACACTGGTATATCTGATATCTTCTCCAAGTGCTACACTGATATATCTGATATCTTCTCCAAGTGCTACACTGATATATCTGATATTTTCTCAAAGTGCTACACTGATATATCTGATATCTTCTCCAAGTGCTACACTGATATATCTGATATCTTCTCCAAGTACTACACTGGTATATCTGATATTTTCTCAAAGTGCTACACTGATATATCTGATATCTTCTCCAAGTGCTACACTGATATATCTGATATTTTCTCAAAGTGCTACACTGATATATCTGATATCTTCTCCAAGTACTACACTGGTATATCTTATATCTTCTCCAAGTGCTACACTGGTACATCTTATATCTTCTCTAAGTGCTACACTGATATATCTTATATCTTCTCTAAGTGCCTCGATTATCTATCTTATATCTTCTCCAAATGCTACACTGATATATCTTATATCTTCTCCAAGTGCTACACTGATATATCTTATATCTTCTCCAAGTGCTACACTGATATATCTGATATCATCTCTAAGTGCCTCGATTATATATCTGATATCTTCTCCAAGTGCTATGATCTGCATGCCGTCCCCACTTTCTATTACTGTTGGATAGTTCACTTGGGGACGTCCTTGCAGACATCTTGGTACCGCTAGTTTGTTCTACCCACTTCCCACCTATGACGTCATTGGGCATATTCAAAACAGGTACGGAACAGATGTCATGGCCTTAAGTGGATGTCATATATATAAATTATATCTCGGGTAAGGGTGGATGCCATTTACAGAACTGATATCACATACATGTGTGGATGACATCTACAAAAATGATGTTAAGGGTGTGAGTGGATGACATTGAGAGTTTTGAATTGATAGATGTCATCTATATAACTTTTGTCACGAGTGTGAGTAGATGTCATCTATAGAACTTTTGTCTCGAGTGTGAGTGAATGTCATCTATAGAACATTTGTCACGAGTGTGAGTGGATGTCATCTATAGAGCTTTTGTCTCGAGTGTGAGTGGATGTCATCTATAGAGCTTTTGTCTCGAGTGCGAGTGGATGTCATCTATAGAGCTTTTGTCACGAGTGTGAGTGGATGTCATCTATAGAGCTTTTGTCACGAGTGTGAGTGGATGTCATCTATAGAGCTTTTGTCTCGAGTGTGAGTGGATGTCATCTATAGAACATTTGTCTCGAGCGTGAGTGGATGTCATCTATAGAGCTTTTGTCTCGAGTGCGAGTGGATGTCATCTATAGAGCTTTTGTCACGAGTGTGAGTGGATGTCATCTATAGAGCTTTTGTCACGAGTATGAGTGGATGTCATCTATAGAACATTTGTCTCGAGTGCGAGTGGATGTCATCTATAGAGCTTTTGTGACGAGTGTGAGTGGATGTCATCTATAGAGCTTTTGTCTCGAGTGTAAGTGGATGTCATATTTAGAATCCTTAAAACGTGGAACTAACTGATGTGGGTGTGCTGACCAGGTGACACTGTAGCTGGCTGGCCTCACATGTGTCTTAATGATGGACGTTCACATGATCAATATCTTGATGATGGACGTTCACATGATCAATATCTTAATGATGGACGTTCACATGATCAATATCTTGATGATGGACGTTCACATGATCAATATCTTAATGATGAACGTTCACATGATCAATATCTTGATGATGGACGTTCACATGATCAATATCTTGATGATAGACGTTCACATGATCAATATCTTAATGATGGACGTTCACATGATCAATATCTTGATGATGGACGTTCACATGATCAATATCTTAATGATGGACGTTCACATGATCAATATCTTGATGATGGACGTTCACATGATCAATATCTTAATGATGGACGTTCACATGATCAATATCTTGATGATGGACGTTCACATGATCAATATCTTGATGATGGACGTTCACATGATCAATATGTTAATGATGGACGTTCACATGATCAATATCTTGATGATGGACGTTCACATGATCAATATCTTGATGATAGACGTTCACATGATCGATGTCTTAATGATGGACGTTCACATGATCAATATCTTGATGATGGACGCTCACATGATCAATATCTTGATGATGGACGTTCACATGATCGATGTCTTGATGATGGACGTTCACATGATCGATGTCTTGATGATGGACGTTCACATGATAGATGTCTTGATGATGGACGTTCAAATGATCAATATCTTGATAATAGACGTTCACACGATCGATGTCTTGATGATGGACGTTCACATGATCAATATCTTAATAATAGACGTTCACATGATCGATATCTTGATAATAGACGTTCACATGATCGATATCTTATTGATGGACGTTAACATGATCGATATCTTGATGATGGACGTTCACATGATCGATGTCTTGATGATGGACGTTCACATGATCGATATCTTGATGATGGACGTTTACATGATCGATGTCTTGATGATGGACGTTCACATGATCGATATCTTGATGATGGACGTTCACATGATCAATATCTTGATGATGGACGTTTACTTGATCAATATCTTGATGATGGACGTTCACATGATCAATATCTTGATGATGGACGTTCACATGATCAATATCTTGATGATGGACGTTTACTTGATCAATATCTTGATGATAGACGTTCACATGATCAATATATTGATGATGGACATTCACATGATCAATATCTTGATGATGGACGTTCACATGATCGATGTCTGGATAATGGACGTTCACAAGATCGATATCTTGATGATGGACGTTCACATGATCGATGTCTTGATGATGGACGTTCACATGATCAATATCTTGATAAAGGACGTTCACATGATCAATATCTTGATGATGGACGTTCACATGATCAATATCTTGATAAAGGACGTTCACATGATCGATGTCTTGATAATGGACGTTCACAAGATCAATATCTTGATGATGGACGTTCACATGATCGATGTCTTGATGATGGACGTTCACATGATTGATGTCTTGATGATGGACGTTCACATGATCGATGTCTTGATGATGGACGTTCACATGATCGATGTCTTGATGATGGACGTTTACTTGATCAATATCTTGATGATGGACGTTCACATGATCAATATATTGATAAAGGACGTTCACATGATCAATATCTTGATGATGGACGTTCACATGATCGATGTCTTGATGATGGACGTTCACATAATCGATGTCTTGATAATAGACGTTCACATGATCGATGTCTTGAAGCACTTGAAGGGATTCTGTATTAGGATTCGGCACAGCCATCAGTGACGGTGCGGGGACACAGCACCAGTGTGGTAGACAACGTTGTCGAGAGATGATGTGGTCGAGCTACATGAACCATCTGAGTCTTCATATTTCATCAGCTGAAAGTGATTAGGGTCTATGGGGCTGCCTAGAGTGCTGTGATGCCAAAACTAAAAACAATGATATATTTATGTTTCCAAATACTCTCTGAATATTCTACAAGGGGGATAAACCAATATGCCAAAGTGGTTTTCACAATCGCCTGCGAACAATTTGGTCGAGGTTCGGACCTCACAGATGTCAAACCTGAAGATGGATTCAATGTTCGAGCATTCTTTCTTATAAAATGTCTTTAAAAATGTCTTACAAAATGTCTGTCCTACAAAATGTCTGATAAAATGTCTTATAACATGTCTTATAAAATGTCTTATAACATGTCTTACAAAATGAATGTCTGTCCTACAAAATATCTGATAAAATGTCTTATAACATGTCTGATAAAATGTCTTATAACATGTCTTATAAAATGTCTTATAAAATTTCTTACAAAATGTCTGTCCTACAAAATGTCTGATAAAATGTCTTATAAAATGTCTTATAACATGTCTTATAAAATGTCTTATAACATGTCTTACAAAATGAATGTCTGTCCTACAAAATGTCTGATAAAATGTCTTATAACATGTCTGATAAAATGTCTTATAACATGTCTTATAAAATGTCTTATAAAATTTCGTACAAAATGTCTGTCCTACAAAATGTCTGATAAAATGTCTTATAAAATGTCTTATAAAATGTCTTGTAAGATATTCTCTCATAAGAAAGTCTGTCAGGCTAGCGTGGTGCTGACAACACGACAATTGACATGAACACATTTGGGCACTCCCTCCCTCCCTCTTTCCTGTACTCCAAATTCATGACGACTACCAGTTCACATCTTGTGTAGGAGTAGCAGAAACATTGCAGGTTTTAGATCAATTGTTTCACATATTCCGTCACTAGTGCTAACACCTCCATCACCACAACAGATCCAGCCATCACAAGTGAGACTTGCCAGCCACGTGTACGCCATAGAGCTTCACGTGCCGAACAAGACTGACGCCATCAAGTACTTGGACGGCCACAACCCGAGGCCTGCACGAGAGGCGAGAGTGATCATCGAAAGGCCAGACTTGCCAAAACCTGTGGCCGTGGAATACGTCGTAGGCCCTCTGCCAATGCCCAGTTACCATTACCCCAACCCTAGATGTAAGAGCAGCACAGTCCCCTACCGGTGAGAGTCTGTGTTGTGTCAGCATTTGTGGCACCGCAATGTACCGATCGATTCTAGTTTGGATTCTTGTTTGTCAACCCATTGTTTTCCGAGGTAGTTTGTATATATTACATAATACTGGTTGTTTGTATATATTACATAATACAGGTAGTTTGTATATATTATATAATACTGGTTGTTTGTATATATTATATAATACTGGTTGTTTGTATATATTACATAATACTGGTTGTTTGTATATATTACATAATACTGGTTGTTTGTACACCTGTTACTTTTTGCTTCAACAAATGTGTGCACTTATTACTATTTGTTTCAACACTTGTGTGCACTTATTACTATTTGCTTCAACATCTGTGTGCACTTATTACTATTTGCTTTAACATCTGTGTGCACTTATTACTCCTTGCTTTAACATCTATGTGCACTTATTACTATTTGCTTTAACATCTGTGTGCACTTAATACTCCTTGCTTTAACATCTATGTGCACTTATTATTTTTTGCTTCAACATATGTGTGCACTTATTACTTTTTTTTCAATATCTGTGTGCACTTATTACTATTTGCTTTAACATCTGTGTGCACTTATTTCTCTCTGCTCCAACATCTGTGTGCACTTATCACCCACGGAAACACAAACATCCCTCTACTTCCCCATGTCCACTTTCCATCACACAAGGACAACACTAACATCCCTCTACTTCCCTTCATTAACATTTTCCATTCACTCAAGGACAACACTAACATCCCTCTACTTCCCTTCATTAACATTTTCCATTCACTCAAGGACGACACTAACATCCCTCTACTTCCCTTCATTAACATTTTCCATTCACTCAAGGACAACACTAACATCCCTCTACTTCCCTTCATTAACATTTTCCATTCACTCAAGGACGACACTAACATCCCTCTACTTCCCTTCATTAACATTTTCCATTCACTCAAGGACAACACTAACATCCCTCTACTTCCCTTCATTAACATTTTCCATTCACACAAGGACAACACTAACATCCCTCTACTTCCCTTCATTAACATTTTCCATTCACTCAAGGACAACACTAACATCCCTCTACTTCCCTTCATTAACATTTTCCATTCACTCAAGGACAACACTAACATCCCTCTACTTCCCTTCATTAACATTTTCCATTCACTCAAGGACGACACTAACATCCCTCTACTTCCCTTCATTAACATTTTCCATTCACTCAAGGACGACACTAACATCCCTCTACTTCCCTTCATTAACATTTTCCATTCACTCAAGAACAACACTAACATCCCTCTACTTCCCTTCATTAACATTTTCCATTCACACAAGGACAACACTAACATCCCTCTACTTCCCTTCATTAACATTTTCCATTCACTCAAGGACAACACTAACATCCCTCTACTTCCCTTCATTAACATTTTCCATTCACTCAAGGACAACACTAACATCCCTCTACTTCCCTTCATTAACATTTTCCATTCACTCAAGGACAACACTAACATCCCTCGACTTCCCTTCATTAACATTTTCCATTCACACAAGGACAACACTAACATCCCTCTACTTCCCTTCATTAACATTTTCCATTCACACAAGGACAACACTAACATCCCTCTACTCCCTTCATTAACATTTTCCATTCACTCAAGAACAACACCAACATCCCTCTACTTCCCTTCATTAACATTTTCCATCACACAAGGACAACACTAACATCCCTCTACTTCCCTTCATTAACATTTTCCATCACACAAGGACAACACTAACATCCCTCTACTTCCCTTCATTAACATTTTCCATTCACACAAGGACAACACTAACATCCCTCTACTCCCTTCATTAACATTTTCCATCACTCAAGGACAACACTAACAACCCTCTACTTCCCTTCATTAACATTTTCCATCACTCAAGGACAACACTAACATCCCTCGAATTCCCTTCATTAACATTTTCCATTCACTCAAGGACAACACTAACATCCCTCTACTTCCCTTCATTAACATTTTCCATCACTCAAGGACAACACTAACATCCCTCGAATTCCCTTCATTAACATTTTCCATTCACACAAGGACAACACTAACATCCCTCTACTTCCCTTCATTAACATTTTCCATTCACACAAGGACAACACTAACATCCCTCTACTTCCCTTCATTAACATTTTCCATTCACTCAAGGACAACACTAACATCCCTCTACTTCCCTTCATTAACATTTTCCATCACTCAAGGACAACACTAACATCCCTCGAATTCCCTTCATTAACATTTTCCATTCACTCAAGGACAACACTAACATCCCTCTACTTCCCTTCATTAACATTTTCCATTCACTCAAGGACAACACCAACATCCCTCTACTCCCTTCATTAACATTTTCCATCACTCAAGGACAACACTAACATCCCTCTACTTCCCTTCATTAACATTTTCCATCACTCAAGGACAACACTAACAACCCCCTGCCTCTCCTTGTTCAGATTCCACCCTTGGTATGGTGTACGGGCAGCCTACCTCACCCTATTCCAGATGTTTCCGCCGAGGCTACACGCGATTGTTGAGGAAAGCTACGGGGCCAGGTTAATCAACTGTAGCCAGGACTGTCTGGTCTTGTTGCCTCAGCGAACAAGCTCAGCCTACTCCGACTCCCTGTTGGTCGTGCTCACTGGCTACTACGCCACGGACTTCGCCACTATCAACCCGGTTGACCTGACGTTTATCTTGAAGGAGACCTATCAGGGTACGACTACCACTGTCACCACAAACACTTCTTCACAAACACCTAACCATTTCTTTACATTCACACTGAATGTTACCATTTCTTCACAAACACCTAACCATTTCTTTACATTCACACTGAATGTTACCATTTCTTCACAAACACCCAACCATTTCTTCACAAACACCTAACCATTTCTTTACATTCACACTGAATGTTACCATTTCTTCACAAACACCTAACCATTTCTTTACATTCACACTGAATGTTACCATTTCTTCACAAACACCCAACCATTGCTTCACAAACACTCAACCATTTCTTCACAAACACTCAACCATTGCTTCACAAACACTCAACCATTTCTCAACAAACACCCAATTCTCTGGCGTGAACGAGAAATATTTAACAATTTACAAAACGTATATCTCTCATTATGTGACTACCATTAGAAAGTATAGTGTAAGGTCTCGACACCTCCAAGAATTATATAACATTTTAACAAGAAATCTGAGATCGTAAGACATGGATCAATAGAATTCTAGAACATTTTAACAAGAAATCTGGGAGTGTAAGACATGGATCAATATAAATATAGAACACTTTAACAAAGAATTCTGAAATTGTAAGACATGGGTCAATAGAATTCTAGAACATTTTAACAAGAAATCTGAGAGTGTAAGACATGGATCATCTGATTTATAGAACATCTTAGCAAGGAATATGAGAATGTAAGACATGGATCAATAGAATTATAGAACTTCTTAGCAAGGAAGATGAGAATGTAAGACATGGATCAATAGAATTATAGAACTTCTTAGCAAGGAAGATGAGAATGTAAGACATGGATCAATAGAATTATAGAACTTCTTAGCAAGGAAGATGAGACTTCAAGAGAAGGATAATCGATAGAATTACTATAAACAGGAATACACAAATGCACGATATGTGGCACAGAAAGAATTACAGAACATCTTAGCCAGGAATCTGACCACCTGAGCCAGGTAAGAACAGATACAACCAGAAATCCTCTAGGCCTGAACCCTCAATAATTGACTTCTAAATGTATCGGTTCAAGAGCTACAGGTTTGTGAAGGAAATACGACTATGTTCAGAAGATGACAGTTACATCGGTCATCTTGGTTACTTATGTTTTTGTCGAATGTCCTTGACAAAGTATCGACCTTGAACGTCATCGGTGTTTGTTGTATTAACTCATCTCTTACTTCATCTATCTTTGAACCGACAATCGTCCTCAACTCTCCCAGCAACACATCTTACTCCATGTCTCGCTACCCTGCCTGGAACACTTCCGTTGTGCCTTAGAGTGAACAATCATTCCGGTAGTTCAGTTAAGATTTCTTGTACACCTCGGATTGACATCAATCTGGTGCCCCATGTTGACTCAAATGTAATAATGGGTACATGATTTGAAACCCGACAGAAAACAAATAATTGTTGGGGAAAGCAAAACAGTTTCTCTAATCTTCCGACTTGCATTACGTTTGTGAAAGCTCTTTGTTGTCAAGGTCAAGTACGAGACTTGAACCGGCGTCTTAGCACGCGAGTTTACACCCATATGTGCTCGGTGCCTATCCAGAAATGTTCGGAGACTTCTGGGTAATGTCGCTTCAAGCATCGAAACTCAGATGCGAGGCGACATTCCTCACCTTCCAATGGTAATACCCTGGAACCCATTCTGCCAACGGCAGGGTCGACAGTGGGGGTATTTTTTTTTCCAACCACGAGTACAACTCATACTGCTCCCAGCGGGACTATAACACGGGTTGTTCGAACGTCGGTAGTCCAGTCGGGTGGTTGTCCCAACTCGGCTACCGAGGCCCTTCTTTGTTGTTAGAGACCTGACGACTGGCAATATAAAACCCTTTATCCCTTCAGCCACTTTTGTATTTCTAATGTTTACATTTACATTATTTTCTGACTTATGTTCATAATTTTTTTGGGAAGAAAGAAAGTTGTTGACTATACATTACCTCATACAGAATATGTTGTTGGCTGTACATTACCTCATACAGAATATGTTGTTGACTATACATTACCTCATACAGAATATATTGTGGACTGTACATTATCTCATACAGAATATGTTGTTGGCTATAAATTATCTCATACAGAATATGTTGTTGACTGTACATTATCTCATACAGAATATGTTGTTGGCTGTACATTACCTCATACAGAATATGTTGTTGGCTGTACATTATCTCATACAGAATATGTTGTTGACTGTGCATTACCTCATACAGAATATGTTGTTAACTGTACATTACCTGATACAGAATATGCTGTTGGCCGTACATTACCTCATACAGAATATGTTGTTGGCTGTACATTATCTCATACAGAATATGTTGTTGGCTGTACATTACCTCATACAGAATATGTTGTTGGCTGTACATTACCTCATACAGAATATGTTGTTGGCTGTACATTACATCATACAGAATATGTTGTTGACTATACATTACCTAATACAGAATATGTTGTTGGCTGTACATTACCTCATACAGAATATGTTATTGGCTGTACATTATCTCATACAGAATATGTTGTTGTCTGTACATTACCTGATACAGAATATGTTGTTGGCTGTACATTACCTCATACAGAATATGTTGTTGGCTGTACATTACCTCATACAGAATATGTTATTGGCTGTACATTACCTCATACAGAATATGTTATTGGCTGTACATTACCTCATACAGAATATGTTATTGGCTGTACATTACCTCATACAGAATATGTTATTGGCTGTACATTACCTCATACAGAATATGCTGTTGGCCGTACATTACCTCATACAGAATATGTTATTGGCTGTACATTACCTCATACAGAATATGTTATTGGCTCTATACTACATACTAAATGATATGTTGTTAGCCAAAAATTGCTCCAATAAAAATGCGAACTTTTCGCAGACTAAATGAAGCAGAAACTATGATGTCATCTGTTTTAGAATTGCGGAGAAAAGATGCCATAAGCTTTAAAACTGCACAAAGTATGTCACTTGACCAGTTAATACATCTGTGAGATATCCTTTGTCATAGATTTACATAAGCTGTCACTAGTTGCAGAAATGTGTAAATCATCATCTGATGTTGCTCTGTGTAAATTGTCAACTGCAGACAGTCAGGACTTTGTGCTGGACAGGATGTTTTACGCGGGCTCGATGTACAAGTCGATCCCTGACTTCATCCACGCATACCAGACCAACAGTGGCCCGAAGGCGAGGATGAGGCACCCTAGCCCCGCACCAGGGGAGACGTCTAACGCTGGCACAATGAATCTAAGAGGTGCATCCTTTCCTTCCATCCCACAAGCAGGTCCCACACAGTTCGACCCCGAGGGTAAGAGATACAGGTGAGCCACTCTACCCCACAAGCAGGTCCCACACAGTTCGACCCCGAGGGTAAGTTATACAGGTGAGCCACTCTACCCCACAAGCAGGTCCCACACAGTTCGACCTCGAGGGTAAGTTATACAGGTGAGCCACTCTACCCCAAATGCAGGTCCCACACAGTTCGACCTCGAGGGTAAGTTATACAGGTGAGCCACTCTGCCCCACAAGCAGGTCCCACACAGTCCGACCCCGAGGGTAAGTTATACAGGTGAGCCACTCTACCCCACAAGCAGGTCCCACACAGTTCGACCCCGCGGGTAAGTTATACAGGTGAGCCACTCTACTCTACAAGCAGGTCCCACACACATCGACCCCGCGGGTAAGTTATACAGGTGAGCCACTCTACCCTACAAGCAGGTCCCACACACATCGACCCCGCGGGTAAGTTATACAGGTGAGCCACTCTACCCTACAAGCAGGTCCCACACACATCGACCCCGCGTGTAAGTTATACAGGTGAGCCACTCTACTCTACAAGCAGGTCCCACACACATCGACCCCGCGGGTAAGTTATACAGGTGAGCCACTCTACCCTACAAGCAGGTCCCACACACATCGACCCCGCGGGTAAGTTATACAGGTGAGCCACTCTACTCTACAAGCAGGTCCCACACACATCGACCCCGCGGGTAAGTTATACAGGTGAGCCACTCTACTCTACAAGCAGGTCCCACACACATCGACCCCGCGGGTAAGTTATACAGGTGAGCCACTCTACTCTACAAGCAGGTCCCACACACATCGACCCCGCGGGTAAGTTATACAGGTGAGCCACTCTACTCTACAAGCAGGTCCCACACACATCGACCCCGCGGGTAAGTTATACAGGTGAGCCACTCTACCCCACAAGCAGGTCCCACACAGTTCGACCCCGCGGGTAAGTTATACAGGTGAGCCACTCTACCCCACAAGCAGGTCCCACACAGTTCGACCCCGCGGGTAAGTTATACAGGTGAGCCACTCTAACCCACAAGCAGGTCCCACACAGTTCGACCCCGCGGGTAAGTTATACAGGTGAGCCACTCTACCCCACAAGCAGGTCCCACACAGTTCGACCCCGCGGGTAAGTTATACAGGTGAGCCACTCTACCCCACAAGCAGGTCCCACACAGTTCGACCCCGCGGTTAAGTTATACAGGTGAGCCACTCTACCCCACAAGCAGGTCCCACACAGTTCGACCCCGCGGGTGCGTTATACAGGTGAGCCACTCTACCCCACAAGCAGGTCCCACACAGTTCGACCCCGAGGGTAAGTTATACAGGTAAGCCACTCTACCCCACAAGCAGGTCCCACACAGTTCGACCCCGCGGGTAAGTTATACAGGTGAGTCACTCTACCCCACAAGCAGGTCCCACACAGTTCGACCCCGCGGGTAAGTTATACAGGTGAGCCACTCTACCCCACAAGCAGGTCCCACACAGTTCGACCCCGCGGGTAAGTTATACAGGTGAACTACTCTACCCCACAAGCAGGTCCCACACAGTTCGACCCCGCGGGTAAGTTATACAGGTGAGCCACTCTGCCCCACAAGCAGGTCCCACACACATCGACCCCGCGGGTAAGTTATACAGGTGAGCCACTCTCTTTGAAAACAAACGTCATCGTGGGATCTCAAACACAAGCTGGAAACAACACATTTCCAATGAACAGATAAGGTAGGAATCAAAACAAGGATACGTGTCGAGCTTTATAAGAAGGCGGCGTTGGAAATACATCGGTCATGTGATGAGAATGAATGAAGAGATACATCGGTCTTGTGATGAGAATGAATGAAGAGATACATCGGTCTTGTGATGAGAATGAATGAAGAAATACATCGGTCTTGTGATGAGAATGAATGAAGAAATACATCGGTCTTGTGATGAGAATGAATGAAGAAATACATCGGTCATGTGATGAGAATGAATGAAGAGATACATCGGTCATGTGATGAGAATGAATGAAGAAATACATCGGTCATGTGATGAGAATGAATGAAGAAATACATCGGTCATGTGATGAGAATGAATGAAGAAATACATCGGTCATGTGATGAGAATGAATGAAGAAATACATCGGTCATGTGATGAGAATGAATGAAGAAATACATCGGTCATGTGATGAGAATGAATGAAGAAATACATCGGTCATGTGATGAGAATGAATGAAGAAATACATCGGTCATGTGATGAGAATGAATGAAGAAATACATCGGTCATGTGATGAGAATGAATGAAGAAATACATCGGTCATGTGATGAGAATGAATGAAGAAATACATCGGTCATATGATGAGAATGAATGAAGAAATACATCGGTCATGTGATGAGAATGAATGAAGAAATACATCGGTCATGTGATGAGAATGAATGAAGAAATACATCGGTCATGTGATGAGAATGAATGAAGAAATACATCGGTCATGTGATGAGAATGAATGAAGAAATACATCGGTCATGTGATGAGAATGAATGAAGAAATACATCGGTCATGTGATGAGAATGAATGAAGAAATACATCGGTCATGTGATGAGAATGAATGAAGAAATACATCGGTCATGTGATGAGAATGAATGAAGAAATACATCGGTCATGTGATGAGAATGAATGAAGAAATACATCGGTCATGTGATGAGAATGAATGAAGAAATACATCGGTCATGTGATGAGAATGAATGAAGAAATACATCGGTCATGTGATGAGAATGAATGAAGAAATACATCGGTCATGTGATGAGAATGAATGAAGAAATACATCGGTCATGTGATGAGAATGAATGAAGAAATACATCGGTCATGTGATGAGAATGAATGAAGAAATACATCGGTCATGTGATGAGAATGAATGAAGAAATACATCGGTCATGTGATGAGAATGAATGAAGAAATACATCGGTCATGTGATGAGAATGAATGAAGAAATACATCGGTCATGTGCTGAGAAAGAATGAAGAAATACATCGGTCATGTGATGAGAATGAATGAAGAAATACATCGGTCATGTGCTGAGAATGAATGAAGAAATACATCGGTTATGTGCTGAGAATGAATGAAGAAATACATCGGTCATGTGCTGAGAATGAATGAAGAAATACATCGGTCATGTGCTGAGAATGAATGAAGAAATACATCGGTCATGTGCTGAGAAAGAATGAAGAAATACATCGGTCATGTGATGAGAATGAATGAAGAAATACATCGGTCATGTGCTGAGAATGAATGAAGATATACATCGGTCATGTGATGAGAAAGAATGAAGAAAGACTTCCCAATTAGGTGTTCATGTGAAAACCATCTGGTAAATGAAAGCAAGGAAGACCAAGAGAATCACTATGCAGAACGGAGGCGAAGGCGCGCCTCACAGCATCAGAGCTGGAAGCTGTCAGCCACCCACAGCTGATGGTTCGCGGTAGTATCGGTGAACCAGAACCATCCAGACCCTGCTCCACCTCTCCGTGGTGCCTCTAGTAACAGACTAACCTGTCTAGTCTGGCCAAGCGAATAGGGATTGAAAAGGGAAGACAACCCGGTACTCTAAAATGTCATGCGAAGTCGGATGTGTTGGGCCGAAAGGCGTAAATATCACAGTTATACTTAAAATCACAACACAAGGCAGACACGCCCACTTAACGTCCTTTTAAGGGCGGATGATGAAGCGGTATACTCCTTTAGTCACCGGAGCGAACGTAAGCAAGCAAGCTATGCAGAACAGTTGCTAGAGAAGGGTCAACCATAGGGCTAAGAAACAATACAGATCTGCAAGAGCTAGTAGCAAAACGTCAATCATGGGGAACTATGACATTCGTCCTGTGAGGAGAACTATGACATCCGTCCTATGTGGAGAACTATGACATTCGTCCTGTGAGGAGAACTATGACATTCGTCCTATATGGAGAACTATGACATCCGTCCTATGTGGAGAACTATGACATCCGTCCTATGTGGAGAACTATGACATCCGTCCTATGTGGAGAACTATGACATTCGTCCTATGTGGAGAACTATGATTTCCGTCATATGTGGAGAACTATGACATTCGTCCTATGTGGAGAACTATGACATTCGTCCTATGTGGAGAACTATGACATCCGTCCTATGTGGAGAACTATGACATTCGTCCTATGTGGAGAACTATGACATTCGTCCTGTGTGGAGAACTATGACATTCGTCCTATGTGGAGAACTATGACATCCGTCCTATGTGGAGAACTATGACATTCGTCCTATGTGGAGAACTATGAAATTCGTCCTATGTGGAGAACTATGACATTCGTCCTATGTGGAGAACTATGACATTCGTCCTATGTGGAGAACTATGACATTCGTCCTATGAGGAGATCTATGACATTCGTCCTATGTGGAGAACTATGACATTCGTCTTATGTAGAGAACTATGATTTCCGTCATATGTGGAGAACTATGACATTCGTCCTATGTGGAGAACTATGACATCCGTCCTATGTGGAGAACTATGACATCCGTCCTGTGAGGAGAACTATGACATCCGTCCTTTGAGGAGAACTATGACATTCGTCCTATGTAGAGAACTATGATTTCCGTCCTATGTGGAGAACTATGATTTCCGTCATATGTGGAGAACTATGACATCCATTCTATGTGGAGAACTATGATTTCCGTCCTATGTGGAGAACTATGACATCCGTCCTATGTGGAGAAACATGGCATCCGTCCTATGTGGAGAACTATTACCTCCGTCCTATGAGGAAAACTATGACTTCCGTCCTATGTGGAGAACCATGACTTCCGTCCTATGAGGAGAACTATGACATGCGTCCTACGTGGAGAACTATGAAATCCGTCCTATATGCTATCTTTGGTCAGAAAATAAAATATTTAAAAAATAATTAAATAAACTATCACATTTCTATACTTTCATTAATCAGATCTTCCCATGCTCCTCCCCCTGTCAATCTTCCTGTAGGGTGACAGGTCAACGTGTCCAGTATCTGGAGTGGAGTTTCTCCTTCCGCATGTCAACCTGCTCAGGGCCCCAGGTGTGGGATGTCTCCTGGGCCGGGCAGAGAATCGCCTATGAGATCAGCCTGCAGGAGATGGCGGTCCTCTACGCTGGAGCCAACCCGAGGATGTTCTACAGCCACCTGTCGGACAGTGCCTTTGGGTTGGGAGATAAGGTGCTCAGGGTTTATCTGTTGTGTTGGGTTAGAGAAGGAGGGCTGATAGATGAGTGGATAGACATCAGATGGTCGGAAATACAGGGGATAAAAGATGGGAAATGATTAGAGAGAAAATGATATATATATATATATATATATATATATAAAGTTAGTATTAAACAAAGGTGAATGGGGAAGAGCAGGGCAGATGATCCGGTAGAGAAAAACTCTTAAAGAAACGAATGGCAGCGGTTAGTGGTAGTTTACTTTCACTAACACCAGTTCCCTACCTCGCGCACTTTTCTACTTCTATTTCACACCAAGTCCACAGACAACTCACTCTCTACTTCCAACTCACACCAAGTCCACAGACAACGCACTCTCTACTTCCAACTCACACCAAGCCCACAGACAACTCACTCTCTACTTCCAACTCACACCAAGTCCACAGACAACTCACTCTCTACTTCCAACTCACACCAAGCCCACAAACAACTCACTCTCTACTTCCAACTCACACCAAGTCCACAGACAACTCACTCTCTACTTCCAACTCAGTCTCTACTTCCAACTCACACCAAGTCCACAGACAACTCACTCTCTACTTCCAACTCACACCAAGTCCACAGACAACGCACTCTCTACTTCCAACTCACACCAAGCCCACAGACAACTCACTCTCTACTTCCAACTCACACCAAGTCCACAGACAACTCACTCTCTACTTCCAACTCACACCAAGTGTACAGACAACTCACTCTCTACTTCCAACTCACACCAAGCCCACAAACAACTCACTCTCTACTTCCAACTCACACCAAGCCCACAGACAACTCACTCTCTACTTCCAACTCACACCAAGTCGACAGACAACACACTCTCTACTTCCAACTCACACCAAGTCCACAGACAACTCACTCTCTACTTCCAACTCACACCAAGCCCACAAACAACTCACTCTCTACTTCCAACTCACACCAAGTCCACAAACAACTCACTCTCTACTTCCAATTCACACCAAGCCCACAAACAACTCACTCTCTACTTCCAACTCACACCAAGCCCACAAACAACTCACTCTCTACTTCCAACTCACACCAAGCCCACAAACAACTCACTCTCTACTTCCAACTCACACCAAGTCCACAGACAACTCACTCTCTACTTGCAACTCACACCAAGCCCACAGACAACTCACTCTCTACTTCCAACTCACACCAAGCCCACAGACAACTCACTCCCTACTTGCAACTCACACCAAGCCCACATACCATACAGGCTTAAAACTTTCATTTGACACTTACCCCACAGACGATGAGGCCTTATACTTTCATTTGACACTTACCCACAGGCCATGAGGCCTTCTACTTTCATTTGACACTTACCCCACAGACCATGAGGCCTTATACTGTCATTTGACATTTACCCCACAGACCATGAGATCTTCTACTTTTATTTGACACTTACCCCACAAACCATGAGGCCTTCTACTTTCATTTAACACTTACCCCACAGACCATGAGGCCTTCTACTTTCATTTGACACTTACACCACAGACCATGAGATCTTCTACTTTTATTTGACACTTACCCCACAGACCATGAGATCTTCTACTTTTATTTGACACTTAGCCCACACACGCAACAATATAAAATGACAGTTTCTCCGCCTCCTAGGCTACTGGTCTAGTCCCGGGTGTTGACTGCCCCGAGCCCGCCACCTTCCTGCCACAGACAGTCTTCCAGATGGACGTCAACGGTCCACAGACGCTCCCTAACGCCCTCTGCCTGTTTGAGCACAATACCGGACTTCCGCTTCGTCGTCACAGGTCAAATGACGACAACAATGGCAGGCAAGTTTGTGATTGGTTAAGCGTCGACCATCTTTACTTGGTGGGGGTGGGGGGTGGGTGTGGAGAGAAACGGGGAGCGTTGTTTCTAAGGCAAAAGTGCCAACTCTTCCTCAACTTTTATTATCTCCCTGGTCTGTATTCCCTGCCTCCACTATCATTCCCTGCCTCCACTATCATTCTCTCCTCCCACTATGATTCACTTCCCGTATAATTCTCTTTGTCCACTGTAATTCTCCCCCCCCCCCCACATCTATAATTCACTTTCCCCTCTGGCTCCTTTATTCCCGTGTGATTCCGTTTCCCCTCTGGCTCCTTTATTCCCGTGTGATTCCGTTTCCCCACATTTATTCTCTCCCACACTAAGGTTTTCTACCTCCATAGATATTCCCTACCTCACTTGTGATTTTATTTCTCTACTTTTCTTCTCGCCCTCCATCGTGATTCTCTTCCCGCCACGTTATTCTCTTTCTCCACTTGTTATTCTCTTTCTCCATCTTGTTATTCTCTTTCTCCACTTCTTATTCTCTTTCTCCACTTGTTATTCTCTTTCTCCACTTGTTATTCTCTTTCTCCACTTGGTATTCTCTTTCTCAATCTTGTTATTCTCTTTCTCACTTGGTATTCTCTTTCTCCATCTTGTTATTCTCTTTCTCCACTTGGTATTCTCTATCTCCACTTGTTATTCTCTTTCTCCATCTTGTTATTCTCTTTCTCCACTTGTTATTCTCTTTCTCCACTGGTATTCTCTTTCTCCATCTTGTTATTCTCTTTCTCCACTTGGTATTCTCTATCTCCACTTGTTATTCTCTTTCTCTCCATCTTGTTATTCTCTTTCTCCATCTTGTTATTCTTTTTCTCTACTTGTTATTCTCTTTCTCCACTTGTTATTCTCTTTCTCCATCTTGTTATTCTCTTTCTTAACTTGTTATTCTCTTTCTCAATTTGTTATTCTCTTTCTTCACTTGTTTTCTCTTTCTCCACTTGTTATTCTCTTTCTCCACTTGTTATTCTCTATCTCCTATTGTTAGTCTCTTTCTCCATCTTGTTATTCTCTTTTTCCACTTGTTATTCTCTTTTTCCATCTTGTTTTTTTCTCCACTTGTTATTCTCTTTCTCCACTTGTTATTCTCTTTCTCCACTTGTTATTCTCTTTCTCCACTTGTTATTCTCTTTCTCCACTTGTTATTCTCTTTCTCCATCTTGTTTTTTTTCTCCACTTGTTATTCTCTTTCTCCACTTGTTATTATCTTTCTCCATTTGTTATTCTCTTTCTCCATCTTGTTATTCTCTTTCTCTACTTGTTATTATCTTTCTCCATTTGTTATTCTCTTTCTTCTTCTTGTTATTATCTTTCTCCACTTGTTATTCTCTTTCTCCATCTTGTTATTTTCTTTCTCCATCTTGTTATTCTTTTTCTCCGCTTGTTATTCTCTTTCTCCACTTGTTATTCTCTTTCTTCACTTGTTATTCTCTTTCTCCACTTGTTATTATCTTTCTCCATCTTGTTATTCTCTTTCTCCGCTTGTTATTCTTTTTTCCAAATTGGATTCTCTTCCTCCCCTGTTATTCCCTTCCTCCTTTGCCATTCTGTTCCTCCCTTGCCATTCCCTTCTTCTCCTGCCATTCCCTCCCTCCCCCGCCATTCCCTTCATTCCGTGTTGTTCCCTTCCTTCCCTGCCATTCCCTTCCTCCCCTGCCATTCCCTTCCTCCCTTGCCATTCTCTTCCTCCCTTCGCCATTCCCTTCCTACCTTGTTATTCCCTTCCTCCCATGCCATTCCCTTCCTCCCCTGTCATTCCCTTCCTCCCTTGTTATTCCCTTCTCCCCTTGCCATTCCCTTCCTCCCTTGTTATTCCCTTCCTCCCTGCCATTCCCTTCCTCCCCTGTGATTCCCTTACTCCCTTGTTATTCCCTCCTTTGCCATTTCCTTCCTCCCCTGCCATTCCCTTCCTCCCTTTGCCATTCCCTTCCTCCCTCGTTATTCCCTTCCTCCCCTGTCATTCCCTCCCTCCCTTGTTATTCCCTTCCTCCTTTGTTATTCCCTTCCTCCCCTGCCATTCCTTTCCTCCCTTGTTATTCCCTTCCTCCCTTGCCATTTCCTTCCTCCCCTGCCATTCCCTTCCTCCCTTGCCATTCCTTTCCCCCCCCTTGTTATTCCCTTCCCCCCTTGCCATTTCCTTCCTTCCCTGCCATTCCCTTCCTCCCTTGCCATTCCTTTCCTCCCTTGTTATTCCCTTCCTCCCCTGCCATTCCTTTCCTCCCTTGTTATTCCCTTTCTCCTTTGCCATTTCCTTCCTCCCCTGCCATTCCCTTCCTCCCTTGCCATTCCTTTCCCCTCCCTTGTTATTCCCTTCCTCCCTTGCCATTTCCTTCCTTCCCTGCCATTCCCTTCCTCCCCTGCCATTCCTTTCCTCCCTTGTTATTCCCTTCCTCCCCTGCCATTCCTTTCCTCCCTTGTTATTCCCTTCCTCCCTTGCCATTTCCTTCCTCCCCTGCCATTCCCTTCCTCCCTTGCCATTCCTTTCCCCCCTTGTTATTCCCTTCCTCCCTTGCCATTTCCTTCCTTCCCTGCCATTCCCTTCTCCCTTGCCATTCCTTTCCTCCCTTGTTATTCCCTTCCTCCCCTGCCATTCCTTTCCTCCCTTGTTATTCCCTTTCTCCTTTGCCATTTCCTTCCTCCCCTGCCATTCCCTTCCTCCTTGCCATTCCTTTCCCCCCCCTTGTTATTCCCTTCCTCCCTTGCCATTTCCTTCCTTCCCTGCCATTCCTTCCTCCCCTGCCATTCCTTTCCTCCCTTGTTATTCCCTTCCTCCTTGCCATTTCCTTCCTCCCCTGCCATTCCCTTCCTCCCTTGCCATTCCTTTCCCCCCTTGTTATTCCCTTCCTCCCTTGCCATTTCCTTCCTTCCCTGCCATTCCCTTCCTCCCTGCCATTCCCTTCCTCCCTTGCCATTCCTTTCCCCCGCCTTGTTATTCCCTTCCTCCCTTGCCATTTCCTTCCTCCCCTGCCATTCCCTTCCTCCCTTGCCATTCCTTTCCCCCCCTTGTTATTCCCTTCCTCCCTTGCCATTTCCTTCCTCCCCTGCCATTCCCTTCCTCCCTTGCCATTCCTTTCCCCCCTTGTTATTCCCTTCCTCCCTTGCCATTTCCTTCCCTCCCTGCCATTCCCTTCCTCCTTGCCATTCCCTTCCTCCCTTGCCATTCCTTCCCCCCCCCCTTGTTATTCCCTTCCTCCCTTGCCATTTCCTTCCTCCCCTGCCATTCCTTTCCTCCATTGTTATTCCCTTCCTCCCCTGCCATTCCCTCCCTCCACTACCATTCCCTTCCTCCCCAGCCATTCTCTTCCTCCCCTGCCATTCCCTTCCTCCTTTGCCATTCCTTTCTCCCTTGTTATTCCCTTCCTCCCCTGCCATTCCCTTTCTCCACTACCATTCCCTTCCTCCCTTGCCATTCTCTTCCTCCCCTGCCATTCCCTGCCATTCCCTTCCTCCCTTGCCATTCCTTTCCTCCCTGGTTATTCCCTTCATCCCTTGCCACTTCCTTCCTCCCCTGCCATTCCCTTCCTCCCCTGCCATTCCCTTCCTCCCTTGCCATTCTTTTCCTCCCTTCTTATTCCCTTCCTCACCTGCCATTCCCTTCCTCCCCTGCCATTCCTTCCTCCCCTGCCATTCCCTTCCTCCCTTGTTATTCCCTTCCTCCCCTATTTCCCATCAAATGTATATGTTTATCATTTTATTTGAGAGAGAACTGCACTATACAGATTGCCGATATTCTAGAAGTTTCTGCATTTCTCTTCCTACGTGACCTATTCATCCCCAAAGCCAACCTACTTCCATCGTGTACCCTTCAGTTACGTGATTCCATTTGCAGACCAGCGCATACATCCATCAATAAAAAGTAAAGAACCACGTCACGCCACGTGACGTATATGGCATTAGTGACCATAATTTAAAAAAAAAACGTCGGTACATGATTTTTGTTTATTAGGAAGAGACAATCATCATTTTTTGGCCATGTAATGAGAAGAGAACAACTGGAATATATTGTAACAACTGGAAAAATTGAGGGACGAAGAGATAGAGGGAAGCAAAGAGAAAAGATACCAGACATCTTAAGAGGATGACTTGGCAGAAGGTCAACAACAGAAATGATAAATAACTGTCGAGATCGAAAGTTGTGGAGAGACATGGTCACCTACGCCAGCAGGCCCGGTACTTGATGATGATGACATGATTTTAGGTGTAATGTGGACAGTATTACGCCTGTGCCGCTTTATTTTCCCATAAAAATACCGCTACCCATTTAAGGCTGGGTGAACCCGGAACCGTCGATCAGGATCGAACCCGAGCTATACTCTTTGTAGCCCAGTTCCCCAACCACTGAGCTATCGCGACTCCACTTGCACTAATACTCAAACCAAATGTTGACGTTTTTATGTTTCAAAATCCCTTTATCATTGGGTAGAATGACCAGAGTTTAGATAGTAACAAATTTACCTCGTAATTCGCTCTCTTATTTCCTTCACATAAAAATAAACAGGACAAATCTGAAACAAGTGCAACGCGTCAAATACTTGGACACAGTAATAACATCAGATGGAAGATGCACCACAGAAATAACAAGCAGAACAGCTCAGGCCAAAATAGCATTTCAGAAAATGAAAAATATCTTATGCAACAAATCTATGTCAATAAAAATGAGAAAGAGAGTTGATCGGTGCTATATTGAACCAATTCTGACCTATGGAAGCGAACCATGGACAGTAGACAAACAAATGAAAAGACGATTAGAGGCCACAGAGATGGGATTTCTCAGAAGAATGTTGAAACTTCCCTGGACAGCTAAAAAGACCAATGAGAAAGTTCTCAAAGAGGCCAACTCAAAAATGCCGCTCCTAATAAAACATCAGAAAGAAACAATCAACATTTTTCGGGCACATCATGAGAAGAGGAAAGTTGGAATACTTGGTTACAACTGCCAAAATAAAAGGAAAGAGAAATCGCGGACGACAAAGAGAGAAAATATTGGATAGCTTGGTGTCATGGTATGGAAAACAATCAACAACAGAACAGATACGATGTACTGTAGATAGAAGATTGTGGAGGGACGTGATCACCTACGCAAAACCGGTATAACACATGATGATGATGATTTCCTCCACTAGGCTCAGTGAACCCAGATTGATTATGTATGTGTTTACATATATGTTTTCATTTTATATGTTGATTTGTTGCAGACATGAAGCAAGACATGCAACATTTGAAACTGTTGTTTGTTATTCTATTCCAGCAACTATGGTGGTCTAGTGGATAGAGTCTTGATCATGCGGACGATAATTGTTGAGTACAATTACGACTACATTCTTGACCTAATGTTTCACCAGAATGGTGCGATACAGGTCAAGGTCTATGCCACGGGATATGTGATGTCACAGGTCTATCATCCGGAGGAGTCTCCGTTCGGTTTCAGGTAATGAGTGATTTCGGAACATCAACTTACAAGGAATAGTTAGTTACTGAAACATCAACTTACAAGGCATAGTTAGTTACTGAAACATCAACTTACAAGGCATAGTTAGTTACTCAAACGGAAACTTACAAGGCATAGTTAGTTACTCAAACGGAAACTTACAAGGCATAGTTAGTTACTCAAACGGAAACTTACAAGGCATAGTTAGTACTCAAACGGAAACTTACAAGGCATAGTTAGTTACTGAAACATCAACTTACAAGGCATAGTTAGTACTCAAACGGAAACTTACAAGGCATAGTTAGTTACTGAAACATCAACTTACAAGGCATAGTTAGTTACTGAAACATCAACTTACAAGGCATAGTTAGTACTCAAACGGAAACTTACAAGGCATAGTTAGTTACTCAAACGGAAACTTACAAGGCATAGTTAGTTACTCAAACGGAAACTTACAAGGCATAGTTAGTACTCAAACGGAAACTTACAAGGCATAGTTAGTACTCAAACGGAAACTTACAAGGCATAGTTAGTTACTCAAACGGAAACTTACAAGGCATAGTTAGTACTCAAACGGAAACTTACAAGGCATAGTTAGTTACTGAAACATCAACTTACAAGGCATAGTTAGTACTCAAACGGAAACTTACAAGGCATAGTTAGTTACTGAACATCAACTTACAAGGCATAGTTAGTTACTGAAACATCAACTTACAAGGCATAGTTAGTACTCAAACGGAAACTTACAAGGCATAGTTAGTTACTGAAACGGAAACTTACAAGGCATAGTTAGTTACTGAAACATCAACTTACAAGGCATAGTTAGTTACTCAAACGGAAACTTACAAGGCATAGTTAGTTACTGAAACATCAACTTACAAGGCATAGTTAGTTACTGAAACATCAACTTACAAGGCATAGTTAGTTACTCAAACGGAAACTTACAAGGCATAGTTAGTTACTGAAACGGAAACTTACAAGGCATAGTTAGTTACTCAAACGGAAACTTACAAGGCATAGTTAGTTACTGAAACATCAACTTACAAGGCATAGTTAGTTACTCAAACGGAAACTTACAAGGCATAGTTAGTTACTGAAACATCAACTTACAAGGCATAGTTAGTTACTCAAACATCAACTTACAAGGCATAGTTAGTACTCAAACATCAACTTACAAGGCATAGTTAGTTACTGAAACATCAACTTACAAGCATAGTTAGTTACTGAAACATCAACTTACAAGGCATAGTTAGTACTCAAACATCAACTTACAATGCATAGTTAGTTACTCAAACATCAACTTACAATGCATAGTTAGTTACTCAAACATCAACTTACAAGGCATAGTTAGTACTCAAACATCAACTTACAAGGCATAGTTAGTTACTCAAACATCAACTTACCAAGCATAGTTAGTTACTCAAACATCAACATTTAAGGCATAGTTAGTTACTCAAACATCAACATTTAAGGCATGGTTATTTACTCAAACATCAACATTTAAGGCATAGTTAGTTACTCAAACATCAACATTTAAGGCATAGTTAGTTACTCAAACATCAACATTTAAGGCATAGTTAGTTACTCAAACATCAACATTGAAGGAATAGTTAGTTACTCAAACATCAACATTGAAGGAATAGTTAGTTACTCAAACATCAAGATTTAAGGAATATTTATCACTCAAACATTTAGGACAAGATTAATATCCAAACTTCAACATATAAGACACATGTTAAAATCTAAAAATGTATGCTTAGAGGAAAGTTAAGTATTACAATACACCAGCCATATGTGCCACCATATGACATTCTAACAAATGTCTGACGTATGTGCTATATACCATTCTAAGTAATGTTTGACATATGTGCCACGACCATAAAGATAAACAGGAAATGCCGTGGCGACGAGAATAACACCAGACAAATTGTTAAGCCTTCCTTCACACAAGTGACTATCAAGGATTGTTTATTTGGTCCCACCCCCCACCCTCCCACACAGCAGAGGTCAACTTTATACAAACACAATTTAAAATTTACTCACTAGTACTCCCACAATTTTCCCACTTTTGATCCCCCACATTTACACCCTCATACCGCAACATTTACACGCTAATGCTTCAACATTTACACACTAATACGCCAACATTTTCACAAAAATAACTCCACCATTTACACTGTGATACCTTCACCATTTACACTATGATTACCCATCATTTACACACGTATGTTCCACATGTACACACTAATACCCCAACATTTACGCACTAATGTTCCAACCATTTACACACTAATACTCCCTCATTTACACACTAATGCCCCAACCATTTACATACTAATACCCCTATATTTACACACTAATACCCCCACATTTACACACTAATACCCCCACATTTACACACTATACTCCCACACTTACACACTAATATCCTCACCATTTACACTGTGATACCCCTACCATTTGCACACTAATACCCCTACAATTTACACACTAATACCCCCACATTTACACACTGATACCCCCACATTTACACATTATACTCCCACACTTACGCACTAATATCCTCACCATTTACTTTGTGATACCCCTACCATTTACACACTAATATCCTCACCATTTACTCTGTGATACCACTACCATTTACACTGTGATACCCTACCATTTACACACTAATACCCCACATTTACACACTATACTCCCAGATTTACACACTAATACCGCCACCATTTCCCTGTTATACCCCTACCATTTACATTGTGATACCCCTACCACTTAAATTGTGATCTACTACCATTTACACTGTGATACCCCTATCATTTACACTGTGATCCACTACAATTTACACTGTGGTACACCTACCATTTACATTGTGATCCACTACCATTTACACTGTGATCCACTACCATTTACACTGTGATACCCCTACCATTTACATTGTTATACCCCTACCATTTACACTGTGATCCACTACCATTTACACTGTGATACCCCTACCATTTACATTGTGATACCCCTACCATTTAAATTGTGATCCTCTACCATTTACACTGTGATACACCTACCATTTACATTGTGATCCACTGCCATTTACACTGTGATCCACTACCATTTACACTGTGATACCCCTACCATTTACATTGTGATACCCCTACCATTTAAATTGTGATACCCCTACCATTTACACTGTGATCCACTACCATTTACACACCATTACCCCCACCTCCCCCCCCCCCCCATTTGCACGCTGATTGAATGCTTCGCTTTACCTCGGGCAGGATCCACGAGAACATTGTTGGGTCTATCCATCATCATCTGTTGCATTTCAAGGTTGACCTCGACATTGCTGGTCAGGATAACCGGTACGAGACTCTAGACTTCGTTGTGGACGATCGACCTTGGCCTTGGCACCGACAGGGGAAAGAATCGTTCCAGCAGATCTCCTTTGTGCACAACTTGAAGAGAACAGAGCAGGAGGCGGTGTTCAGGTACAACTTCTCGGCTCCCAAATACCACATCGTCTACAGCAAAGATGGGAGAAACAAGTTAGGAAACCACAGGGCATACAGGTAAGGACAATTGTAATACTAATGTTTGGATAGAGTATTGAGTTATTTGCGGGTCATCATCATTGCACTCCGAACATGTCCATAGGTGATCAGATCCCCTCCTCAGCAATTCCCTCAGTGTCCAGCGACTGACGACTCCAGTTCTATGTTGGTTGATAAGTCTTCTTACACGGCCACTAAGTTTCTCGTTGTGCCCATCTTAACTCCCATCTCTTTCATCCAAAGGAGTGACGTGGACTTTTGTCGAAGTTCTGTGCTCTTCCCACATCTCGGAGGGCATTGATGATGTCCTCCCGATCCATTGGTTGCCCGTCCTCAACGACAGCGCAGCTAGCCAACTTGTCCGCTCTTTCATTTCCCCGTACTCCCGCATGTCCAGGGACATAGGCAAAGGTGACCTTACGTATTTTGGATTTCTGCAACGACTCTACCCATTGCCTGCGTACAGAGCTCGCCTCCATTTTTCTTATCATGCTCATCGAATCACTTTAGTATACAGGCGTGCGTGTAGTCTTGTGACTCTAACCAGATGAATGTCCTGGTCACTACCATTACCTCCATAGTCATGCTACTTGTGGTCATAATGTATACACCACTGTCTTCCTTGGCTATTCTGCCTGCCGAGCGTGCTGTAAATGCCCATGCACTCCTTTGGTGTCGTCTTACAGATCCGTCTGTATAGATGACTGCATCTTTCTCATCGGTGTTATCGCAGATGAGACCGTTGACCTCAGCATTAACCACGACTGAGTCATGTTGCCTATATTTCCTGTCGAGTGTGACAATACACGAGAATGTCCTCTGAATGACGTAGGCACCGGTATCCACTCCTCGCCAGCGTTAAAAGCGGATAAGCCCACAGACCTGTTTGATGACATCTTCTGCTCGGCCCACCCATGATTTGCCTCTTTTAAGCCTGGCACCTTTCCCTGTGTTGAGCACGTGGTGCAATGGATGCTCTGTATCTGTACTAATTTTCAGGTATGCTCGTGTTCTCCAAATCTTGATTCTGTCATCCATGGTTGGAAAGTCAAGAAGATACCTCATTGCTACACAGGGATTGTTCCTTGTACATCCCAAGATAATGCGCATGGCTTCATTTTGTATTTTCTCCAGCCTATCAATTTGAGTCGTACTGACAGTAAGAATTGTCAGGCATACTGGATTGGTCCGAGGACTAATCCTGGAACAGAAGAGTAAGTAGCCTCTGCTCGATGTTGGCAGCGACCATGACCTTCAAAGCGGCTAATCCTTTGTGGAATTTTGTTTTCACATGGTCGACGTGGTCCCGAAAACACAGGCTGCGATCAAACTGAACTCAGATGTACGCTAACATAAGTGCAGATATGCTAACATATGCGCTTATAGATAGGCTAACAGAGAGGGTTACAGATAGGCTAACAGAGAGGGTTACAGATATGTTAACAGATAGGCTAACAGAGAGGGTTACAGATAGGCTAACAGAAAGGCTAACAGAGAGGGTTACAGATAGGCTAACAGATAGGCTAGCAGATAGGCTAACAGTTAGGCTAACAGATAGGCTAACAGTTAGGCTTGCATATATGCTAACGTATATTTGTACAGATAGGCATGCAGGTAAATGCTGCTTTGAATGGAGGACGAACACTGGACAATGCTGATGTCCTAAATGTCCCCGGGGAGGCAGAACAATTAAAGTAATGGTACACATGACCTCCCGTACACAAAGTCACTTGTACTGAAGTGTTGATTCATCACTCTTGACTCAGCTCAGTACATACAATAATGTACACTTCAACCTTTGTATTCAAAAGTACATTAAATTCACACACACCAACTTTAATGTATTGTATCTTCATGAGAGATGTACATGTACAAGTTGTAGCAGAGTGGAAAACTGGTAGTTGTACAAGTGTGGGACACTAGTAGTTGTACAAGTGTGGGACACTAGTAGTTGTACAAGTGTGGGACACTAGTAGTTGTACAAGTGTGGGACACTAGTAGTTGTACAAGTGTGGGACACTAGTAGTTGTACAAGTGTGGGACACTAGTAGTTGTACAAGTGTGGGACACTAGTAGTTGTACAAGTGTAGGACGACACTAGTAGTTGTACAAGTGTGGGAGACTAGTAGTTGTACAAGTGTGTGAGACTACGGATTGTACAAGTGTGTGAGACTACGGATTGTACAAGTGTGTGAGACTATGGGTTGTACAAGTGTGGGAGACTATGGGTTGTACAAGTGTGGGAGACTACAAATTGTACCAGTGGTAACAATGTGTGAGGGCCACGGCATCACAGAATTGAGGCTAGAAATAGACAGGTCACAGCACATACTTGTAAGGCTAGACATACACAGGTCACAGCACATACTGGTGACACCAATTTATGATGTCAATTAAAGATTCATTATTTCAACTTTTTGTGAATTTTTAAAGTCTCCTTGGGTATAATGTAAGCAATAGAATACCTTGTTGTGGCATGCTAGTTATAGAGCACTGGCCCTATTAATGTAAATAGAAACAACCATAAACAAGAGATCACCATGAATATATTTGTTTACTGTTTGTTTGTATGTGTAATGTTGTGTTTGATGCAAGCCTAATATATGTTTGTTTGTGTTTAATAATCCAACAATAAAGAACGTAGCAATAGTTAAAGCAGGCAGGAAATAAACTACATTGAGTCATATAGACGGTAGTCACGTGGTCCAGTTTAGATTCTGTCACATTAAATAAGTTGTTGAAACAGGGGAAATAATAATTACAAATGATTGTGCAAATTTATGTAGTGATGATTACCTCCCTTACACCAGAGGTGATGATGATGATGATGATGATGACGATATATTATCGGCTTAGATTGTCTCTGTGTATTTGAGTAAAGCAAACACATGGTAGCTTCAGATTGTCCCTATGTATTGAATCTGGATGTGTTATGTTGTAGGTTAGGGTGTCCCTATGTATTGAATCTGGATGTGTTATGTTGTAGGTTAGGTTGTCCCTATGTATTGAATCTAGATGTGTTATGTTGTAGGTTAGGTTGTCCCTATGTATTTCATTTGAATGTGTTATATATATTTTAATAACCGACAGAACATGTCATGGGCAATGTGGTCGGTATCACGTCAGCTCGCTCTACTCTGCCCTAAAAAAAAATATATTCATTTTCATCATTTGCCATACCGGTTGGAGTAGGTGATCATGTCCCTCTACAATCTTCTATCTACAATGCATCTTATTCAGTTTCAGTGGCTGAAAAAAAAAACTGCCACATTTCATGGATCCACTAATCCCTTCCATTCGACAGCAGTATCCTAAGTGTTTAGCAGACACCAATTTTGATGTTTCAAAACAAGCATAAACTACCTGCTATGTTTTCGATAAGAAAAAAATATTGTCATGGAGACTTTTTTTTACTGGGAAAATGTTTGTTTCACAATGGCTATAAAGGTTCATGTATGCTAAACGTATAGTGACTTTCATGTTTTCCCACAATGCATCATTTTATCTTACTGATGCTTCATTGGCTCGTCTAGAATAGCCACAACAGGCCTCACCAAGCAAATTCTGCCTGACGAGTCGCCTGTGTTGCGGAGCAGAAGTTGGAGCAAGTACCAGATGTTGGTGACGAGACGGAAAGACGAGGAGGAGTCGAGTAGCTCAATATTCTCCATGTTTGACGGCGACAGCCCTCACGTGGACATAGATCGATACATTAGAGATGATGAAAGCATAGTAGATCAGGTAACAAGCTGTCAATATCAAATATAGATCAGATAGCAGTCAATCATAGGCATACATTGACAAGGTTAGCATCAAACATAGACCAGCTAACACGTAACGAGCTTCAAACATATGCCAGGTAGCACACACTGAGCTTCAAACACAGACCAGGTAACATGTAATGAGCTTCGAACATAGATCAGGTAGCACACACTGAGCATCAAACACAGACCAGGTACACACGGCGGAGCAGAAGCAACTGCGACCTGCGGTTGCGATAGCAGGGTCGGCACACCATCAGCCGACCAAGGCCTAGCATTTCTACCTCTTCGCGGTCTCCCCTGGTAACATTCTGCGTCAAAACAGGTTGGCTAACAGAAGCTAGGATCGCCGTTTTCCCAGTAGTGGTGGCTGTTACTGATATAGAAGACAAAGTATTACAGTACCTCTGGGCTGGACTAGTAGTTTCCCAGCATAGCCTGGGATAGACGAACTCCAACTTCTCCAGTAAGACCGGGAATATCAAAAACCCATTACGACCCGTCACATCAATGAGTCAAAGGGCACCCTGACCGCATCAACTTGTGGCATTACGTCAACAACAACCAGGTAATACACAATGAGCTTCAAACAGACCAGGTAACACACAATGAGCTTAAAACATATACCAGGTAACACACAATGAGCTTCAAACATAGACCAGGTAACACACAATTAGCTTCAAACATAGACCAGGTAATACATAATGAGCTTCAAATATTGACCAGGTAACACACGATAAGCTTCAAAAATAGACCAGGTAATACATAATGAGCTTCAAATATTCACCAGGTAACACACGATAAGCTTCAAAAATAGCCCAGGTAACACACAATGAGCTTCAAACATAGCCCAGGTATCAGGTAATGAGCTTCAAACATAGACCAGGTATCAGGTAATGAGCTTCAAACATAGACCAGGTATCAGGTAATGAGCTTCAAACATAGACCAGGTTTCAGGTAATGAGCTTCAAACATAGACCAGGTATCAGGTAATGAGCTTCAAAAATAGACCAGGTATCAGATAATGAGCTTCAAAAATAGACCAGGTATCAGGTAATGAGCTTCAAACATAGACCAGGTATCAGATAGTGAGCTTCAAACATAGACCAGGTATCAGGTAATGAGCTTTAAAAATAGACAGGGTATCAGGTATTGAGCTTCAAACATAGACCAGGTATCACGTAATGAGCTTCAAACATAGACCAGACATCACGTAATGAGCTTCAAACATAGACCAGATATCACGTAATGAGCTTCAGACATAGACCAGATATCACGTAATGAGCTTCAAACATAGACCAGATATCACGCAATGAGCTTCAAACATAGACCAGACATCACGTAATGAGCTTCAAACATAGACCAGATATCACGTAATGAGCTTCAGACATAGACCAGATATCACGTAATGAGCTTCAAACATAGACCAGATATCACGTAATGAGTTTCAAACAGACCAGGTATCACATAATGAGATTCAAACATTGACCAGGTATCACGTAATGTGCTTCAAACAGAGACCAGGTATCACGTAATGTGCTTCAAACATAGACCAGGTATCAGGTAATGAGCTTCAAAAATAGACCAAGTATCAGGTAATGAGCATCAAACATAGACCAGGTATCAGGTAATGTGCTTCAAACATAGACCAGGTATCACGTAATGAGCTTCAAACATAGACCGAGTGTCAGGTAATGAGCTTCAAACATAGAGCAGGTATTACGTAATGTGCTTCAAACATTGACCAGGTATCAGGTAACGAACATCAAACATAGACCAGGTATCAGGTAATGAGCTTCAAACATAGACCAGGTATCACGTAATGTGCTTCAAACATACCAAGTATCAGGTAATGAGCATCAAACATAGACCAGGCATCAGGTAATGAGCTTCAAACATAGACCAGGTATCAGGTAATGAACATCAAACATAGACCAGGTATCACGTAATGTGCTTCAACAGACCAAGTATCAGGTAATGAACATCAAACATAGAGCAGGTATCAGGTAATGAACATCAAACATAGAGCAGGTATCAGGTAATAAACATCAAACATAGACCAGGTATCAGGTAATGAACATCAAACATAGAGCAGGTATCAGGTAATGAGCTTCAAACACCGATTAGACAATACTTCTGTCACCCTCCGTGTTATCACCACAATTTAGGTCAGAGCATACAAGCTCGTCAATGCTAAAATGTATTTGGGGCCAGCAACAAAACCACAAGTGCTACTTGTATGTACGTCACAGTAACAACGTCACGTGGTCTGGAGGTAAGACGTCCATCTCTTGATTGGAAGGTCCAGCAGTGGGGACATTTGTCAAACATGAAGGGCATTGAATCCATGGTTTCCTTGTGGCTTTACCCACCCCCTAGTCTCCAGGTAGTGAGATCCGATGTCTAGCTCTCTCTGGGTAGTGAGATCCGATTTAAAGCCCTCTCTGGGTAGTGAGATCCGATTTAAAGCCCTCTCTGGGTAGTGAGATCCGATTTAAAGCCCTCTCTGGTAGTGAGATCCGATGTCTAGCTCTCTCTGGGTAGTGAGATCCGATGTCTAGCCTCTCTGGGTAGTTAGATCCGATGTCTAGCTCTCTCTGGGTAGTGAGATCCGATGTCTAGCTCTCTCTGGGTAGTGAGATCCGATGTCTAGCCTTCTCTGGGTAGTGAGATCCGATGTCTAGCCCTCTCTGGTAGTGAGATCCGATGTCTAGCTCTCTCTGGGTAGTTAGATCCGATGTCTAGCTCTCTCTGGGTAGTTAGATCCGATGTCTAGCTCTCTCTTGGTAGTGAGATCCGATGTCTAGCTCTCTCTGGGTAGTTAGATCCGATGTCTAGCTCTCTCTGGGTAGTTAGATCCGATGTCTAGCTCTCTCTGGGTAGTTAGATCCGATGTCTAGCTCTCTCTGGGTAGTTAGATCCGATGTCTAGCTCTCTGTGGGTAGTGAGATCCGATGTCTAGCTCTCTCTGGGTAGTGAGATCCGATGTCTAGCTCTCTCTGGTAGTGAGATCCGATGTCTATCCCTCTCTGGGTAGTGAGATCCGATGTCTAGCTCTCTCTGGGTAGTTAGATCCGATGTCTAGCTCTCTCTTGTAGTGAGATCCGATGTCTAGCCCTCTCTGGGTAGTTAGATCCGATGTCTAGCTCTCTCTGGGTAGTGAGATCCGATGTCTATCCCTCTCTGTGTAGTTAGATCCGATGTCTATCCTCTCTGGGTAGTGAGATCCGATGTCTAGCTCTCTCTGGGTAGTGAGATCCGATGTCTAGCTCTCTCTTGGTAGTGAGATCCGATGTCTAGCTCTCTCTTGGTAGTGAGATCCGATGTCTAGCTCTCTCTTGGTAGTGAGATCCGATGTCTAGCTCTCTCTTGGTAGTGAGATCCGATGTCTAGCTTTCCCTGGGTAGTGAGATCCGATGTCTAGCTCTCTCTGGGTAGTTAGATCCGATGTCTAGCTCTCTCTTGGTAGTGAGATCCGATGTCTAGCCCTCTCTGGGTAGAGAGATCCGATGTCTAGCTCTCTCTGGGTAGTGAGATCCGATGTCTAGCTCTCTCTGGGTAGTGAGATCCGATGTCTAGCTCTCTCTGGGTAGTTAGATCCGATGTCTAGCTCTCTCTGGGTAGTGAGATCCGATGTCTAGCTCTCTCTGAGTAGTGAGATCCGATGTCTAGCTCTCTCTTGTAGTGAGATCCGATGTCTAGCTCTTTCTTGGTAGTGAGATCCGATGTCTAGCTCTCTCTGGGTAGTGAGATCCGATGTCTAGCTCTCTCTGGGTAGTGAGATCCGATGTCTAGCTCTCTCTGGGTAGTGAGATCCGATGTCTAGCTCTCTCTGGGTAGTGAGATCAATTGTCTAGCTCTCTCTGGGTAGTGAGATCCGATGTCTAGCTCTCTCTGGGTAGTGAGATCCGATGTCTAGCTCTCTCTGGGTAGTGAGATCTGATGTCTAGCCCTCTCTTGGTAGTGAGATCCGATGTCTAGCTCTCTCTGGGTAGTGAGATCCGATGTCTAGCTCTCTCTCTGGGTAGTGAGATCCGATGTCTAGCCCTCTCTGGGTAGTGAGATCCGATGTCTAGCCCTCTCTGGGTAGTGAGATCCGATGTCTAGCTCTCTCTGGGTAGTGAGATCCGATGTCTAGCTCTCTCTGGGTAGTGAGATCCGATGTCTAGCCCTCTCTGGGTAGTGAGATCCGATGTCTATCTCTCTCTGGGTAGTGAGATCCGATGTCTAGCCCTCTCTGGGTAGTGAGATCCGATGTCCAGCTCTCTCTGTGTAGTTAGATCCGATGTCTAGCTCTCTCTGGGTAGTGAGATCCGATGTCTAGCCCTCTCTGGGTAGTGAGATCCGATGTCTAGCTCTCTCTGGGTAGTTAGATCCGATGTCTAGCTCTCTCTGGGTAGTTAGATCCGATGTCTAGCTCTCTCTGGGTAGTTAGATCCGATGTCTAGCTCTCTCTGGGTAGTGAGATCCGATGTCTAGCCCTCTCTGGGTAGTGAGATCCGATGTCTAGCTCTCTCTGGGTAGTTAGATCCGATGTCTCGCTCTCTCTGGGTAGTGAGATCCGATGTCTAGCCCTCTCTAGGTAGTGAGATCCGATGTCTAGCCCTCTCTGGGTAGTGAGAACCGATGTCTAGCCCTCTCTGGGTAGTTAGATCCGATGTCTAGCCCTCTCTGGGTAGTGAGATCCGATGTCTAGCCCTCTCTGGGTAGTTAGATCCGATGTCTAGCCCTCTCTGGGTAGTTAGATCCGATGTCTAGCCCTCTCTGGGTAGTGAGATCCGATGTCTAGCCCTCTCTGGTAGTGAGATCCGATGTCTAGCCCTCTCTGGGTAGTGAGATCCGATGTCTAGCTCTCTCTGGGTAGTTAGATCCGATGTCTAGCTCTCTCTGGGTAGTGAGATCCGATGTCTAGCCCTCTCTGGGTAGTGAGATCCGATGTCTAGCTCTCTCTGGGTAGTGAGATCCGATGTCTAGCCCTCTCTGGGTAGTGAGATCCGATGTCTAGCCCTCTCTGGGTAGTGAGATCCGATGTCTAGCCCTCTCTGGGTAGTGAGATCCGATGTCTAGCCCTCTCTGGGTAGTGAGATCCGATGTCTAGCCCTCTCTGGGTAGTGAGATCCGATGTCTAGCCCTCTCTGGGTAGTGAGATCCGATGCCTAGCCCTCTCTGGGTAGTGAGATCCGATGTCTAGCCCTCTCTGGGTAGTGAGATCCGATGTCTAGCCCTCTCTGGGTAGTTAGATCCGATGTCTAGCCCTCTCTGGGTAGTTAGATCCGATGTCTAGCCCTCTCTGGGTAGTGAGATCCGATGTCTAGCCCTCTCTGGGTAGTGAGATCCGATGTCTAGCCCTCTCTGGGTAGTGAGATCCGATGTCTAGCTCTCTCTGGGTAGTTAGATCCGATGTCTAGCCCTCTCTGGGTAGTGAGATCCGATGTCTAGCCCTCTCAGGGTAGTGAGATCCGATGTCTAGCTCTCTCTGGGTAGTGAGATCCGATGTCTAGCCCTCTCTGGGTAGTGAGATCCGATGTCTAGCCCTCTCTGGGTAGTGAGATCCGATGTCTAGCCCTCTCTGGGTAGTGAGATCCGATGTCTAGCCTCTCTGGGTAGTGAGATCCGATGTCTAGCCCTCTCTGGGTAGTGAGATCCGATGTCTAGCCCTCTCTGGGTAGTGAGATCCGATGTCTAGCCCTCTCTGGGTAGTGAGATCCGATGTCTAGCCCTCTCTTGGTAGTGAGATCCGATGTCTAGCCCTCTCTGGGTAGTGAGATCCGATGTCTAGCCCTCTCTGGGTAGTTAGATCCGATGTCTAGCCCTCTCTGGGTAGTTAGATCCGATGTCTAGCCCTCTCTGGGTAGTGAGATCCGATGTCTAGCCCTCTCTGGGTAGTGAGAACCGATGTCTAGCCCTCTCTGGGTAGTTAGATCCGATGTCTAGCTCTCTCTGGGTAGTGAGATCCGATGTCTAGCCCTCTCAGGGTAGTTAGATCCGATGTCTAGCCCTCTCTGGGTAGTTAGATCCTATGTCTAGCCCTCTCTGGGTAGTGAGATCCGATGTCTAGCCCTCTCTGGGTAGTTAGATCCGATGTCTAGCCCTCTCTTGGTAGTGAGATCCGATGTCTAGCCCTCTCTGGGTAGTGAGATCCGATGTCTAGCCCTCTCTGGGTAGTTAGATCCGATGTCTAGCCCTCTCTGGGTAGTTAGATCCGATGTCTAGCCCTCTCTGGGTAGTTAGATTCGATGTCTAGCCCTCTCTGGTAGTTAGATCCGATGTCTAGCTCTCTCAGGGTAGTGAGATCCGATGTCTAGCCCTCTCAGGTAGTGAGATCCGATGTCTAGCCCTCTCTGGGTAGTGAGATCCGATGTCTAGCCCTCTCTGGGTAGTGAGATCCGATGTCTAGCCCTCTCAGGGTAGTGAGATCCGATGTCTAGCCCTCTCAGGGTAGTGAGATCCGATGTCTAGCTCTCTCAGGGTAGTGAGATCCGATGTCTAGCCTCTCAGGGTAGTGAGATCCGATGTCTAGCCCTCTCAGGGTAGTGAGATCCGATGTCTAGCTCTCTCAGGGTAGTGAGATCCGATGTCTAGCTCTCTCAGGGTAGTGAGATCCGATGTCTAGCCCTCTCAGGGTAGTGAGATCCGATGTCTAGCCCTCTCAGGGTAGTGAGATCCGATGTCTAGCCCTCTCAGGGTAGTGAGATCCGATGTCTAGCTCTCTCAGGGTAGTGAGATCCGATGTCTAGCTCTCTCTGGGTAGTTAGATCCGATGTCTAGCTCTCTCTGGGTAGTGAGATCCGATGTCTAGCTCTCTCAGGGTAGTTAGATCCGATGTCTAGCTCTCTCAGATAACAGTAAAAAAAAACTGAGGTCAGTGTGCAGTCGCGCACGTTAAAGAACCCTGAGGTCAGGGTGCAGTCGCGCACGTTTAAAGAACCCTGAGGTCAGGGTGCAGTCGCGCACGTGAAAGAACCCTGAGGTCAGGGTGCAGTCGCGCACGTTAAAGAACCCTGAATAGGCCAGAGCAAAACTGTCAACACTAAGATCTATCCGTACCGATGGTCGCAGTCCTTGCCACGGAGTTCGTGCACGTTAGGGTTCTGCTAGGAGATTCTCGATATTTTGAGGGGAAAATAGGAACACCTATGGATTAGTCCAGTTTGTAGTGATGATGATCCTAACATAACATAACTTTGCATAACATAACATAACGTAACATAACGATGCAATAATGAAATAAGTTCTATATTTAGATACAATTATAGTTGTGGCTAGATTTCGTAACCAGACTCAACCATTACCATTTGCTGTTGTCAAGCTTATTTTGTCTTTTATTGGGCTTATTTTGTCTTGTTATTGGGCTTATTTTGTCCACTTGTTGGGCTTATTTTGTCTTGTTATTGGGCCCATTTTGTCCTGTTGTCAGGCTTATTTTGTCCTGTTGACAGGCTTATTTTGTCCGTTTGTCACGCTTATTTTGTCCTGTTGTCGGGCTTAATTGTCCTGTTGTCGGGCTTATTTTGTCCACTTGTTGGCTTATTTTGTCTTGTTATTGGGCCCATTTTGTCCTGTTGTCAGGCTTATTTTGTCCTGTTGACAGGCTTATTTTGTCCGTTTGTCACGCTTATTTTGTCCTGTTGACAGGCTTATTTTGCCCTGTTTGTTGGACTTATTTTGTCCTGTTGTCAGGCTTATTTTGTCTTGTTGTTGGGCTTATTTTGTCTTGTTATTGGGCTTATTTTGTCCTGTTGTCAAGCTTATTTTGTCCTGTTGTCAAGCTTATTTTGTCCTGTTGTTGGGCTTATTTTGTCTTGTTATTGGGCTTATTTTGTCCTGTTGTTGGGCTTATTTTGTCCTGTTGTTGGGCTTATTTTGTCCTGTTGTTGGGCTTATTTTGTCCTGTTATTGGGCTTATTTTGTCCTGTTGTTGGGCTTATTTTGTCCTGTTATTGGGCTTATTTTGTCCTGTTATTGGCTTATTTTGTCCTGTTGTTGGGCTTATTTTGTCCTGTTATTGGGCTTATTTTGTCCTGTTGTTGGGCTTATTTTGTCTTGTTATTGGGCTTATTTTGTCATGTTGTGAAGCTTATTTTGTCCTGTTGTCAAGCTTATTTTGTCCTGTTGTCAAGCTTATTTTGTCCTGTTGTCAAGCTTATTTTGTCCTGTTGTCAAGCTTATTTTGTCTTGTTATTGGGCTTATTTTGTCCTGTGTCAAGCTTATTTTGTCCTGTTGTCAAGCTTATTTTGTCCTGTTGTTGGACTTATTTTGTCCTGTTGTCAGGCTTATTTTGTCCTGTTGTCAGGCTTATTTTGTCCTGTTGTCACACTTATTTTGCCCTGTTGTTGGACTTATTTTGTCCTGTTGTCAGGCTTATTTTGTCCTGTTGTCAGGCTTATTTTGTCCCGTTGTCACGCTTATTTTGTCCTGTTGTCAGGCTTATTTTGTCCTGTTGACAGAGCTTATTTTGTCCTGTTGTCACGCTTATTTTGCCCTGTTGTTGGACTTTTTTTGTCCTGTTGTTGGGCATATTTTGTCCTGTTGTCAGGCTTATTTTGTCCAGTTGTCAGCTTATTTTGTCGTGTTGTCAGGCTTATTTTGTCTTGTTGTCGGGATTATTTTGTCCTGTTGTCGGGCTTAATTGTCCTGTTGTCGGGCTTATTTTGTCCTGTTGTCAGGCTTATTTTGTCCTGTTGCCAGGCTTATGTTGTCCCGTTGTCAGGCTTATTTTGTCCCGTTGTCAAGCTTATTTTGTCCTGTTGTCAGGCTTATTTTGTCCCGTTGTCAGGCTTATTTTATCCCGTTGTCACGCTTATTTTTTCCTGTTGTTGAGCTTATTTTGTCCTGTTGTCAGGCTTATTTTGTCCTGTTGTCAGTCGTATTTTGTCCTGTTGTCGGGCTTATTCTGTCCTGTTGTCAGATTTATTTTGTCATCTTGTCAGACTTATTTTGTCTTGGCGTCAGGCTTATTTTGTCCTGTTGTCAGGCTTATTTTGTCCTGTTGTCAGGCTTATTTTGTCCTGTTGTAGGCTTATTTTGTCCTGTTGTCAGGCTTATTTTGTCCTGTTGTCGGGCGTATTTTGTCCTGTTGTCAGATTTATTTTGTCCTCTTGTCAGGCTTATTTTGTCCCATGTTTCAGGATCTCGTGTTCTGGTTGACTGTGGGCTTTCACCATCTGCCTCACACTGAAGACATTCCCAACACGCCAACTGTCGGTACGGAGACGGCCATCTCGCTGCTGCCCTACAACTACTTCCCAGAATGCCCAAGTGTTGGATCACGTGACGCCATTCGCCTTGACCTCAAGGAGTCTGGACTTCACATACAGGATTATGGATGTCCAGCAGGCGCCGATGCATGCCGCCCAGCTTTAATTACTCGGATCTTGCTGTCATGAAATCGAGTTTGTTTACATAAGGCTGACGGGGTCGGTCATTGACATTTCATTGTTTTCTTTTATTGACCATACGTTGTTACGTCATAATATGCAGGTGCTCCAGGTTACGTCATACATACTCCATTTCTGTGAGTGTCCATAGATGTTTGCTAGTGGCATGCATGGCTACTGGAGGCATTGAGAATGGAGGCTGAGAGAGAAAGAAAGAGAGAGAGAGAGAGAAAGAAAGAGAGAGAGAGGAGAAATAAACCTCTAACAACGCAATCTTGTCTGACACGTTGTCAGATTGTGTAGTTGAAAAGAAGCTATCGTATTACAAGGGCAGACCAAGAAGAAGATGGTTTCAAGTCATCACGGAGACCCTGAACATGACAGCACAGAATATCTGGCTAGAGACAGAGATTATTTCAGATAGACTGTGGTGAATGTAACATTCTGTTGGAGATCTGGCTAGAGACAGAGATTCTTTCAGATGAGCTGTGGTGAATGTAACGTTCTGTTGGAGATCTGGCTAAAGAAAGAAATTCTTTCAGATGAGCTGTGGTGAATGTACATTCTGTTGGAGATCTGGCTAAAGAAAGAGATTCTTTCAGATGAACTGTGGTTAATGTAACGTTCTGTTGGAGATCTGGCTAGAGACAGAGATTCTTTCAGATGAGCTGTGGTGAATGTGACGTTCTGTTGGAGATCTGGCTAGAGACAGAGATTCTTTCAGACGGGCTGTGGTGAATGTAACGTTCTGTGGGAGATCTGGCTAGAGACAGAGATTCTTTCAGACGGGCTGTGGTGAATGTAACGTTCTGTGGGAGATCTGGCTAGAGACAGAGATTCTTTCAGACGGGCTGTGGTGAATGTCACGTTCTGTGGGAGATCTGGCTAGAGACAGAGATTCTTTCAGACGGGCTGTGGTGAATGTCACGTTCTGTGGGAGATCTGGCTAGAGACAGAGATTCTTTCAGACGGGCTGTGGTGAATGTCACGTTCTTCAAGAGACAAGCGACTTGATGACAGATTATAGTTCAGATTGTTTTCTATGTTTGTGAGTAGAAACCAAGATTTGGTCGCTTCAGACTATCTTGATGTATTTGATTTGAATGTCCTATGTTGTAGGTTCAAATTCTCCCTACATATTTGAGCAGAAGTTACATATTGTCTGTCGACTCGGCAAGTCAGCTACCTAAAGCGTACCAAGATATCACGTCAGCACAACCACAAGGCTCCCACTAGAACAAGATGTCTCACAACAAACTGACCAACAAGGCCCAAGCCATGTGTACCGCAATGCAGACAGCAGTGACGTAGAAGACCTTGTGGTTAACGTCAGCAAGGATGCACAGCAAAGGATTCACAGCAAGGATGCACGGCTGCTTATGTGAATCCAAAAGTTGTATTTAGTTCTAATCTTGGAAATCTTGCAGCATTTTTTTTTTTTTTTTTTTTTTTTTTTTTTTTGGTGTAGGTGTCCTGAGCATGGTACATGCCACTCATTCTTTAATTTGACCTTTCAAGAAAGTGTTTCAATTTGTGACATCACACACAAAACGTTACATTGTTTAGCTAAAGAAAACATTGATGTACGAATGAGATTGTAGGCAAGAAATGCTTGTAACAAAATGAGATTGTAGTTTAATAATGCTTGTAGCAAAATGAGATTGTAGTCGAGTAATGCTTGTAACAAAATGAGATTGTAGTCGAGTAATGCTTGTAACAAAATGAGATTGTAGTCGAGTAATGCTTGTAACAAAATGAGATTGTAGTTTAATAATGCTTGTAACAAAAGATTGTAGTCGAGTAATGCTTGTAACAAATGAGATTGTAGTTTAATAATGCTTGTAACAAATGAGATTGTAGTTTAATAATGCTTGTAACAAAATGAGATTGTAGTTTAATAATGCTTGTAACAAAATGAGATTGTAGTTTAATAATGCTTGTAACAAAATGAGATTGTAGTTTAATAATGCTTGTAACAAAATGAGATTGTAGTTTAATAATGCTTGTAACAAAATAAGATTGTAGTTTAATAATGCTTGTAACAAAATGAGATTGTAGACGAGTAATGCTTGTAATAAAATAAGATTGTAGTTTAATAATGCTTGTAACAAAATGAGATTGTAGTTTATAATGCTTGTAACAAAATGAGATTGTAGTTTAATAATGCTTGTAACAAAATGAGATTGTAGTTTTAATAATGCTTGTAACAAAATGATGTTTTTTGTGTGTGTGAATGGGAAATGCGAGAGATTTAGAGAATGCAACATTCAAATGTAACCATAAAAGTTGTTGAGTTGTTGCAATATCTTCTAACCAAGGTGAATAGATTGGGCGGTTCCATATTTCTGGGTAGACACAAACCAGGACATTGTGCTAAAGTATCGATGACAAACAGCTGTGCATGGGCATACTCCAAGGATATACTGTGATATCAAGGAAGCCATTGCAGCTTGTTCAACAACTCGTCTTGAGTCAAGGGGACTAGACTCATGTCTTGTGTGTCTCACTACTTCCAACAACTCGTCTTGAGTCAAGGGGACTAGACTCATGTCTTGTGTGTCTCACTACAAGATCCAACAGCTCGTCTTGAGTCAAGGGAACTAGACTCATGTCTTGTGTGTCTCACTACTTCCAACAACTCGTCTTGAGTTAAGGGGACTAGACTCATGTCTTGTGTGTCTCACTACTTCCAACAACTCGTCTTGAGTCAAGGGGACTAGACTCATGTCTTGTGTGTCTCACTACTTCCAACAACTCGTCTTGAGTCAAGGGGACTAGGCTCATATCTTGTGTGTCTCACTACTTCCAACAACTCGTCTTGAGTCAAGGGGACTAGGCTCATATCTTGTGTGTCTCACTACTTCCAACAACTCGTCTTGAGTCAAGGGGACTAGGCTCATATCTTGTGTGTCTCACTATTTCCAACAACTCGTCTTGAGTCAAGGGGACTAGGCTCATATCTTGTGTGTCTCACTACTTCCAACAACTCGTCTTGAGTCAAGGGGACTAGGCTCATATCTTGTGTGTCTCACTACTTCCAACAACTCGTCTTGAGTCAAGGGGACTAGACTCATATCTTGTGTGTCTCACTACTTCCAACAACTCGTCTTGAGTCAAGGGGACTAGGCTCATATCTTGTGTGTCTCACTACTTCCAACAACTCGTCTTGAGTCAAGGGGACTAGGCTCATATCTTGTGTGTCTCACTACAAGGTCCAACAACTCGTCTTGAGTCAAGGGGACTAGGCTCATATCTTGTGTCTCACTACTTCCAACAACTCGTCTTGAGTCAAGGGGACTAGGCTCATATCTTGTGTGTCTCACTACTTCCAACAACTCGTCTTGAGTCAAGGGGACTAGGCTCATATCTTGTGTGTCTCACTACTTCCAACAACTCGTCTTGAGTCAAGGGGACTAGACTCATGTCTTGTGTGTCTCACTACTTCCAACAACTCGTCTTGAGTCAAGGGGACTAGGCTCATATCTTGTGTGTCTCACTACTTCCAACAACTCGTCTTGAGTTAAGGGGACTAGACTCATGTCTTGTGTGTCTCACTACTTCCAACAACTCGTCTTGAGTCAAGGGACTAGACTCATATCTTGTGTGTCTCACTACTTCCAACAACTCGTCTTGAGTCAAGGGGACTAGACCTATGTCTTGTGTGTCTCACTACTTCCAACAACTCGTCTTGAGTTAAGGGGACTAGGCTCATATCTTGTGTGTCTCACTACAAGGTCCAACAACTCGTCTTGAGTCAAGGGGACTAGGCTCATGTCTTGTGTGTCTCACTACTTCCAACAACTCGTCTTGAGTCAAGGGGACTAGGCTCATGTCTTGTGTGTCCATGTTTAGCTTAGGAGCCAATGGTGGGGTGTGCTAAACACTCCAAGGTATGGTGACAGCTTTACAAATAAAGAACACAACACAATACTGACGTTTCGGCCTGTGGCCTTCTTCAGAATACAGGGACAACGACAACAAGCGGTGAAGCACAATTACTACATGTTAGATGATAAAGTGGAGGGCGAGGAAAGTAGGATGCAAAAATAAGAAAAGAGAGAAATGAATTTTACATGATGAGAGGTATGATGGGCGTCAAAATATATAAAATAGAAAAAGAGAGAGAAAAATGTATAATAAATTGTACTTAGCTGAGCTCAGAGCAGGGAGCAGGAAAACTGTAATCCGTGCTGAAACCAGTCGGAATGACTAAATGACTAAAAGCGCAGAGAACGTGTATAGAAAGCAACACGTGACAAAGACAGGTCAGTAAAGAGGGCAAAAAGGATCAAATATCGGGAAAACCAAAAAGGGGGGGGGGGAAAGAGGGCATAGACGAGGATACTCCTGGGACACAACAAGCAATACATATAAATCACTCAACAATGGAAGTGAGAGATCACGCGAGAGGTTAAGAGAAAGAAATAGAATGACACGACAAAGTAGTAAACTAGGCAGTGGGTGAGAGAGATGGACTCTACAGAATGGATGGCCTCGAACTGAACGAGTTGAGAGGTAGGTCAACGAAAGGAAGGATTGGATACTGGAGAAGAGATACGGTGAGGAAGAATAATAAAGCCGGTATAATGAGAAGGGCGATAGAGGGGTGGTCCGGAGGAAGTAAGTCTATCGGGAGGTAGGGAGAGGAGGGATAAGAAGCAGGTATGTGAAAACTGGATAGGGGGAGAGGCGGTAGGTCAGAAGTGAATGGAAAAAGAGAAAGTCTGGAAGAAGTGGAGCAATAGGGGATGGTGTGCAAGAGGTATGAACCATAGGAGGTAAAAAATGTTTAGCTTACTTCCGGCTACATGTAAGTGAATATTAAACTTCACATGAAACCACCTTCACAGTTATTGTTGTAATTATAGTGAAGTCATTTGTAAAGTGAAACAACATTAAAACAGGTAAATGAATTTTAACATCTGAGAACAATGTTAACCTTACATGGAAGATGTACAACAGAGGTGAGATGCAGAATGGCTCAGGCAAAAGCAGCTTTCCAAAAAAATGAGGAAGATACTATGCACTCCATTTTTGACAATAGAAACAAGAAAAAGAGTTCTTAAATTTTACGTAGGGCCAGTCTTAACATATGGATGTGAATTATGGACAATAGGACAACAGACAAGAAAATCACTGGGGGCTGTACAAATGTGGTTTTAAAGAAGAATGTTGAGAATACCATGGACAGCTAAGAAGAGTAATGAAAACGTTCTGAAAGAGGCCAAAGCAAAAAGTGAGGTAATTTCCAACATTAGGAAGAAACAATCACCAGTTTTTGGCCATGTCATGAGAAGAGAACAGCTGGAATATATCGATCTGACTCATGCTATCGTGATGATGTCACAGTGTCGTTGTGACGTCACAACTCCATAGCGTCTACTGTCGTGAGCAGAAATATTTGAAATTCACAACTTCCGACTGGCGCTTGCGAGGATCCAGCACATAACTACGGAACGGAGAAAGGTGCAAGTGTCTTCAATTTGAGATAATTTCGATCACACATCTGCTGTCCTCGTGCCACGATGTTCCAGGGTCCATTATTGGAATCATCATGACAACATTTCAACATCATGACAACATTTCAACATCACTACTACACCGTGAGCACGCCGTGGCAATGTCATAGCAAAATCATATCAGCATCATGATTCCATCATGGTAATAGAATGATAATCTCATAGCAACACACCGTGATAACACGTCAACATCATGACAACATCTTAGAACAATCATATCAGCATCATGACTCCATCATAGCAATGGAATGATAGTCTCATAGCAACACACCGTGATAACACGTCAACATCATGACAACATCTTAGAACAATCATATCAGCATCATGACTCCATCATAGCAATGGAATGATAGTCTCATAGCAACACATCGTGATAACATGTCAACATCATGACAACATCTTAGAACAATCATATCAGCATCATGACTCCATCATAGCAATGTAATGATAGTGTCATAGCAACACATCGTGATAACATGTCAACATCATGACAACATCTTGGAACAATCATATCAGCACCATGACTCCATCATAGCAATGGAATGATAGTCTCATAGCAACACATCGTGATAACATGTCAACATCATGACAACATCTTAGAACAATCATATCAGCATCAAAGAAGTGTCACTGAAAAGTCATGCAAATTCTATAGCAACTCCTTGACAACATCATTGTAACATCATTGTAACATCATGGTAACATGATAGCGAGATCAACATAATGAATATATCAAAGCTACATCATACCAACGTCAAATCCAGAACATCATGGCAACACAATAGTAACATCATGGCAACACAATAGCAACATCAAGGCAACACAATAGTAACATCATTGCAACACAAGAGTAACATCATGGCAACACAATAGTAACATCATGGCAACACAATAGTAACATCAAGGCAACACAATAGTAACATCATTGCAACACAAGAGTAACATCATGGCAACACAATAGTAACATCATGGCAACACAATAGTAACATCATGGCAACACAATAGTAACATCATGGCAACACAAGAGTAACATCATGGCAACACAAGAGTGACATCATTGAAACACCATGGCAACACCAAAGCAACTTTGTGCCATCCTCATGTCACGTGATGTCGACAACATGGCAACGCCGTTAAAAAATTCTGGATCATCATGTTAACATAAAGGCTATATCATAACAACCCCACAGCAACATTTCAGATACAGCACAGCCACGCATTGGGGCACAAACATGACAGCAGCTGCCAGGCAAAATCATCGCAACAACTCGGCAACATCATTCAACAACATAGAGAAACACCATCGAAGCGTCATTGAAACAAGTGGCAACACAATGGCAAATCGTGACAATACCATAGCAACACCACAGCAACAACATAGCAACCTATCAGCAACACATGGCAACGTCATAGCAACATTAACGCAGCATCATAGCAACACTTCTGATACACAAATAAATAAACCACAGATATACTATAGCAACACTACAGATACACAAATAAATAAACCACAGATATACATACTATAGCAACACTACAGATACACAAATAAATAAACCACAGATATACTATAGCAACACTACAGATACACAAATAAATAAACCACAGATATACTATAGCAACACTACAGATACACAAATAAATAAACCACATATATACTATAGCAACACTAGAGATACACAAATAAATAAACCACAGATATACTATAGCAACACTAGAGATACACAAAAAAATAAACCATAGATATACTATAGCAACACTAGAGATACACAAATAAATAAACCATAGATATACTATAGCAACACTAGAGATCCACAAATAAATAAACCACAGATATACATACTATAGCAACACTACAGATACACAAATAAATAAACCACAGATATACTATAGCAACACTACAGATACACAAATAAATAAACCACAGATATACTATAGCAACACTAGAGATACACAAATAAATAAACCACAGATATACTATAGCAACACTAGAGATACACAAATAAATAAACCACAGATATACTATAGCAACACTAGAGATACACCACAAAAATAAACCATAGATATACTATAGCAACACTAGAGATACACAAATAAATAAACCATAGATATACTATATCAACACTACAGATACACAAATAAATAAACCACAGATATACTATAGCAACACTAGAGATACACAAATAAATAAACCACAGATATATTATAGCAACACTTCAGATACACAAAAAAATAAACCACAGATTTACTATAGCAACACTACAGATAGACAAATAAATAAACCATAGATATACTATAGCAACACTACAGATACACAAATAAATAAACCACAGATATACTATAGCAACACTACAGATACACAAATAAATAAACCACATATATACTATAGCATCACTACAGATACACAAATAAATAAACCACAGATATACAATAGCAACACTACTGATACACAAATAAATAAACCACAGATATACAATAGCAACACTACAGATACACACATAAATAAACCATAGATATACTATAGCAACAATACAGATACACCATAGTTAAACCATAGCAATATTATGTTTGTTGACGAGAAAGTGACGAACATTGTTGGTGACAAATAAGTGACGGACATGTTTGGTGACGGAGATGTTTGGTGTGACGAGTAAATGACGGATTTATATGGTGACAAGAAAGTGACGCACATGTTTGGTGACAAGAAAGTGACGGAATTTTTTGGTGACAAGTAAGTTGTGGACATGTTTGGTGACAGGTAAGTGGTGGACATGTTTGGTGACAAGTAAGTGGTGGACATGTTTGGTGACAAGTATGTGGTGGACATGTTTGGTGACAAGTAAGTTGTGGACATGTTTGGTGACAAGTAAGTGGTGGACATGTTTGGTGACAAGTAAGTGGTGGACATGTTTGGTGACAAGTAAGTGGTGGACATGTTTGGTGACAAGTAAGTGGTGGACATGTTTGGTGACAAGTAAGTTGTGGACATGTTTGGTGACAAGTAAGTTGTGGACATGTTTGGTGACAAGTAAGTTGTGGACATGTTTGGTGACAAGTAAGTGGTGGACATGTTTGGTGACAAGTAAGTTGTGGACATGTTTGGTGACAAGAAAGTTGTGGACATGATTGGTGACAAATAAGTTGTGGACATGTTTGGTGACAAGTAATTTGTGGACATGTTTGGTGACAAGTAAGTTGTGGACATGTTTGGTGAGGAGTAAGTGGTGGACATGTTTGGTGACAAGTAAGTTGTGGACATGTTTGGTGACAAGTAAGTGACGGATATGTTTGGTGACAAGTAAGTGGTGGACATGTTTGGTGACAAGTAAGTGGTGGACATGTTTGGTGACAAGTAAGTGGTGGACATGTTTGGTGACAAGTAAGTGGTGGACATGTTTGGTGACAAGTAAGTGGTGGACATGTTTGGTGACAAGTAAGTGGTGGACATGTTTGGTGACAAGTAAGTGGTGGACATGTTTGGTGACAAGTAAGTTGTGGATATGTTTGGTGACAAGTAAGTGGTGGACATGTTTGGTGACAAGTAAGTGGTGGATATTTTTGGTGACAAGTAAGTTGTGGACATGTTTGGTGACAAGTAAGTGGTGGACATGTTTGGTGACAAGTAAGTGGTGGATATGTTTGGTGACAAGTAAGTGGTGGATATGTTTGGTGAGGAGTAAGTTGTGGACATGTTTGGTGAGGACTAAGTTGCGGACATGTTTGGTGACAAGTAAGTTGTGGACATGTTTGGTGACAAGTAAGTGGTGGACATGTTTGGTGACAAGTAAGTGGTGGATATCTTTGGTGACAAGTAAGTTGTGGACATGTTTGGTGACAAGTAAGTTGTGGACATGTTTGTGACAAGTAAGTGGTGGACATGTTTGGTGACAAGTAAGTGGTGGATATGTTTGGTGACAAGTAAGTGGTGGATATGTTTGGTGACAAGTAAGTGGTGGATATGTTTGGTGACAAGTAAGTGGTGGATATGTTTGGTGACAAGTAAGTTGTGGACATGTTTGGTGACAAGTAAATGGTGGATATGTTTGGTGACAAGTAAGTGGTGGATATGTTTGGTGACAAGTAAGTGGTGGATATTTTTGGTGACAAGTAAGTGGTGGACATGTTTGGTGACAAGTAAGTTGTGGACTTGTTTGGTGACAAGTAAGTTGTGGACATGTTTGGTGAGGAGTAAGTTGTGGACATGTTTGGTGACAAGTAAGTTGTGGACATGTTTGGTGACAAGTAAGTTGTGGACATGTTTGGTGACAAGTAAGTTGTGGACATGTTTGGTGACAAGTAAGTGGTGGATATGTTTGGTGACAAGTAAGTGGTGGACATGTTTGGTGACAAGTAAGTGGTGGATATGTTTGATGACAAGTAAGTTGTGGACATGTTTGGTGACAAGTAAGTTGTGGACATGTTTGGTGACAAGTAAGTTGTGGACATGTTTGGTGACAAGTAAGTAGTGGATATGTTTGGTGACAAGTAAGTGGTGGACATGTTTGGTGACAAGTAAGTGGTGGACATGTTTGGTGACAAGTAAGTGGTGGACATGTTTGGTGACAAGTAAGTGGTGGACATGTTTGTGAGGAGTAAGTGGTGGACATGTTTGGTGAGGAGTAAGTGGTGGACATGTTTGGTGATGAGTAAGTGGTGGACATGTTTGGTGAGGAGTAAGTGGTGGACATGTTTGGTGACAAGTAAGTGGTGGACATGTTTGGTGAGGAGTAAGTGGTGGACATGTTTGGTGACAAGTAAGTTGTGGACATGTTTGGTGAGGAGTAAGTGGTGGACATGTTTGGTGACAAGTAAGTGGTGAACATGTTTGGTGAGGAGTAAGTGGTGGACATGTTTGGTGACAAGTAAGTTGTGGACATGTTTGGTGACAAGTAAGTGGTGGACATGTTTGGTGACAAGTAAGTTGTGGACATGTTTGGTGACAAGTAAGTGGTGGACATGTTTGGTGACAAGTAAGTTGTGGACATGTTTGGTGAGGAGTAAGTTGTGGACATGTTTGGTGACAAGTAAGTGGTGGACATGTTTGGTGACAAGTAAGTGGTGGACATGTTTGGTGATGAGTAAGTGGTGGACATGTTTGGTGACAAGTAATTTGTGGACATGTTTGGTGACAAGTAAGTGGTGGACATGTTTGGTGAGTAGTAAGTGGTGGACATGTTTGGTGACAAGTAAGTGGTGGACATGTTTGGTGACGAGTAAGTGGTGGACATGTTTGGTGACAAGTAAGTTGTGGACATGTTTGGTGAGGAGTAAGTGGTGGACATGTTTGGTGACAAGTAAGTGGTGGACATGTTTGGTGAGGAGTAAGTGGTGGACATGTTTGGTGACAAGTAAGTTGTGGACATGTTTGGTGAGGAGTAAGTTGTGGACATGTTTGGTGAGGAGTAAGTGGTGGACATGTTTGGTGACAAGTAAGTGACGGACATGTTTGGTGACCAAATCGTCACTTGTCAATCTAAATGAACAATTCCAGCTTGATGTCCACGTCACCAACATAACGATCGACCATCTTTCTGGGAGTGTTGTCATTCCCTTCTCCTATTGTCACATCTGTTTGTGCCTCTTTCCCTTGTCACATTCTGTCATCACTTCCTAGTTGTGATGATTTATCTTATTTTCTACCGCTGCTGATATAATGTATCATCAACAATGAGTGCCGTCTCCGCATCGAGGGTTTGCTCCAACGGATTCCGCTCTGTCTCTTGATTTGATGGTGCAGGTTGTCAAAGGCTGACGTGTCCATGTTAGTCTTGGTCTGCCTCTGTCTCTTGATTTGATGGTGCAGGTTGTCAAAGGCTGACTTGTCCATCTTTTGATGTTACTCATCCATGTAGTCTTGGTCTGCCTCTGTCTCTTGATTTGATGGTGCAGGTTGTCAAAGGCTGACTTGTCCATATTAGTCTTGGTCTGCCTCTGTCTCTTGATTTGATGGTGCAGGTTTTCAAAGGCTGACTTGTCCATCTTTTGATGTTACTCATCCATGTTAGTCTTGGTCTGCCTCTGTTTCTTGCTTTGATGGTGCAGGTTGTCAAAGGCTGACTTGTCCATGTTAGTCTTGGTCTGCCTCTGTCTCTTGATTTGATGGTGCAGGTTGTCAAAGGCTGACTTGTCCATCTTTTGATGTTACTCATCCATGTTAGTCTTGGTCTGCCTCGGTCTCTTTTACCTTGTATTTTCCCTTTTAAGATTACTTTTAGTAGGTTGTTGTGTCTGTTAACATGCCCCAAAAACATCATTTAAAAAAATCAAATTGTGTTTAGTAGTTCTCTTTCCATTTTTAGTTGTTTTAAGACCTCATCGTTTGTTTTGTTTACTTTCCATCTAATTCTTCCTATTCTTCTATAATTATACATTTCAAAGGCTGCGGTTAAAGGTACTAATGTTTCAGTTGGGTAAACGACGCACCATACTGAGTCGAGACTGTCTTAGCTGTTCTGCAAAAAAAAAAAAAAAAATTAAAAACTCAATACTTTGTGTAGATCTGTTTCCTGGGATACATTACGTTTAGCCTGGTGCTGCAAACAGGTAAGTCGTATTGGGGGGCCCGTTGTTGTGTTTTGAGAGCAGGGGCGCGAGCAGTGGGTGATTATCTTGTCGCGTGCTGGAATCACTCGAAAGTGTACAGACCTCGCCACAGGCTCATAATGTGGATCATTTTAGAATAAGATAAATTGTGGGAAGGGTAGCTCTCGTGTACAAACAGGGCTCAGTCTTTGTGAGCACGAGCGCCAGTTGTGACTTACGGAATTAACAGCAAGTGTGGATCACTGGATTATTATAATTCGAAGGATTATTTAACAGTAATTGATCCTGTATGTGAAATATGTACCACTCTGTATCTGAGCATTGCGATAATAGAGGCAATAATAAGTTGTTTTAACAGGTATCACACGGTAGGGGCGCTGTGTTAGGGCAGGTATCACACGGTAGGGGCGCTGTGTTAGGGCAGGTATCACACGGTAGGGGCGCTGTGTTAGGGCAGGTATCACACGGTAGGGGCTCTGTGTTAGGGCAAGTATCACACGGTAGGGGCGCTGTGTTAGGGCAAGTATCACACGGTAGGGGCGCTGTGTTAGGGCAAGTATCACATTGAAGGGGCGCTGTGTTAGGTCAAGTATCACACTGAAGGGGCGATGTGTTAGGGCACGTATCACACTGCAGGAGCGCTGTGTTAGGGCAAGTATCACACTGAAGGGGCGATGTGCTAGGACAAGTATCACACTGTAGGGGTGCTTTGTTAGGACAAGTATCACACTGCAGGAGCGCTGTGTTAGGGCAAGTATCACACTGAAGGGGCGATGTGCTAGGACAAGTATCACACAGTAGGGGTGCTTTGTTAGGGCAAATATCACACTGCAGGAGCGCTGTGTTAGGGCAAGTATCACACTGAAGGGGCGATGTGCTAGGACAAGTATCACACAGTAGGGGTGCTTTGTTAGGGCAAGTATCACACTGCAGGAGCGCTGTGTTAGGGCAGGTATCACACTGAAGGGGCGATGTGCTAGGACAAGTATCACACTGTAGGGGTGCTTTGTTAGGACAAGTATCACACGCTAGGGGTGCTTTGTTATGACAGGTATCACACGGTAGGGACGCTTTGTTAGGACAAGTATCACACAGTAGGGACGCTTTGTTAGGACAAGTATCACACAGTAGGGACGCTTTGTTAGGACAAGTATCACACAGTAGAGGTGCTTTGTTAGGACAGGTATCACACGGTAGGGACGCTTTGTTAGGACAAGTATCACACGGTAGGGGTGCTTTGTTAGGACAGGTATCACACGTTAGGGACGCTTTGTTAGGGCAAGTATAACACGGTAGGTGTGCTTTGTTAGGACAAGTATCACACGGTAGGGGTGCTTTGTTAGGGCAAGTATCACACGGTAGGGGTGCTTTGTTAGGACAAGTATCACACGGTAGGGGTGCTTTGTTAGGACAAGTATCACACGGTAGGGGTGCTTTGTTAGGACAAGTATCACGCAGTAGGGGTGATTTGTTAGGACAAGTATCACACGGTAGGGGTGCTTTGTTAGGGCAAGTATCACACGGTAGGGGTGCTTTGTTAGGGCAAGTATCACACGGTAGGGGTGCTTTGTTAGGACAAGTATCACACGGTAGGGGTGCTTTGTTAGGACAAGTATCACACGGTAGGGGTGCTTTGTTAGGACAAGTATCACACAGTAGGGGTGCTTTGTTAGGACAAGTATCACACGGTAGGGGTGCTTTGTTAGGACAAGTATCACACGGTAGGGGTGCTTTGTCAGGACAAGTATCACACGGTAGGGGTGCTTTGTTAGAGGAAGTATCACACGATAGGGACGCTGTGTTAGATCACGTATCACACGGTAGGGACGCTGTGTTAGGACAAGTATCACACAGTATTGGAAATTATCACACTGTAGGGGCGCTGTGTTAAAGCAAGTGTCACACGGTAGGGGCGCTGTGTTAAATCTAGTATCACACGGTATGGGAAATTATCACACTGTAAGGGCGCTGTGTTAAAGAAAGTGTCACACGGTAGGGGCGCTGTGTTAAATCTAGTATCACACGGTATGGGAAATTATCACACTGTAAGGGCGCTGTGTTAAAGCAAGTGTCACACTGTAAGGGCGCTGTGTTAAAGCAAGTATCACACGGTAGGGACGCTGTGTTAAATCTAGTATCACACGGTATAGGAAATTATCTCACTGTAAGGGCGCTGTGTTAAAGCAAGTATCACACTGTAAGGGCGCTGTGTTAAAGCAAGTATCACACTGTAAGGACGCTGTGTTAAAGCAAGTATCACACTGTAAGGGCGCTGTGTTAAAGCAAGTGTCACACTGTAAGGGCGCTGTGTTAAAGCAAGTATCACACGGTAGGTACGCTGTGTTAGATCAAGTATCACACGGTAGGGACATTGTGTTAGAGCAATGTATCATACGGTAGGAACGCTGTGTTAGGACAAGTATCACACAGTACGGGCGCTTTTGTTAGGACAAGTATCACACAGTACGGACGCTTTTGTTAGGACAAGTATCACATGGTATGGGTGCTGTGTTAGAGCAAGTATCACACTGAAGGGACGCTGTGTTAGAGCAAGTATCACACGGTAGGGACGCTGTGTTAGAGCAAGTATCACACTGAAGGGACGCTGTGTTAGGGCAAGTATCACACTGAAGGGACGCTGTGTTAGGGCAAGTATCACACTGAAGGGACGCTGTGTTAGGGCAAGTATCACACTGAAGGGACGCTGTGTTAGAGCAAGTATCACACTAAAGGGACGCTGTGTTAGGGCAAGTATCACACTGAAGGGACGCTGTGTTAGGGCAAGTATCACACTGAAGGGACGCTGTGTTAGGGCAAGTATCACACTGAAGGGACGCTGTGTTAGGGCAAGTATCACACTGAAGGGACGCTGTGTTAGAGCAAGTATCACACGGTAGGGACGCTGTGTTAGAGCAAGTATCACACTGAAGGGACGCTGTGTTAGAGCAAGTATCACACGGTAGGGACGCTGTGTTAGGGCAAGTATCACACTGTAGGGACGTTTTGTTAGGGCAAAAATCACATGGTATGGGTGCTGTGTTAGAGCAAGTATCACACGGTAGGGACGCTGTGTTAGAGCAAGTATCACACGGTAGGGACGCTGTGTTAGGGCAAGTATCACACTGTAGGGGCGCTGTGTTAGGGCAAGTATCACACGGTAGGGACGCTGTATTAAATCTAGTATCACACGGTATGGGAAATTATCACACTGTAAGGGCGCTGTGTTAAAGCAAGTATCACACGGTAGGGACATTGTGTTAGAGCATGTATCATACGGTAGGAACGCTGTGTTAGGACAAGTATCACACAGTAGGGGTGCTTTGTTAGGACAAGTATCACACGGTAGGGGTGCTTTGTTAGGACAAGTATCACACGGTAGGGGTGCTTTGTCAGGACAAGTATCACACGGTAGGGACATTGTGTTAGAGCATGTATCATACGGTAGGAACGCTGTGTTAGATCACGTATAACACGGTAGGGACGCTGTGTTAGGACAAGTATCACACAGTATTGGAAATTATCACACTGTAGGGGCGCTGTGTTAAAGCAAGTGTCACACGGTAGGGACGCTGTGTTAAATATAGTATCACACGGTATGGGAAATTATCACACTGTAAGGGCGCTGTGTTAAAGCAAGTGTCACACTGTAAGGGCGCTGTGTTAAAGCAAGTGTCACACTGTAAGGGCGCTGTGTTAAAGCAAGTATCACACGGTAGGGACGCTGTGTTAAATCTAGTATCACACGGTATGGGAAATTATCACACTGTAAGGGCGCTGTGTTAGATCAAGTATAACACGGTAGGGACATTGTGTTAGAGCATGTATCATACGGTAGGAACGCTGTGTTAGGACAAGTATCACACAGTAGGGGTGCTTTGTTAGGACAAGTATCACACGGTAGGGGTGCTTTGTTAGGACAAGTATCACACGGTAGGGGTGCTTTGTCAGGACAAGTATCACACGGTAGGGGTGCTTTGTTAGAGGAAGTATCACACGATAGGGACGCTGTGTTAGATCACGTATCACACGGTAGGGACGCTGTGTTAGGACAAGTATCACACAGTATTGGAAATTATCACACTGTAGGGGCGCTGTGTTAAAGCAAGTGTCACACGGTAGGGGCGCTGTGTTAAATCTAGTATCACACGGTATGGGAAATTATCACACTGTAAGGGCGCTGTGTTAAAGCAAGTGTCACACTGTAAGGGCGCTGTGTTAAAGCAAGTGTCACACTGTAAGGGCGCTGTGTTAAAGCAAGTATCACACGGTAGGTACGCTGTGTTAGATCAAGTATCACACGGTAGGGACATTGTGTTAGAGCAATGTATCATACGGTAGGAACGCTGTGTTAGGACAAGTATCACATGGTATGGGTGCTGTGTTAGAGCAAGTATCACACGGTAGGGACGCTGTGTTAGGGCAAGTATCACACTGAAGGGACGCTGTGTTAGAGCAAGTATCACACGGTAGGGACGCTGTGTTATGGCAAGTATCATATGGTAGGGGCGCTTTGTTATGGCAAGTATCATACGGTAGGGGCGCTTTGTTATGGCAAGTATCATACGGTAGGGGCGCTTTGTTATGGCAAGTATCATACGGTAGGGGCGCTTTGTTATGGCAAGTATCATACGGTAGGGGCGCTTTGTTATGGCAAGTATCATACGGTAGGGGCGCTTTGTTATGGCAAGTATCATACGGTAGGGGCGCTTTGTTATGGCAAGTATCATACGGTAGGGGCGCTTTGTTATGGCAAGTATCATACGGTAGGGGCGCTTTGTTATGGCAAGTATCATACGGTAGGGGCGCTTTGTTATGGCAAGTATCATACGGTAGGGGCGCTTTGTTATGGCAAGTATCATACGGTAGGGGCGCTTTGTTATGGCAAGTATCATACGGTAGGGGCGCTTTGTTATGGCAAGTATCATACGGTAGGGGCGCTTTGTTATGGCAAGTATCATACGGTAGGGGCGCTTTGTTATGGCAAGTATCATACGGTAGGGGCGCTTTGTTATGGCAAGTATCATACGGTAGGGGCGCTTTGTTATGGCAAGTATCATATGGTAGAAGCGCCTTGTTTTAAAGGAACATAAACGGGGTGGGTGTGCGTAACGTAGCTGTGCTGATGTGTCTGTTTTAACCTCGTGAAGCTGTCACGTACAAATGCATTTGTAAAAATTAGATTCATTGCCATTTATTTTACTGAACAAACAACATTCTTGTTTCTCTGCAGTTACAACCTTCGAAATTAGATCAGGTGTAAGACAGGGGTGCGTACTATCCCCCCTACTGTTTATTACATACATGGACCATATATGCAAGCTAGCCAACCCATCAGAGACAGAGGAGATCAACGAGCTTCTATTTGCAGACGATCAGGCACTAATACATGAAACAATAGAAGACCTACAAGAACACTTAAACAAACTCAACATCTCAGGCACAAAATACAACATGAAAATCAACATCAACAAAACAGAAGTCATGAATGTCGCTAAAAATAAATAGAACATCAACATAACTATAGAAGGCAGACAACTAAAACAAGTAGAGGAGTTCAAATACCTAGAAAGTCTAATGACAAACGATAATTCTCAAACAGCAGAGATTGAATCAAGATGCAATAAAGCTTGTCAAATCATCGGACAGTTATCACCACTATTGTCCAACAAGGAAATAACTCTGGAGGCAAAACGAGCACTATACAATACAATCTTCATCCCAACGTTGTGCTACCAATGTCAGACCTGGACCCTAGATGCAAGAACAATAAGAAAAATAACCTCTACAGAGATGAAATGTGTTAGACGAATGACAGGAAACAGTCTGAGAGATAAGATCAGAAATGAAGAACTGAGAAAAAAGCTAGGAATAGCCCCCACCATAGAATATATAAGGAAACAACAGATAAAATGGTTTGGCCACGCGACAAGGCAGAAAGAACAAAACACAACACAACGAGCCTTCAACAAACGTTGTGAGAACAACAGACCCAAGGGTCGACCACGAAAAAGATGGGTCGACGGAATATTAGAAGAACTAGGGAACATAGCAGCAGAGGGGAACAGAAGTGCAAAAGACCGCAAATTATATCTCCCCTCGACGCTGAAAGGCAGATGAGGAAGGAAAGTAGAAGAAAAAGAAGAAGATACAACATTCTTGTTTCACTGAACCTACAACATTCTTGTTTCTATGAACTTACAGCATTCTTGTTTTTCTGAACTTACAACATTCTTGTTTTTCTGAACTTACAACATTCTTGTTTTTCTGAACTTACAACATTCTTGTTTTTCTGAACTTACAACATTCTTGTTTTTCTGAACTTACAACATTCTTGTTTCACTGAACTTACAACATTCTTGTTTCACTGAACTTACAACATTCTTGTTTTCACTGAATTTACAACATTCTTGTTTTACTGAACTTACAACATTCTTGTTTCACTGAATTTTCAATATTCTTGTTTTACTGAACTTACAACATTCTTGTTTCACTGAATTTTCAATATTCTTGTTTTACTGAACTTACAACATTCTTGTTTCACTGAATTTTCAATATTCTTGTTTTACTGAACTTACAACATTCTTGTTTCACTGAATTTTCAACATTCTTGTTTCACTGAACTTTCAACATTCTTGTTTCACTGAATTTTCAACATTCTTGTTTCACTGAACTTTCAACATTCTTGTTTCACTGAAAGTACAATATTCTTGTTTTACTGAACATACTACATTCTTGTTTTACTGAACTTACAACATTCTTGTTTTACTGAACTTACAACATTCTTGTTTTACTGAACTTACAACATTCTTAAATGTAAAGGTAAAGTACGAGACTTGAACCGGCGTCTTAGCACGCGAGTTTCCACCCATATGTGCTCGGCCGCCTATCCAGAAATGTTCGGAGATTTCTGTATAGTGTCGCCTCAAACATCAAAACTCAGATGCTAGGCGACATTCCTCACCTTCCCAGTGTAATACCCTGGTACCCATTTCTGCCAACGGCTGGGTCGATCGTGGGGGCATTTTTTTTTCCAACCACGAGTACAACTCACACTGCTCCCAGCGGGAATCGAACACGGGTTGTCCGAACGTCGGTAGTCCAGTTGGGTGGTTTTCCCAACTAGGCTACCGAGGCCCCCATTACAACATTCTTGTTTTACTGAACTTACAACATTCTTGTTTTACTGAACTTACAACATTCTTGTTTTACTGAACTTACAACATTCTTGTTTTACTGAACTTACAACATTCTTGTTTTACTGAACATGTAAAAAAAAAAAATCTGTCTCACTGAGAATCACATTGTAAATGTGATTAATTTTGGATGCCATATTGTGTAGTAATTAGTCTATTATTGATAACAATTAATGATAACAATTAATGATAACATTTAATGGTACCAATTAATTATAACTGTCATGAGTGATGCGATACTTGTTGTAACATAATTTTGAGCTCAGCCCCGTCTATGGTTGCTGCCACATCATGGAGTCATTGAGGAGTGGTTCTATTGGGCTCTTGAGTTATGTTTACATTCGTTGACGTCACTGACTGCGTGACTTCAACTTGAAGATAGTGTTGTTTTCATTTTGTTTTTCTTCAGAATAGAATCTTCCTCAAGGTGCCCCTGAAGCATTTCTGTCACTTCTTTTCTGAAAACGTAGGAATAAATCAGCACAGAGAACGAACTTCATTATCACGCATACATTATTATGTAAAGTTGTAGAGTGGATTTTAATGTTTTACCCTGGTAGTAGCATACAACTTGTTCGTTTCCAATGTCAGCTACTATTTTAATCTATTCAAACTGTGGGTGCAGATATATGGACCCCTGGATCGCGACTTTTCTTGTTTCAATGACATGTTTCACTTCAGCAGATAGCCTGCAAGTGTTGCCTGCACTCGATTGTCATGCAGCAGAAAGCCAGCAGGTGTTGCCTACACTCAAATGTCAGGCAGCACAAAGTCTGCAAGTGTTGCTTGCACTCGAATGTCAGACAGCAGAAAGCCTGCAAGTGTTTCCTGCACTCAAATGTCAGACAGCAGAAAACCCGCAAGTGTTGCCTGCACTCAAATGTCATGCAGCAGAAGACCTACATGTTTTGCTGCACTCAAATGTCAGGCAGCAGAAGGCCTGCAAGTGTTGCCTGCACTCAAATGTCAGGCAGCAGAAAACTTGCAAGTGTTGCCTGTATTCGAATGTCAGGCAGCAGAAAGCCTGCAAGACTTGCCTGCACACAAATGTCAGGCTGCAGAAAGCCTGCAAGTGTTGCCTGCACTCAAATGTCAGACAGCAGAAAGCCTGCAAGTGTTGCCTGCACTCAAATGTCAGACAGCAGAAAGCCTGCAAGTGTTGCCTGCACACAAATGTCAGACAGCAGAAAGCCTGCAAGTGTTGCCTGCGCACAAGTGTCAGGCAGCGGAAAACCTGCAAGTGTTACCTGCACACAAATATCAGACAGATGAAAGCCTGCGAGTGTTGCATGCACTCTAATGTCAGGCAGCAGAAATCCTACAGGTGTTGCCTGCACTCAAATGTCAGGCAGCAGAAAGCCTGCAAGTGTTGCCTGCACTCAAATGTCAGACAGCAGAAAGCCTACAAGTGTTGCCTGCACTCAAATGTCAGGCATCAGAAAACCTGCAAGTGTTGCATGCACTAAAATGTCAAGCAGCAGAAAGCCTGCAAGTGTTTCCTGCACTCAAATGTCAGACAGCAGAAAGCCTGCAAGTGTTGCCTGCACTCAAATGTCAGGCAGCAGAAAGCCTGCAAGTGTTGTCTGCACTCAAATGTCAGGCAGCAGAAAGCCTGCAAGTGTTGTCTGCACTCAAATGTCAGACAGCAGAAAGCCTGCAAGCGTTGCCTGCACTCAAATGTCAGGCAGCAGAAAGCCTGCAAGTGTTGTCTGCACTCAAATGTCAGACAGCAGAAAGCCTGCAAGTGTTGCCTGCACTCAAATGTCAGGCAGCAGAAAGCCTGCAAGTGTTGTCTGCACTCAAATGTCAGACAGCAGAAAGCCTGCAAGCGTTGCCTGCACTCAAATGTCAGGCAGCAGAAAGCCTGCAAGTGTTGTCTGCACTCAAATGTCAGACAGCAGAAAGCATGCAAGTGTTGCCTGCACTCAAATGTCAGGCAGCAGAAAGCCTGCAAGTGTTGTCTGCACTCAAATGTCAGGCAGCAGAAAGCCTGCAAGTGTTGTCTGCATTCAAATGTCAGACAGCAGAAAGCCTGCAAGTGTTGCCTGCACTCAAATGTCAGGCAGCAGAAAGCCTGCAAGTGTTGTCTGCACTCAAATGTCAGACAGCAGAAAGCCTGCAAGCGTTGCCTGCACTCAAATGTCAGGCAGCAGAAAGCCTGCAAGTGTTGTCTGCACTCAAATGTCAGACAGCAGAAAGCCTGCAAGTGTTGCCTGCACTCAAATGTCAGGCAGCAGAAAGCCTGCAAGTGTTGTCTGCACTCAAATGTCAGGCAGCAGAAAGCCTGCAAGTGTTGTCTGCACTCAAATGTCAGACAGCAGAAAGCCTGCAAATGTTGCCTGCACTCAAATGTCAGACAGCAGAAAGCCTGCTAGAGTTGCCAACACACACATTAGGAAAGTTTGATATCTCTAAAACAGTATTTATCAGTGTCAACATAATTACGACAAAGACCTCAAAAATACTGCAGCGTAAGAGTTAATTTTGGCGTCAGGTTTTCTTAAGCACATTTGTTTGAGTTGTCTTATTTATATCATCACTTTCGTTTTTCTTTTCGCGACTTGAGTTTTCCCTAATTTCATGCTCTTATTGTTTAGTATCATGCCTGTCACGTGTTGAAATGAGCGATTAAAGGAACGATAAGGAATGTGTATCAGTGCCTAGTTGTATGTATATTTCTCAGCTCATTCATTCATTTGGTGCCATTTCCACATCGAACGTCGGCTATAATGGAGCACTAGTGACTCATGGGTGCCGTCTCCACATCAAAGGTTGGCTACAATAGAACGCCATCCATTCACTGGGTGCCGTCTCCACATCAAAGGTTGGCTACAATAGAACGCCATCCATTCACTGGGTGCCGTCTCCACATCAAAGGTTGGCTACTATGGAGCGCCATTTTACTCTTGTCTTGATGGTGCATGTTGTCATAGATTCGCCTGTCCACCTTTTGATATTATCAGTCCACTTTAGCCTTGGTCTCCCTCGGCCTCGTCTACTTTGTACCAACGCATCCTAGATGACTTTTAAAAGGGTGTTATGTCTTTTCCCTTATCAAAAAAAAAATTGTTGTCTTTTTTCGAATTGTGTTAAGTTTTTTTTCATTTTCAGCAGAACTTCCCTGTTTGTCTTCTTTTCCTTCCACCCAATTTTCCTATTCATCTTCTTCTATCCTTCCTCTGCTGCCGTTGGCGTCGAGGGGAGAAACAATCTGCGATTCTTTGCTCTTCTGTTGGCCAAAATAACGGAGAAACAATCTGCGATTCTTTGCTCTTCTCTTGGCCAAAATAATGGATAAACAATCTGCGATCCTTTGCTCTTCTGTTGGCCAAAATAACGGAGAAACAATCTGCGAATCTATTCATCAAAATTTGAAGTTTAGGAATGGCAAAAAAAAAGCAATTTTAACAACACAGAAGATGTACCGACATCCGAGCATTGACATCAAAACTACAACAACGAATATCAAAATGCTACACTGACTCAACATCCCTGTATGGTGCAAGGATAGATATATTCTGGAACTACTTCACGTTTCTGTCCATCTTCAAAGAACAAATCTGAAACAAGTGCAACGTTTGAAATACTTGGGCACAATAATAACAACAGATGGAAGATGCACCACAGAAATAAAAAGCAGAATAGCACAGACCGAAATAGCATCTCAGAAAATGTAAAACATCTTATACAACAAGTCTATATCAACAGATGTGAAAAAGAGAGTTCATTGGTGCTATATAGAGGCAATTCTGATCTATGAAAGCGAATCATGGACTGTAAACAAATAAATGAAAAGACTATTAGAGGCCACAGAGATGGGATTTCTCAGAAGAATGTTGAAAGTTCCCTGAATAGCTAAAAAGACCAATGAGGAAGTTCTCAAAAAGGCCAACACAAAAAGGGAGCTCCTAAATAAAAACATCAGATAGAAACACTCAACATTTTTCAGGCACACTAGGAGAAGAGGAAAGTTGGAATACTTAGTTATAACTGGCAAAATACAGGGAAGGAGAGATCACGGACAACAAAGAGAGAGGATTCTTAATAGCTTGGTGTCATGGCATGGAAAACAAACAATAAAACAATTGATACGATGTACTGCGGATAGAAAGGGAGCCGCGATAGCTCAGTGGTTAGTGAACTGGACTGCAATTGACAAGAGGTAGGGTTCTATCCCAACCAACGGCTTCCGGGTTCGTCAGCCTTAAAATGGGTACCGGGTTTTTCTGGGAAATTAAAGCGGCACGGGCGTAATACCAACCACATTACCCCAAAAATCATGTGCTGAAGGTCTGTCAAATGTATGGTCACTAACACCATATTCCCTATACGCCACTTGGCGTGGCGGGGGTACTTTACGTTACTTTTTTACTGTGGATAGAAGATTATTGAAGGACAGCATCGCCTACGCCAACCAGTATGGCACATGATGATCCATGTACAGCAATATCTCCTTGTTTATTGTATGTCTCTTGTTTGCTAATAATCATATTCCCGGCTACAAAGCTTTACTGTTAACTTTGTTGATGCTGTTTAGCTTGCAGCTTCTTGTAGTCAAAAATCTGAAGTCACATATAAGAAAATATTCATGGAAAACAACACAACGTTTGAACAGGCACAGATCACACCTATAAAACAACACAACGTTTGCACACACACAGATCACACCTATAAAACAACACAACGTTTGAACACACACAGATCACACCTATAAAACAGCAGAACGTTTGAACACACACAGATCACACCTATAAAACAGCACATCGTTTGAACACACACAGATCACACCTATAAAACAACACAACGTTTGAACAGGCACAGATCACACCTATAAAACAACACAACGTTTGAACACACACAGATCACACCTATAAAACAGCACAACGTTTGAACAGGCACAGATCACACCTATAAAACAGCACATCGTTTGAACACACACAGATCACACCTATAAAACAGCACAACGTTTGAACAGGCACAGATCACACCTATAAAACAGCACATCGTTTGAACACACACAGATCACACCTATAAAACAGCACAACGTTTGAACAAAGTCTTGACGTATCCAACAATCACAGACTAGGCAAATCATGTTCGTTCAAGTTTATTGAATCATTCCCTTGACACATGATTTTTAGTGGTAGCACTTCACGTATCCATGATGTTCTTTATTGAGATCAACTCTCGAGGCAACCGCCGGTGTTGATGGAGCTAACTCTAGTCCTAGTTACCTGTGACACTTACAGTTCTATCTCTGACATTCACAACTGTCTGGCGTTACTCCTCTATTATATTTCATCGACTTACTATTGTCTCTGGAACATCAACTTTTGATCCTCACTTGAACACACGACACATCTCAATGATGTTAGTACTCACTGACTTATCTATATTGGACTTGTTCTCTATGTTTCTATTTGTTCCGTTCTTGTTCTATCTACTGATCCCAAGTAACTGCTATTATCTCTACTAAATGCTCTCAGCTAACTTCTCTGACCTTGCTTCTAACTGCTCCTCTTTTCCTAAGCTCTCTCTCTATCTCTCTCTAGCTCTCTCTCTCTCTCTACAAGTCCACACTATTACCCAAACTGCCTTCAGCAGTTTCGGCCAAAGACGAACTAAACTCGTCTAGTTCTGATTCAGATTCTCGTCTAAGTTCCTAACTAATATCGTCAACATCTTCATTTTGGCGAACAGCAATACTGATTGCTGATTACGTGCAGCACCACTGATAGTTGATGACGTGAAACACCGCTGATAGTTGATGACGTGAAGCACCGCTGATAGCTAATTTACTTCATTATTTGCTGGCTAAGCCGTGCAGCCGTGCTCATCTCCAGCTGTGGCCCCAGCTCTTCTGTACAGCTCAGCAGTAACGTTGTGTCACTTTTCACAACATAGATATGTCATGCCCGGCTCACTCAACCCGAAGTTGCGGTGCCAGCTATTTCGTTTGACTAAACCTGTCATCTACCTTGATAACACGTGACGTCATGTCTGCTGCATGTCTCGTCGCTTCATCAACGCCATTGTTTATCTGCGGACGTCAAGTTTACATCGGCGAATATTGTAAACATTTAGGTCACCGTTTCCGTGTACATCTCCATTACAGTTATATAACCTTCCACGTCAGCTGCCACAACCGCCAGGGTGCCAGGAACATCCAAATTATAGGACCTAGTCTTGTATATCCGGATGAAACCAGTTTGATCACTATCGAGGCCAGAACCTCTGGTAAATCCCTTTCCCTTACCTTCACATTTTGTTGCCATCGATCCGCTGTACATTCTCCCACTCACTGTCTACGTCAACTTCTTTCTCACTGCGTGTTCAGCTCTGTCCTCCCTCAAATCGTTGAAGATGATGTAAGCCACCATTGTTGGTGTTGTCGAATTCATCACTGATAGGGTAGTCAGAGCGTCAGCGGTGTAGTGAGAGTGTCAGCGGTGTAGTGAGAGTGTCAGCGGTGTAGTGAGAGCGTCAGCCGTGTAGTGAGAGTGTCAGCGGTGTAGTGAGAGCGTCAGCTATGTAGTGAGAGCGTCAGCTGTGTAGTGAGAGTGTCAGCTGTGTAGTGAGAGTGTCAGCGGTGTAGTGAGAGCGTCAGCTGTGTAGTGAGAGCGCCAGCTATGTAGTGAGAGCGTCAGCTATGTAATGAGAGCGCTAGTGGTGCATTAGTTAATTCACTGCCATGACAAGTGCCCGCAGTCACTTCCTACTCCAAGAAATCTTAAAAAAAAATAAAATCTCAAATTGTTTTAGTGATGACGCTATCTATAAGGATATGTGAGCATGGTCGCCATCTTCCCGGTAGTTTCGTCAACTATTAAAACATATAGACCATGTGCCGTGACATCTGTAGTGAGACAAGGATGTGTATCGCCACCACTGTTGTTTATCGATGACATTGAGAAATTATGTGAGGACACGAAGCCGCAAAATGAAGATAACACTGAACGACGACTTTTCGCTGATGACCAAGTCTAAATAGCCAGCACAGAAACTGCAGAACTTCAACAGTATTTATTGTCCTTGGATAAATAATGCAAAATGAATCGCATACAAATAAGCTCTGAAAAAAGGGAAACTTTATCAATAGAAAGGAAAAAAAAGACATTAAACATAGCTATAGAAGAACAAGTTATAAAACAAGTAACAAACTTTCTGGGATCAACATTCTCTGAAGATGGTAAAATCGACAAAGGAATAGACATCCCATGCAACAAGAAAATTCAAATAGTGGGACAGCTATCCCTTTTATTACAACACAAAGTAATACCTATCACTACACAAAACACCATAAACAGAATGTATTCATTGTGATTATCAATGCAAACATGGTTACTTAAAATAAGCATAAAAGAAAGCTTGTCACCACAAAGAAGGCTGAGAAAAGCGCTTGGAGTGAGCACAAGAGACAGAATCAGAGATGACATTATAAGAGAAAGAGGAGACATTGAACAAGACGATTCCCTAAGCAACACACAGAAACAACAAATATACTGGTTTGTCCATCTAGAAAGCATACATAACAAGACGATTCCCTAAGCTACACACAGAAACAACAAATATACTGGTTTGTCCATCTAGAAAGCATACCGTGTGATCTCTTACTATACAAAGTAGATGGAGAAAGGAAGGAGAAGGGAGAAGAGAAAGAGGCAGACCCAGAGTAAGATGAACAAACATCAAAGAAACTCTACAACAACAAATAACAATGAGTGGAGCCACCAAAAGGGCCAGAACTTTGTATCTCCATCAGCAGCCGAACGGGCACAAAAGGAAGTGAAGACAGACAAGAATCATCTATTAATGTTCTCTGTGAGACGCCGAGGTCAAGATAAAAGGTAAAAGTGAATGATTATCTCATTATCATCGAGTGCCGTCTCCGCAACGAAGGTTGGCTACCATGGAGCGCCATTCCATTCTGTCTCTTGCTTTGATGGTGCAGATTGTCATAGGCTGACTTGTCCATCTTTTGATGTTACTCGTCCATGTTAGTCTTGGTCTACCTCTGCCTCTTTTACCTTGTATTTTCCCTTCCAATATTACTTTTGGCTGTTGTGTCTTTTAACATGACCCAAAAATTTCATCTGTCTTGCACTAATTGTGTTTAGTAGTTCTCTTTTCATGTTTAGTTGTTTTAAAACTTCCTCGTTTGTTTTCTTTTCTTTCCATCCAATTCTACCTATTCTATAAATCCACATTTCAAACGCTTCAATTTTCTGTTCTGTTTGCTGGTCTAATGTCCATGATTCTGCACCATACAGGAATATTTAGATGTAACATTTTGCTATTCTTAGTTTTAGTCCTGGTGTTATTTGTTTTGATGTTACTATATTTTTCAGGGCATATTAATTTTAATTTATGCCATACCTATTCTTTTATTTATTTCAGTTGTACATTTTCCATCACTGGTTATAGAATGTCCCTGGTAGTTGTAGTTCTGAACTGTCTCCAGATGTATTCCTTCTACTTTGATATTTAATTGTAGGTTTTGAGTATTTTCTTTGTTTATGATCATAGTTTTAGTCATTTTGATATTCATATCTAGTCCATATTTTTTGCTTGTCATGTTTATCACATTAAGTAATTGTTGTAGATATTTTGGATTTTCTAGGGAGCCGCGATAGCTCAGTGGTTAGTGAACTGGACTACAAAGGACAAGGGGTAGGGTTCGATCCCAACCAACGGCTTCCAGGTTTACCCAGCCTTAAATGGGTACCGAATTTTTTTCTGGGAAAGTAAAGCGGCACGGGCGTAATACCGACCACATTACCCCAAAAATCATGTGCCGAAGGTCTGTAACATTTATGGTCACCAACACCATATTCCCTATACCCGCCACTTGGCGTGACGGGGGTACTTGACTGACTTTTATGATTTTCTGATAGTATTACAGTATCATCAGCATATCTTATGTTATTGGTTAATATTGATAAATTGATTATTAAGATTATCGAATAGTTTTTGAAATAACATGGCGCAGTCATGACTAGTAACTGACAGACTGGGGAAATCAAATCAATAATTAAAACAGAAGCACTCACCTCATCATTTGTAACATGTTATAACTTGTGATGATGAATTGCTTCATGTCTGTACAGATACGTGCTATAGATTTCCTTGTAACTAAACACAGACATTGTAACACTGTAACGACTCGCTTTCAGGTAGCACTTACATGACCCCTCAACAGCGGCTCGTTACTTACACATCTAGTCTTTGATGAGTTAACCAACGTGTCTACGTACTGCCTCGCACAGCCGGGATGCATGACAGCTTGTCGACTCTACACACCACGCATGCTAATTATGTGTCTAATATAGACACAAGTTTATGCTCAAGACTCGTTAATCAACCAGCAACTTACAACAGAGGGAGATGTGTTCAACATTCGCTCACAACAGACCACTCATTGACTCAACAAGAAATACACAACCTCGCTGCCTGCTCGGCCTGGCTATTGCCGGGTTGTTGTAAATGTCTGTGAGGACAAAGGAAACAGTTTAAGGCCATTCCCAACAACCAGGCACAGTGTAGAGCCTAAGCGTCTACGCACGCCTACACACATGTAAGCCTTCTGGAGACTAATAAGGTGAACGTTTGTGAATGTTCGAGTTCTTGAAGTCAAACTTGTGTAAACAGTAGCGGCAATGAAGTCAGTAATTAAGTTAACTTTTGCAATAATTTCTGCGCATCCTGTGTTTATATAAACAAGACAAGCCTGCACGGTTGGTCAGCTCAACAGGAGCATCGTGCTGTCCAACAGCCGTACAGCCTGTTTGCTATGAGTGCCAGGAAACTGTTACATCGCAATGGGGCGGCCATGGAGGTTAACTTGGCGCTCGTCGGTGCTTTGGGCGTTGGAAAATCAGGTAACTATAACGTCTCTATTATAACGTCGCTATGATAGCGTCTCTATTATAACGTCTCTATTATAACGGCTCTATTATAACGTCTCTATTATAACGTCTCTATTATAACGTCTCTATTATAACGTCTCTATTATAACGTCTCTATGTGTTCAACGTCTGTAGTCGTAGTTAAGGATGTTGAGTGGATGATAACTAACAATGAACTTCCAAATTGCTCGTTGCTATAAAGTCACATTTATACTGTACACATATCTCTCTCAATCATCATCAGGTCCCATGTCCTTTGATGAACGTTGTATTCACCACAGCCCATCTGAAAGAATCTCTGACTAGCCAGATCTCCCACAGAACGTTGCATTTACCACATTCCATCTGAAAGAATCTCTGACTAGCCAGATCTCCCACAGAACGTTGCATTTACCACATTCCATCTGAAAGAATCTCTGTCTCTAGCCAGATCTCCCACAGAACGTTGCATCCACCACAGCCCATCTGAAAGAATCTCTGTCTCTAGCCAGATCTCCCACAGAACGTTGCATCCACCACAGCCCATCTGAAAGAATCTCTGACTGTAGCTAGTTCTCACACTTCTTCTCTTGTCATGTTGACTTAATGTCTTGAAATCACCTTCTTCTTGGTCCTCCCCTGCCTTGAATTCGTAGGACCATGCCTTTTGGCATGACCATAGTATTTTAATGTCTTCTCTAGAATGGTGTTGATAAGCCAATCAGTTTTAATGTTTAAGTTTCTTAAATAGGTCCCTATGCTCTTGTTCCAATGATTGAATGTAAGGATTGTCCAGTAGCATCTTGTATCGAATGAATCGATTATCTCTGTCGCTGTTTACGTATCGTCCACAACCAAATGCTGTTCTCGCTAAGGTATATTACATTTAAATAGAATGTAACATTTTATCTGCAACTAACAGTTAACTGAAAAATAACATGTGACTTGGAAATGAAATTTAATTGCAATATAAACATTTAACGATAACAAATAATTGATTAGTTGACCATATGATTTAATTAGTTATATTCCCAAACTTAGCAACATAACATTCAACCTTAACATTTAACAACAACATTCAACAGCAACATTCAACATTAACATTTAACAACAACATTCAATAATAACATTCAACATCAACATTCAATAATAACATTTAACAACAACACTCAACAACAACATTCAACAATAACATTCAACAACAACATGCAACAATAACAAAATTCAACCTTAATATACAACAACAATCAACAATAACATTCAACAACATTGAACAATAACATGCATCTACAATTTGATGTTAAATGTTGACTCTATACATGAAGCTATGTTAAATGTTCACTCTATACATGAAGCTATGTTAAATGTTGTCTCTATACATGAAGCTATGTTAAATGTTGACTCTATACATGAAGCTATGTTAAATGTTGACTCTATACATGAAGCTATGTTAAATGTTGTCTCTATACATGAAGCTATGTTAAATATTGACTCTATACATGAAGCTATGTTAAATGTTGTCTCTATACACGAAGCTATGTTAAATGTTGACTCTATACATGAAGCTATGTTAAATGTTGTCTCTATACATGAAGCTATGTTAAATGTTGTCTCTATACATGAAGCTATGTTAAATGTTGACTCTAGACATGAAGCTATGTTAAATGTTGACTCTATACATGAAGTTATGTTAAATGTTGACTCTAGACATGAAGCTATGTTAAATATTGACTCTATACATGAAGCTATGTTAAATGCTGTCTCTATACATGAAGCTATGTTAAATGTTGTCTCTATACATGAAGCTATGTTAAATGTTGTCTCTATACATGAAGCTATGTTAAATGTTGACTCTAGACATGAAGCTATGTTAAATGTTGTCTCTATACATGAAGCTATGTTAAATGTTGTCTCTATACATGAAGCTATGTTAAATGTTGTCTCTATACATGAAGCTATGTTAAATGTTGTCTCTATACATGAAGCTATGTTAAATGTTGTCTCTATACATGAAGCTATGTTAAATGTTGACTCTAGACATGAAGCTATGTTAAATGTTGACTCTAGACATGAAGCTATGTTAAATGTTGACTCTATAAATGAAGCTATGTTAAATGTTGACTCTAGACATGAAGCTATGTTAAATGTTGTCTCAATACATGAAGCTATGTTAAATGTTGTCTCTATACATGAAGCTATGTTAAATGTTGACTCTAGACATGAAGCTATGTTGTCGTTAACTCGTCTTACATGTGACTCTTCTATAACTAATGACGTCATGACACAAATGGCACTTTGACTTGTTCGCTCAACAACTCCTTAATGACGCGTATTTTATGACTGCTGCCTACACACCAACTCAAGTCTCTGTTTTAGTCTTGCATAAATCATTGAATCAACACCACACAGTGTTCTTTGTACATAACCACATACGGGCCTACTACATGACACATTAATCTTCTCATACAAATTTCTTACATTGGTACATCATCATCGAGTGCCGTCTCCGCAACGAAGGTTGGCTATTTGTCTTTCAACGTCGAGAGAAGATATAATTTACGGTCTTTTGCTCTTCTGTTGGCCTTTGTTGCTGTTATGTTTCCTAATGTTTCTAATATTCCATCAATCCATCTTTTTCGCGACCAGCCGATGAGTGTTGTGTTTTCGCAACTTGTATTAAAGTCTCGCTGTGTTTTGTAATTTCTTTGTATACGCTGCATAAATCTTCCTCTACACATTGTATTTCTTACACTCCAATGTACAAGGCCCCTAAATCTTTCAATGTAGTTATGTAACACTCCATAGTACAAGGCACCTAAATCTTTCAATGTAATTATGTAACATTCCATAGTACAAGCCACCTAAATCTTTCAATGTAATTATGTAACATTCTATAGTACAAGGCCCCTAAATCTTTCAATGTAATTATGTAACATTCCATAGTACAAGCCACTTAAATCTTTCAATGTAATTATGTAACATTCCATAGTACAAGCCACCTAAATCTTTCAATGTAATTATGTAACATTCTATAGTACAAGGCCCCTAAATCTTTCAAAGTAATTATGTAACATTCCATAGTACAAGCCACCTAAATCTTTCAATGTAATTACGTAACATTCCATAGTACAAGCCACCTAAATCTTTCAATGTAATTATGTAACATTCCATAGTACAAGGCACCTAAATCTTTCAATGTAATTATGTAACATTCCATAGTACAAGCCACCTAAATCTTTCAATGTAATTATGTAACATTCCATAGTACAAGCCACCTAAATCTTTCAATGTAATTATGTAACATTCCATAGTACAAGCCACCTAAATCTTTCAATGTAATTATGTAACATTCCATAGTACAAGGCAAATCAATCTTTCAATGTAATTATGTACCATTCCATAGTACAAGGCCCCTAAATCTTTCAATGTAATTATGTAACATTCCATAGTACAAGCCACCTAAATCTTTCAATGTAATTATGTAACATTCCATAGTACAAGGCCCCTAAATCTTCCTGTACACATATCTAACATTACCATCATCATGTGCCATAACGGTTGGCGTAGGCGATCATGTCCTTCCACAATCTTCTATCTACAGTGCATCGTATCAGTTTTGTTGTTGACTGTTTTCCATGCCATGACACCAAGCTATCCAGTATTTTCTCTCTTTGTCGTCCGCGATCTCCCTTTCCTTTTATTTTGCCAGTTGTAACCAAGTATTCCAACTTTCCTCTTTTCATGATGTGCTCGAAAAATGTTGATTGTTTCTTTCTGATGTTTTTTAGGAGCTCCCTTTTTTGTTGGCCTCTTTGAGAATTTCTCATTGGTCTTTTTAGCTGTCCAGGGAACTTTCAACATTACTTCTGAGAAATCCCATCTCTGTGGCCTCTAATCGTCTTTTCATTTGTTTGTCTACTGTCCATGATTCGCTTCCATAGGTCAGAATTGGTTCTATATAGCACCGATGAACTCCCTTTCTCATTTTTATTGACATAGATTTGTTGCATAAGATATTTTTAATTTTCTGAAATGCTATTTTGGCCTGAGCTATTCTACTTTTTATTTATGTGATGCATCTTCCATCCGATGTTATTATTGTGCCCAAGTATTTGACACGTCGCACTTGTTTCAGATTTGTGCTGTTTATTTTTATGCTGCATACTGGTGATGATTGTTTCTTTGATATGGCCATTACTTCTGTTTTCTTACTATTCAGACTGAGACCTTTCTTGTTGCTTTCTTTTACTATTATATATATCATTTCTTGTAGTTCATTCTCTGTCTCTGCTATTAAGACTGTGTCATCTGCATATCGCAAATTATAATTTATGTTGTGACCGTTGACTTGAATTCCTTTTTTGTCTACTATTGATCTCATAATATATTCGCTGTTAAGTGAAAACAAATCCGGTGACAGAACACGGCCTTGTCTGACTCCTTGTTTTATATATTGGAATTGTCCTGTTTGGTTGCTAATTCGTATAGCCGCTGTTTGTTGCCAGTACATGTTTTTTTATGATTCGCAGATCTTTGCCATTATTGTTTAATTTCTCCAGCATATTGATTATTTCCACATGCTTTACCTTGTCAAATGCTTTTGTGTAGTCTATAAAGTATATATATATATATATATATATATATATATATATATATATATATATATAATTCTTTACCTCTATAGCTTTTTCTATAAATGTTCTTATGATGTATATTGCATTATTGGTGCCCTTTCCTTCCACAAATCCACATTGTTCCTCACGTATTTCTGTTGTTTTTTTTCCCTTACTCGTGTCATGATGATTCTTAGAAATATTTTCGTCATGTGGCTCATGAGACTAATAGAGCGATGGTCTTCACAATCAGTGGCACTTGACTTCTTCGGTATGGCTACAAAGATAGATTTTAGTAGATCTTCAGGTATGTGTCCAGTGTTATATATGTCATTGAGTAATTTTGTTATGACTTGTACTCCCAGCTCTACTAATGCATTTACCTCTGATCTGACATCATCATAGAGATTACTGATATATTCTGTCCATCTTTCTGTTGTCCTCTCCTGTCCCATTATTATATTTACTTCCTTTGATTTAATACTTCCTGAAACTTTGACTTCTTTTCTTCCTGTTAATTCATTTAATTGATTTTGCATAAATTTTGAGTCTTTCTTTTGTAATTTTCCATTTCTTCACATTTCTGCTCTAACCATCCTTCCTTTGCTTCTTTGCCGTTGTTTTGGATCTTTTTGTGCAATATTTTGTACGTCCGTTCTTCTTTTTTATGTTTTCGTCTTTCGTCCATTAGTTCTAATATTTCTTCTGTCATCCATTAGTTCTAATATTTCTTCTGTCATCCATTAGTTCTAATATTTCTTCTGTCATCCATTAGTTCTAATATTTCTTCTGTCATCCATTTCTTTTTTTTTAATTCTTTTAGTCACTGGTACCACCTCTTGTGATGTTTGTTGAATCGATTGTTTGAGCATTTTCCACTTCTCCCCGATGTCCGGTATTTTCTCAATAGCATTATATCTATTCTGTATTATCGTCGTCTCCCTATTTATTACCTAGTACAATACACCTAAATCTCCCTACAGATAATTCTAATATTACCTAGTACAATACACCTAAATCTCCCTACAGATAATTCTAATATTACCTAGTACAATACACCTAAATCTCCCTATAGATACTTCTAATATTACCTAGTACAATACACCTAAATCTCCCTATAGATACTTCTAATATTACCTAGTACAATACACCTAAATCTCCCTATAGATAATTCTAATATTACCTAGTACAATACACCTAAATCTCCCTATAGATACTTCTAATATTACCTAGTACAATACACCTAAATCTCCCTACAGATAATTCTAATATTACCTAGTACAATACACCTAAATCTCCCTATAGATACTTCTAATATTACCTAGTACAATACACCTAAATCTCCCTATAGATACTTCTAATATTACCTAGTACAATACACCTAAATCTCCCTACAGATAATTCTAATATTACCTAGTACAATACACCTAAATCTCCCTATAGATACTTCTAATATTCCCTAGTGCAATACACCTAAATCTCCCTATAGATACTTCTAATTTTCACTAGTGCAATACACCTAAATTTTCCTATAGATATTTCTAATATTACCTAATGCAATCATCTAAATCTCCCTATAGATACTTATAATATTCCCTAGTGCAATGCACCTAAATCTCCCTATATATACTTCTAATATTACCCAGTGCAACACACCTAAATCTCCCTATATATTCTTCTAATATTACTTAGTACAAGACACCTAAATCTCCCTATAGATACTTCTAATATTACCTAATACAAAACACCTAAATCTCCCTATATATACTTCTAATATCACCCAGTGCAACACACCTAAATCTCCTTATATATACTTCTAATATTACCCAGTGCAACACACCTAAATCTCGTTATAGATACTTCTAATATTACCTAGTGCAACACACCTAAATCTCCCTATATATATATATACTTCTAATATTACCCAGTGCAACACACCTAAATCTCCCTATATATACTTCTAATATTACCAAGTGCAACACACCTAAATCTCCCTATATATACTTCTAATATTACCCAGTGCAACACACCTAAATCTCCCTATATATACTTCTAATATTACCAAGTGCAACACACCTAAATCTCCCTATATATACTTCTAATATTACCAAGTGCAACACACCTAAATCTCCCTATATATACTTCTAAAATTACCCAGTGCAACACACCTAAATCTCCTTATATATACTTCTAATATTACCCAGTGCAACACTTCTAAATCTCCCTATATATACTTCTAATATTACCTAGTACAACACACCTAAATCTCCCTATATATATACTTCTAATATTACCTAGTACAACACACCTAAATCTCCTTATATATACTTCTAATATTACCTAGTACAACACACCTAAATCTCCCTATAGATACTTCTAATATTACCTAGTACAACACACCTAAATCTCCCTATATATATACTTCTAATATTACCTAGTACAAGACACTTCTCTTATAGACCAAACTAAAAAAAATTCACGAGCAATAATCAGAAAAAATGTCCCTCCCAGAATGGTAGACACCATTAGTCGCCAAGCAAACTCCATCAAATCAATAATGCTGACTAAATTAACGCCCCAGGTAGAAATCAATAAAACATCCCCAACAAACCAAACCCGACCACAAACCGCTCAGAGTTCCAGGTACAAAGCACTTTCACTCAAGTCCGTGAGTACAGTCAAGCCACAGGTAGTAACAATGAACACCTGCTCTACTGCAGGTAGATCAACCGATAGACTCGAGGCTGCTATATTTCAGAGCTTATTACAGCGCTCGACTTGTGAACTATTTTCTTAAATAACTTTTATTTTTCTCTGCTCGTTAAGTCTTAACGATCTCTGCAGGTTTAGCAGCACCATCAGATCTAGGGAGGTGCTGCAGAGTAATTTTTTTACATTTTTATTTCTTTTTTTTTTTAGGGATTTTTTTTTTTTTTTTTTTTTTTTTTTGGTGTGTATTTGAGTTGTCGAGATGAAACGAGACTCGTTAGTGCCAGTGCTGGAAGATTTCGTTATATAAGTTATTAATAGAAGAGAGCTTCAAACACAGGCTGTAACTAAGTTAGTTATGTATGTTACTGTTATATAAGTTATTAATAGAAGAGAGCTTCAAACACAGGCTGTAACTAAGTTAGTTATGTATGTTACTGTTATATAAGTTATTAATAGAAGAGAGCTTCAAACACAGGCTGTAACTAAGTTAGTTATGTATGTTACTGTTATATAAGTTATTAATAGAAGTGAGCTTCAAACACAGGCTGTAACTAAGTTAGTTATGTATGTTACTGTTATATAAGTTATTAATAGAAGAGAGCTTCAAACACAGGCTGTAACTAAGTTAGTTATGTATGTTACTGTTATATAAGTTATTAATAGAAGAGAGCTTCAAACACAGGCTGTAACTAAGTTAGTTATATATGTTACTGTTATATCATCATCATCATCATCATGTACCCTGCCGGTTGGCGTAGGCGATCATGTCCCTCCACAATCTTTTATCTACAGTGCATCGTATCAGTTCTGTTGTTGACTGTTTTCCATGCCATGACACCAAGCTATCCAGTATTTTCTCTCTTTGTCGTCCGCGATCTCTCTTTCCTTTTATTTTGCCAGTTGTAACCAAGTATTCCAACTTTCCTCTACTGTTATATATAAGTTATTAATAGAAGAGAGCTTCAAACACAGGCTGTAACTAAGATAGTTATATATGTTACAGTTATATAAGTTATTAATAGAAGAGAGCGTCAAATACAGGCTGTAACTAAGATAGTTATATATGTTACTGTTATATAAGTTATTAATAGAAGAGAGCTTCAAATACAGGCTGTAACTAAGATAGTTATATATGTTACTGTTACACCATCTACTGTATGTGCTACAGAATTCAACGCAGCGAGTACAGCACCATAAGTATGCCAACCTATTCTAACGCGAGCCATTCAACAGAACTGCCGACCATGAACATGTCGTTTCTGCGAGACGACCACGGTAGGGACAAGCGCCATATTGTGCGACTTTTGTACTTACCAAAGTCGTTGTGATGGTTATTGATGGTAAATGGTAAATGTTAGATGATAAGTGGTAGATGGTAAATGTTAGATGATAAGTGGTAGATGGTAAATGTTAGATGATAAGTGGTAGATGGTAAGTGTTAGATGGTAAGTGGTAGGAGGTAGATGGTAACTGGTATGTTATGGTAGATAAGGTTGCCGGATGTGTTCAAGTCAAGACACATTTGGTAATTAGTCCCAGGACATAGTCTCGAATATGTTGGTTTGTTGTTTCCAAGAATAGATTTCCCTAGACCTAAGTAGCCCCAAAGATGTTCTTTGCAAGAAATGAGATCACAAATCGAGATTGTTTCTGCGGATTGTTGATTAAAGTAAATCTGTTATGTCCTGGCAGTGAATAATTTCATAGGGAAGAGGTTTACAGATCTCGGTGAAAAGATCTATACGACCGGGCAGGCCCGTTGTGAACGGACTGAAGGGAAATTTGAAGAGAAACTGAAAGAGGAACTGAAGAAATACCGTGACGAAGTAAACACAACCCTAACGTAGTAAACACAATGCTAACAAAGTAAACACAACCCTAACTTATTAAACACAACCCTAACTTATTAAACACAACCCTAACTTATTAAACACACCCCTAACTTATTAAACACAAGCCTAACTTATTAAACACAACCCTAACTTATTAAACACAAGCCTAACTTATTAAACACAAGCCTAACTTATTAAACACAAGCCTAACTTATTAAACACAAGCCTAACTTATTAAACACAAGCCTAACTTATTAAACACAAGCCTAACTTATTAAACACAACCCTAACTTATTAAACACAACCCTAACTTATTAAACACAAGCCTAACTTATTAAACACAAGCCTAACTTATTAAACACAACCCTAACTTATTAAACACAACCCTAACTTATTAAACACAACCCTAACTTATTAAACACAAGCCTAACTTATTAAACACAAGCCTAACTTATTAAACACAAGCCTAACGATGTAAATACAACTCTAACTTAGTAAACACAACCCTAATGTAGTAAACACAACATTAACAAAGTAAACACAACCCTAACGTAGTAAACACAAGCCTAACAAAGTAAACACAACCCTAACGTAGTAAACACAAGCCTAACAAAGTAAACACAACCCTAACGTAGTAAACACAAGCCTAACAAAGTAAACACAACCATAACAAGGTAAAAATCTCCCTAACGAAGTAAACACAAGCCTAACAAAGTAAAGACAACCCTGACAAAGTAAACATAACCCTAACGATGTAAACATAACTTGAACAAAGTAAAGACAACTCGAACGAAGTAAACACAACCCGAACGAAATAAACACAACCCTAACGATGTAAATACAACTCGAACGAAGTAAACACAACTGGAGCGATATAAACACAACCCTAACGATGTAAATACAACTCGAACGAAGTAAACACAACTCGAGCGAAATAAACACAACCCTAACGATGTAAACTCAACTCGAACGAAGTAAACACAACCCGAACGAAATAAACACAACCATAACGAAATAAACACAACCCTAACGATGTAAATACAACTCGAACGAAGTAAACACAAGGATAGAAGATTTGAACCAGTCTAAGGAAGCAATAACCAACATCATAACAACAACAGCAGTATCTGGATCAAATCTAAGGATAAGAACACAAGAAGAATGACCACCCAGTGATTGAATGAAACCATGTGAAAGCAAAGAAGTCTATCACGCACTGAACTCGTACACGACAAATGGCAAACAACGACTAGAAATATGCAACTGAGTTGGACAGAATAAATATACGATCTAGGAAACGTGACAACAACTTCCAATAATGCAACATAAACAAGACAAGAATGCAGAGAGACAGAACGTAAAATCATAAAAGAAGAAATAGAAGAAGTAGTAAAACATGCACTAAGAATTAAAAGAACAGATAGACTGAGCTGTAACTACCTTGGACATAACCAGTGATTGAAAGTGTACAATCCAATTTTGCATGGTGCAGAAACAAGGTTAATAGACAAGAAAACAGAGCAGAAAATTGAAGCCTTTGACATGTGGATTTATAGAATAAAAATAAAAAGTAGAGTCCCGTCACGCCAAGTGGCGTTTAGGGAATATGGTGTTAGTGACCATGATTTTTACAGACCTTCGGCACATGAATTTTGGAATAATGTGGTCGGTATTACGCCCGTGCCGCTTAACTTTCCCAGAAAAAAATCCGTTACCCATTTAAGGCTGGGTGAACCTGGAGGCCATCGATCAGGATCGAACCCAACCTCTTGTCCTTAATAGTCCAGTTGACTAACCACTGAGCCATCGCGGCTCCCAGATTTATAGAAGAATAGGAGGAATTGGATGGAAAGAAAAGAAGACAAATGGCGAAGTCTAACAACAACTAAACATGAAAAGAGAACTACTAAACACAGTTCAAACAAGACAAACGAGATTTTTGGGCCATGTTAAAGACAGCAGTCTACTAAAGTAATCTTGGAAGGGAAAATACAAGGTAAAAGAGGTAGAGGCAGACAAGACTAACATGAACGAATAACATCAAAAGATAGACGACCTATGACAACCTTCATCATCAAAGAAAGAGACAGAACTGAATGGCGCTCAGTGGTAGTCAACCTTTGATGCGGAGAGGGCATTCAGTGATGATCATGTAGGACAGATAACTTTTGAGTTGAAATAATAACAGCATCAGGAGAAACAAGAGTTGCATGACTGCACAGAATATTCAACGCATCATTACAACAACAAATTGTTCCAGATTGGAAATTGGTCATTATCGTATTGAAAAGGAAAACGAAGGGCAATAAAAGAGACTACAGCCGATTAAAAAAAAAAGATATAGAAGCCATCCGCCCAAAGACTTGCTGAAAAAAAAGAGAATGTAGTGACTCACTGTTCACCTAAAACAGCCTGCAGAAAAGATGACAGAACACAATCAACATTTGGACGTAGTTTTTTGTAAAAAAAAAAAAAAAACACACACACATTCGAATGAGTAAACAGAGGACAACAATGAGAGATACTAACGACATAAGGAATAAGCCAACACCTAACAAGCCTAATTAAGAGTCTCTACATCAACAGCAGCTGCAGAGAAAATATTGAAGCTAGAATTGGAGTAGAGCGGGCTGAGTACCATCTCCCTCATTGTTTATTACCTACATGGACTACATATCTAAGTTCTACAACCCATCGGTGATAAAGGAGATTATGAGCTGCTATCTGCAGGAAATCAAACACTAATACATGGACAAATAGAAGACCTACAAGAACGTTATATAGACTTAACTGAGCAAGCAGCAAACAAGCTACGGGTAATGAACATTAATAGATATAAAACAATGGACAAAACGATACGACAGACGTCAAAGCAATTAAAACAAGTGGAGGAATTTCAATATCTAGGAAGTCTAGTGACAAACGACAATTCACAAACAGCAGAGACAGACTCAAGATACAACAGAGCTTGTCAAATCATTGGACAGCTATCACCATTATTGTGCAACAAGGAAATAACTCTACAAGCAAAACGAGCACTATACAATACAATCTCCATCCCAACATTGTGCTACCAATGCCAGACCTGGACCCTAGATGCAAGAACAATAAGAAAAAATAACCTCTCCCGAGATTAAATGTGTTAGACGAATGACAGGAAACAGTCTGAGAGATAAGATCAGAAATGAAGAACTGAGGAAAAATCTACGAACAATTCCTGCCATAGAGTACACAAAGAAACAACAAATAAAATGGTTTGGCCACATGACGAGGCAGAAAGATTAACATTACACAACGAGCCTTCAATAAACGCTGCGAGAACAAAACATTGAAGAGTGGACCACGAAAAAGATGGGTTGATGGAATATTAGAAACACTGGGAAACATAACAGCAGCAGTGGTCAACACAAGAGCAAAAGATGGGTTAATGGAATATTAGAAACACTGGGAAACATACCAGCAGCAGTGGTCAACACAAGAGCAAAAGATGGGTTAATGGAATATTAGAAACACTGGGAAACATACCAGCAGCAGTGGTCAACAGAAGAGCAAAAGATGGGTTAATGGGATATTAGAAACACTGGGAAACATACCAGCAGCAGTGGTCAACAGAAGAGAAAAAGATGGGTTAATGGAATATTAGAAACATTGGGAAACATAACAGCAGCAGTGGTCAACAGAAGAGCAAAAGATGGGTTAATGGGATATTAGAAACAATGGGAAACATAACAGCAGCAGTGGTCAACAGAAGAGAAAAAGATGGGTTAATGGGATATTAGAAACAATGGGAAACATAACAGCAGCAGTGGTCAACACAAGAGAAAAAGATGGGTTAATGGAATATTAGAAACACTGGGAAACATAACGGCAGCAGTGGTCAACAGAAGAGAAAAAGATGGGTTAATGGGATATTAGAAACACTGGGAAACATAACAGCAGCAGTGGTCAACAGAAGAGAAAAAGATGGGTTAATGGAATATTAGAAACACTGGGAAACATAACAGCAGCAGTGGTCAACAGAAGAGCAAAAGATGGGTTAATGGGATATTAGAAACACTGGGAAACATAACAGCAGCAGTGGTCAACAGAAGAGAAAAAGATGGGTTAATGGGATATTAGAAACATTGGGAAACATAACAGCAGCAGTGGTCAACACAAGAGCAAAAGATGGGTTAATGGGATATTAGAAACATTGGGAGACATACCAGCAGCAGTGGTCAACACAAGAGCAAAAGATGGGTTAATGGAATATCAGAAACACTGGGAAACATAACAGCAGCAGTGGTCAACACAAGAGAAAAAGATGGGTTAATGGAATATTAGAAACACTGGGAAACATAACGGCAGCAGTGGTCAACAGAAGATAAAAAGATGGGTTAATGGAATATTCACGGGCACTCGAGCTACGCTAGTGGGATGAACAATTGTAGCACGAGTACAACTAGTAGGTATAACGATGTTGTCACACACAACGGGATAGTGACGTCAAACATGGGTAATCCATGATAAGTGTTACAGGAGAATTTCGGTTACAGGAACGTAACTCAGTTTAGAGAAAGTCTCCGCTGAGCAAAAGTATCACAGCAGCGGAAGTTATGAACATAAACAATTGTGGAATGATGTTTAACTTACAGATGTCGAAGTGTACAACAGACACATGATGATGATTATATCTGGATCACGAGACCTTAAGCAAGACGTAAGATGTCACTCACAAAACCAGCCCAGACTGGCCTGGCGTGTGCGAGCAGTCTCGCGCACACGAACCTGCACACGCCATAAAACTGTTTAAAGAAGAAAAAAATGGCTTCTAAACAGTTGAGGCAAAACCAGGCTAAAGGAGATCACGAGATGAAACAACAGGTGGGGATAATTAAGGCCGATATGATGTCAGGTATTGGTGCGTACAGACCAGCCACTGCAGGTTGGCGTGGCGCCAATAGAAGCAGTGACGTGTGTCAGTGTTGATGTGTTATCAGATCGACATAGCTGGTTATTGCCAAGTGTTCTGCATTCAAAGGGGTTAAGTTATAACAATTACCGACGATAAAGTACAAAAATGGGAGCCCCGATAAAGGAAAATAAACGGCTTCCGGGTTATACCTATCTGTCTATCTATTATCCTTTCGAGCTGAAGACGGCACATACGGCAGAACCACAATCTCAAAAAAACAGAAACCTTGCGTGCCAAAAAAACACATATTGCGGAGATCACTGCTCTAAAATCTATACTCTGTTTCCATAACAATACTTTTTACAATGACAGCTTGTCAAGCCATCAATCAATCTCCTTAGTCGCCTCTTACGACATGCCTGGAAGGTCACAGTGTCACTACTCTTTACTTCCCTCATAATGAGGCCCCGGTAACACACAGGAGCAGTGTTTTCTTCCGGGTTCACCCAGCCTTAAATGCGTACCGGATATTTTTTCTGGGAAAGTAACGCGGCACGGGCGTAATACCGACCTTATTACCCTAAAAATCATGTGCCGAAGGTCTGTAAAAATTATGGTCACTAACACCATATTCCTAAACGTCACGTGAAGTGACGAGGCTCTTGAATTTTTTTTTTAAAGCACTGCATTATTTGGAATTGTACACCTTCACGCTCTCTCTTACATTTGCGTGTACACACATGTCCCTTTCTCGTTCACACACACATATACACCCACATACATACACACACATACACACATCCGAACATACGTACAATTAAAAGGCATTTATAGAACTTGAATATACAAACTACTTCTCTCTCGTCTCGACCCACTCCCACCCTCACTCCCACCCTCACTCCCACCCACTTCCACCCTCACACACGTTTTCTTCATTTGAGACTTGAACCAGAAAGTTGCCCCCACATATACCCTCATCAGGGAAGCGTGTCAGCTTACAATAACACCAACTAGCTACCACCTACTTGCCACAAGTACTAGCTACCACATACTTACCACCACCTACTAGCTACCACCTACTAGCTACCACCTACATACCATCACCTACTCCCCACCACCTACTAGCTACCACCAGTACTAGCTACCACCTACATACCATCACCTACTCCCCACCACCTACTAGCTACCACCAGTACTAGCTACCACCTACTTACCACCAGTACTAGCTACCACCTACTAGCTACCATCTACTTACCACCACCAACTAGCTACCACCCACTAGCTACAACCTACTAGCTACCACCTACTTACCATCACCTACTCCATACCACCTACTAGCTACCACCTACTTACCACCAGTACTAGCTACCACCTACTTACCATCACCTAATCCCCACTACCTACTAGCTACCACCTAATTACCACCAGTACTAGCTACCACCTACTTACCATCGCCACCTAGCTACCACCTAGTTACCACCAGTACTAGCTACCACCTACTTACCACCACCTACTAGCTACCACCTACTTACCATCAGTACTAGCTACCACCTACTTACCACCAGTACTAGCTACCACCTACTTACCACCAGTACTAGCTACCACCTACTTACCACCAGTACTAGCTACCACCTACTTACCATCACGTACTAGCTACCACCTACTTACCACCACGTACTAGCTACCACCTACTTACCACCACGTACTAGCTACCACCTACTTACCATCACGTACTAGCTACCACCTACTTACCATCAGTACTAGCTACCACCTACTTACCACCAGTACTAGCTACCACCTACTTACCATCACGTACTAGCTACCACCTACTTACCACCACGTACTAGCTACCACATACTAGCTACCACCTACTTACCATCACCTACTCCCCACCACCTACTTACCACCAGTACTAGCTACCACCTAATTACCATCACCTACTCCCCACAACCTACTTACCACCAGTACTAGCTACCACTTACCAGCAACCATCTACTTACCATCACATACTCCCCACCACCTACTAGCTATAAACTACTCACCATCACCTACTTACCACCACCTACTAGCTACCACCTACTCACCATCACCTACTCCCCACCACCTACTTACCACCAGTACTAGCTACCACTTACCAGCAACCATCTACTTACCATCACATACTCCCCACCACCTACTAGCTATAAACTACTCACCATCACCTACTTACCACCACCTACTAGCTACCACCTACTTACCATCACCTACTCCCCACCACCTACTTACCACCAGTACTAGCTACCACTTACCAGCAACCATCTACTTACCATCACATACTCCCCACCACCTACTAGCTATAAACTACTCACCATCACCTACTTACCACCACCTACTAGCTACCACCTACTCACCATCACCTAATTACCACCACCTACTAGCAACCACCACCTAGTAGCTACAACTTACTTACTACCACCAACTTACTACCACTCACCTACATCCACCTTCTTACAACTACCTACCACCTGCAACCTACATAGCACCTTCTACTTTCCAACACCTACTTACTACCACCTACTACTTTCCCTTACATACTACCACCTACTACTACCACCTACTACTAGAACCTACTACTATCAAATACTACTACCACCTACTACTTTCCCTTACATATTACCACCTACTACTACCACCTACTACTATCAAATACTAATACCACCTACTACTACCACCTACTAATACCACCTACTAATACCACCTACTACTACCACCTACTACTACCACCTACTACTACAACCTACTACTACCACCTATTACTACCACCTACTAATACCAACCTCTAATACCACCACTTACTACCACCTACTACTACCACCTACTACTACCACCTACTACGACCAACTACTAATACCACCCTCTAATACCACCCTCTAATACCACCTACTACTACCACCTACTACTACCACCTACTAATACCATCCTCTAATACCACCTACTACTACCACCTACTGATACCACCCTCTAATACCACCTACTACTACCACCTACTAATACCACTTACTACTACCACATACTACTACCACCTACTAATACCACCTACTAATACCACCTACTACTACCACCTACTACTACCACCTACTACTACCACCTACTACTACCACTTACTACTACCACCTACTACTACCACCTACTACTACCACCTACTAATACCACCCTCTAATACCACCTACTACTACCACCTACTACTACCACCTACTACTACCACCTACTACTACCACTTACTACTACCATCTACTAATACCACCTACTAATACCACCCTCTAATACCACCTACTACTACCACCTACTAATACCACCCTCTAATACCACCTACTAATACCACCCTCTAATACCACCTACTACTACCACCTACTAATACCACCCTCTAATACCACCTACTAATACCACCCTCTAATACCACCTACTACTACCACCTACTACTACCACTTACTACTACCATCTACTAATACCACCTACTAATACCACCCTCTAATACCACTTATTACTACCATCTACTAATACCACCTACTACTACCACCTACTACTACCACTTACTACTACCACCTACTACTACCACCTACTAATACCACCCTCTAATACCACCTACTACTACCACCTACTACTACCACTTACTACTACCACCTGGTGTAAAATACTCCAGGTAACGTCCGGCAATATTATTATCTACACAGATGGTTCGGTTGTACGAAATAAACGATGTTCATGGGCATATACAGCGCAGGTGAAAGGGCAAATGGTGCATGAGGATAGTGGTGCTTTTTCGCAAACAACGAGCAGCATGACAGTGGAGGTTTTAGCAGTCACTAAGGCAATGACATGGCTCGAAACACAGTCTTTCGCAGGAGTATGTTTTCTCAGTGACTCCATGAGTATGCTTAAGAAGGTTGAGGCTGGGTGGAGGCGAAGAGAGTGGTTGAAGTCCCTGCAGCTGTCAACTTTAAAAGAAATCGTCTTCATCTACGTACCTGACCACTCTGGAGTGCAAGGGAACGAACGAGCTGACAAGCTTGCTGAAAAGGCTAAAATTTCAGATGGCAACGCCATGGACAACGCGGACATTTTACACGCAATCCGCGAGGCGGGAAGAGTAGCAGACTCTCGAGACGACAAGGATTCAAACGCAATGGCGAGACTAACGCATAGTCGCGTAAGGTTTGGCACAGCTAAGAGCGAACATTTTTCAGGACGCCAGAGGTGTATGGTTAACCAACTGCGAACCGGCACGATCAGCCGTCACACACTTGTGAATTTACTCGAAAGGAAATCGGAGCACTTATGGGTATGCCCCTTGTGCAAGGAGGATGATCTTTCGACTAATGACAAATGACTAATGACTACTACCACCTACTACTACCAATTACTACTACCACTTACTACTACCACCTACTACTACCACCCTCTAATACCACTTATTACTACCATCTACTAATACCACTTACTACTACCACCTACTACTACCACCTACTAATACCACCCTTTAATACCACCTACTACTACCACCTACTACTACCACCTACTACTACCACCTACTACTACCACTTACTACTACCACCTACTACTACCAATTACTACTACCACTTACTACTACCACCTACTAATGCCACTTACTTACTACTCTCACTTACTACTACCACTTATTACTACCACTTACTACTACCACCTACTACTACCACTTATTACTACCACTTACTACTACCACCTACTAATACCACCTACTACTACCACCTACTACTACCACCTACTACTACCACTTATTACTACCACTTACTACTACCACCTACTAATACCACATACTACTACCACCTACTACTACCACCTACTACTACCACTTATTACTACCACTTATTACTACCACTTACTACTGCCACCTACTACTACCACTTATTACTACCACTTACTACTACCACCTACTAATACCACCTACTACTACAACCTACTACTACCACTTATTACTACCACATACTTACACCCACCTACTTACTACCACCTACTTACTACCACCTACTTACTACCACCTACTTACTACCACCTACTTACTACTACATATCTACTACTATATGCTTACCACGACCTACTTATTGAGTTATTTGCGGGTCATCATCATTGCACTCCGAACATGTCCATAGGTGCTCAGATCCCCTCCTCAGCAATTCCCTCAGTGTCCAGCGACTGACGACTCCAGTTCTATGTTGGTTGATAAGTCTTCTTACACGGCCACCAAGTTTCTCATTTCTGGCTGTGCCCATCTTAACTCCCATCTCCATCATCCGAAGAAGTGACGTGGATCTGTGTTTGTCGAAGTCCTGTGCTCTTCCCAAATCTCGGAGGTCATTGATGATGTCCGCCCGATCCATTGGTTGCCCGTCCTCAACGACAGCGCAGCTAGCCAACCTGTCCGATCTTTCATTTCCCCGTACTCCCGCATGTCCAGGGACATAGACAAAGGTGACCTTACAAATGTTTGATTTCTGCAACGACTCTACCCATTGCATGCGTACAGAGCCCGCCTCCACTTTTTTTTATCATGCTCATCGAATCACTCAGTATACATGCGTGGGTGTAGTCTTGTGACTCTAACCATTTGAATGCCTTGGTCACTGCCATCACCTCCATTGTCATGCTACTCGTGGTCATAACGTATGCACCACTGTCTTCCTTGACTATTCTGCCTGCCGAGCGTGCTGTAAATGCCCATGCACTTCATTGGTGTCGTCTTACAGATCCGGCTGTATAGATGACTGCATCTTTCTCATCGGTGTTATCGCAGATGAGACCGTTGACCTCAGCATTAACCACGACCGGGTTCTGTTCCCTACTTTTCCTGTACGACCTACTTACTACCTTTTACTAGCAACCAACCTACCACCACTAAATTACCACCACCTACATCCTACCACCTATCAACTATACCTAATTACAAACACCTACTTACTATCACCTTGTACTACTACATGATTACTACCACCAACTAGCTACCACCAACATACCATAAACTATTTACCACTACCTAATTACTACCAGGTATACCTACCACCTATTTACTACCACTTACTTACTACCATCTAGCTACTATTACCAACTTATATAACCTACATTATATCACATATTTACTACAACCTACTTTCTATCATCTACTTTCTATCACGTACTTTCTATCATCTACTTTCTATGAATCTACTTTCTATCAGCTACTTTCTATGAATCTACTTTCTATCATCTACTTTCTATGAATCTACTTTCTATCAGCTACTTTCTATCAGCTACTTAATACCACCTTCTTACTATCACATACTTTCTATCTCATACATTCTATCAATTACTTACTATCACCTACTTTCTATCAATTACTTTCTGTCACCTACTTACTACCACTTACTTACTATCATCTACTTACTATCATCTACTTTACTTACTATCACCTACTTTCTATTACCTACTTTCTATCACCTACTTACTACAACCTAATATCTATCAAATACTAACTATCATCTACTTACAATCATCTACTATCTATCACCTACTATCATCTACTACATCTAATATCTATCACAACCTACTCTGTCACCTACGTTCTGTCATCTAATTACTATCATCTACTTATTATCACCTACTTATTATCACCTATTTACTAGCACCTACTTTCTATCACCTACTTACTACCACCTACTTACTATCACCTACTTACTACCACCTACTTACTATCACCTACTTACTATCACCTACTTTTTATCACCTACTTACTATCACCTACTTTTTATCACCTACTTACTACCACCTACTTACTATCACCTACTTACTATCACCTACTTACTATCACCTACTTACTATCACCTACTTACTATCACCTACTTACTATCACCTACTTTTTATCACCTACTTACTATCACCTACTTTTTATCACCTACTTACTACCACCTACTTACTATCACCTACTTACTACCACCTACTTACTACCACCTACTTACTATCACCTACTTACTACCACCTACTTACTATCACCTTCTTACTATCACCTACTTACTATCACCTACTTACTATCACCTACTTACTATCACCTACTTACTATCACCTACTTTTTATCACCTACTTACTATCACCTACTTACTATCACCTACTTACTATCACCTACTTACTATCACCTACTTACTATCACCTACTTACTATCACCTATTTTCTATCACCTACTTACTATCACCTACTTACTACCACCTACTTACTATCACCTACTTACTACCACCTACTTACTATCACCTACTTACTATCACCTACTTTTTATCACCTACTTACTATCACCTACTTTTTATCACCTACTTACTACCACCTACTTACTATCACCTACTTACTATCACCTACTTACTATCACCTACTTACTATCACCTACTTACTATCACCTACTTACTATCACCTACTTACTATCACCTACTTTTTATCACCTACTTACTATCACCTACTTACTATCACCTACTTACTATCACCTACTTACTATCACCTACTTTTTATCACCTACTTACTATCACCTACTTACTATCACCTACTTACTATCACCTACTTACTATCACCTACTTTTTATCACCTACTTACTATCACCTACTTTTTATCACCTACTTACTACCACCTACTTACTATCACCTACTTACTACCACCTACTTACTACCACCTACTTACTATCACCTACTTACTATCACCTACTTACTATCACCTACTTACTATCACCTACTTACTATCACCTACTTTTTATCACCTACTTACTATCACCTACTTACTATCACCTACTTACTATCACCTACTTACTATCACCTACTTACTATCACCTACTTTTTATCACCTACTTACTATCACCTACTTACTATCACCTACTTACTATCACCTACTTACTATCACCTACTTTTTATCACCTACTTACTATCACCTACTTACTACCACCTACTTACTATCACCTACTTACTACCACCTACTTACTATCACCTACTTTTTATCACCTACTTACTATCACCTACTTACTGTCACCCACTTACTATCACCTACTTTTTATCACCTACTTACTATCACCTACTTTTTATCACCTACTTACTATCACCTACTTACTATCACCTACTTACTATCACCTACTTACTATCACCTACTTACTATCACCTACTTTTTATCACCTACTTACTATCACCTACTTACTATCACCTACTTACTATCACCTACTTACTATCACCTACTTTTTATCACCTACTTACTATCACCTACTTACTACCACCTACTTACTATCACCTACTTACTACCACCTACTTACTATCACCTACTTACTATCACCTACTTACTACCACCTACTTACTACCACCTACTTACTATCACCTACTTTCTATCAATTATTTACTATCACCTACTTTTTATCACCTACTTACTACCACCTACTTACTACCACCTACTTACTATAACCTACTTACTATCACCTACTTTCTATCAATTATTTACTATCACCTACTTTTTATCACCTACTTACTACCACCTACTTACTACCACCTACTTACTATCACCTACTTACTATCACCTACTTACTATTACCTACTTACTATCACCTACTTACTACCACCTACTTACTATCACCTACTTACTATCACCTACTTACTATCACCTACTTACTATCACCTACTTACTATTACCTACTTACTATCACCTACTTACTATCACCTACTTACTATTACCTACTTACTATCACCTACTTACTATTACCTACTTACTATCACCTACTTACTATCACCTACTTACTATTACCTACTTACTATTACCTACTTACTATCACCTACTTACTATTACCTACTTACTATCACCTACTTACTATCACCTACTTACTATTACCTACTTACTATCACCTACTTACTATTACCTACTTACTATCACCTACTTACTATCACCTACTTACTATCACCTACTTACTACCACCTACTTACTATCACCTACTTACTATCACCTACTTACTACCAGCTACTTACTATCACCTACTTACTATCACCTACTTACTATCACCTACTTACTATCACCTACTTACTACCACCTACTTACTACCACCTACTTACTATCACCTTCTTACTATCACCTACTTACTATCACCTACTTACTACCACCTACTTACTACCACCTACTTACTACCACCTACTTACTATCACCTACTTACTACCACCTACTTACTATCACCTACTTACTATCACCTACTTACTACCACCTACTTACTATTACCTACTTACTACCACCTACTTACTATTACCTACTTACTATCACCTACTTACTACCACCTACTTACTATTACCTACTTACTACCACTTACTTACTATCACCTACTTACTATCACCTACTTACTACCAACTACTTACTATTACCTACTTACTACCACCTACTTACTATTACCTACTTACTACCACCTACTTACTATTACCTACTTACTACCACCTACTTACTATTACCTACTTACTACCACCTACTTACTATCACCTACTTACTATCACCTACTTACTACCACCTACTTACTATTACCTACTTACTACCACCTACTTACTATTACCTACTTACTACCACCTACTTACTATTACCTACTTACTACCACCTACTTACTACCACCTACTTACTATTACCTACTTACTACCACCTACTTACTATTACCTACTTACTACCACCTACTTACTATTACCTACTTACTACCACCTACTTACTATTACCTACTTACTACCACCTACTTACTATTACCTACTTACTACCACCTACTTACTATTACCTACTTACTACCACCTACTTACTATTACCTACTTACTACCACCTACTTACTACCACCTACTTACTACCACCTACTTACTATCACCTACTTACTGCCACCTACTTACTACCACCTACTTACTATCACCTACTTACTACCACCTACTTACTATCACCTACTTACTACCACCTACTTACTATCACCTACTTACTACCACCTACTTACTACCACCTACTTACTATCACCTACTTACTACCACCTACTTACTACCACCTACTTACTATCACCTACTTACTACCACCTACTTACTACCACCTACTTACTATCACCTACTTACTACCACCTACTTACTATCACCTACTTACTACCACCTACTTACTACCACCTACTTACTACCACCTAATTACTATCACCTACTTACTATCACCTAGTTACTACCACCTACTTACTACCACCTACTTACTATCACCTACTTACTACCACCTACTTACTATCACCTACTTACTATCACCTACTTACTATCACCTACTTACTATCACCTACTTACTATCATCTACTTATTATAACATACTAACAATCACCTAATTACTACGACCTACTTACTATCATCTACTTACTACACAGCTTGTCACGGTATGGTACCGGTGATAGTCACACCTCTTGAGGTCAATATTAATAAGTTGAAATAAGCATTGGTCAGCTCGAGGTTGGTGACATCTCTATACAGCTTGTCACGGTGTGGTACCGGTGACGATGACCACGAGAGTTTTCTCAGTCAGTGATAATGTCTGGTCAATAGCTCTTGCCCTTTCTCCCTGGACGCCACCACAGGAAGGTGGCCACCAGTAACATTGGTTGGACCCTTCCGATGTAGGAGCCCGGCAATATCGCCGTCTGTCGGTACTCCCCAAGATGAGCCACATATCGCTTGTTTTCTAGATTGTAACATCTTCGTTGTGAGAGTTACGTTGCACTGTTATGTAAGGCATGTAGCCCAGTGCATTCATTTTAAACATGTTTGTATCTCGCTTTTCCTGGTCCCAGTACTTTGACTTGTCCAGCTTTGGTAAACCCTAGGGAACATCTTTCGGGGATATGGGCACACAGGCACCTCTACAGATTGGTGATGGAAACACGTCAGAGGGACAATAGTATACAGGTGCTCTACTGGTCATGTTTTTATGCATGAAACCTCATTTTATAGTAGAACATATATCGGGTTATAAAGTTGTATGGGGTCAGATCTGATCTGTCATGTCTGAGACCGTTACAGGCGGCTCATGGTGTCTGATCTGATCTGTCATGTCTGAGACCGCTACAGGCGGCTCATGGTGTCAGATCTGATCTGTCATGTCTGAGACCGTCACAGGCGGCTCATGGTGTCTGATCTGATCTGTCATGTCTGAGACCGTTACAGGCGGCTCATGGTGTCTGATCTGATCTGTCATGTCTGAGACTGCTACAGGCGGCTCATGGTGTCTGATCTGATCTGTCATGTCTGAGACCGTCACAGGCGGCTCATGGTGTCAGATCTGATCTGTCATGTCTGAGACCGTTACAGGCGGCTCATGGTGTCTGATCTGATCTGTCATGTCTGAGACTGCTACAGGCGGCTCATGGTGTCAGATCTGATCTGTCATGTGTGAGACTGCTACAGGCGGCTCATGGTGTCAGATCTGATCTGTCATGTCTGAGACCGTTACAGGCGGCTCATGGTGTCAGATCTGATCTGTCATGTCTGAGACCGTTACAGGCGGCACATGGTGTCTGATCTAATCTGTCATGTCTGAAACCGTTACAGGCGGCTCATGGTGTCAGATCTAATCTGTCATGTCTGAGACCGTTACAGGCGGCTCATGGTGTCAGATCTGATCTGTCATGTCTGAGACCGTTACAGGCGGCTGATGGAGTCTGATCTGACCTGTTGTCTCAGACCGTTACAGGCGTCTCATGGTGTCTGATCTAATCTGTCATGTCTGAGACCGTTACAGACGGCTCATGGTGTCACATCTGATCTGTCATGTCTGAGACCGCTACAGACGGCTCATGGTGTCACATCTGATCTGTCATGTATGAGACCGTTACAGGCGGCTCATGGTGTCACATCTGATCTGTCATGTCTGAGACCGTTACAGGCGGCTCATGGTGTCACATCTGATCTGTCATGTCTGAAACCGTCACAGGCGGCTCATGGTGCCATATCTGATAGGTCGTTGCTGAGGTTTTAACAGCTGGCTCATGCCAAATTACTGAAGTGGGAGAGGGGAGAGGTTGAAGGAAGCAGGTCATTAATTTTGTTCAATCAGGTAAACTACATCATTTGTTGATGTCGGCTACAGTTGAGTGTAAGTTGTTGACTCGGAGATAAGTGACATATCTATGATTACATCGGTCAGAAGTCGACCACAAGAGGACGTTACAAATAACATTAGTGGCTATAGTACTTTGTAGTGACTGATGTGACAAACAACTCAATGTTTGTAAATGTTGTTTTTTTAAATAACCCTTTACTACACTCTTTGCCCCACTTTTTGCCCCAATTTTTGCTAAACTCTGTGTTCCACTCATTGCCCCACTCATTGCCCCACTCTTTGCTCCACTCATTGCTACACTCTTTGCCCACCTTTTGCTCAATTCTTTGTTCCACTTTTTTGCACAACTCTTTACTCCACTCTTTGCTCAACTCTTTGTCCACTCTTTGCTCCACTCTTTGCTCAAATCTTTGCCTCACTCTTTGACCCACTCTTTGCTCAAATCTTTGCCCCACTCTTACCCCACTCTTTGCCGCAATTTTGCTCAAATCTTTGCTCCACATTTTTCTCCATTTATTGTTCAACTCTTTGTCCCACTCATTGCCATACTCTTTCCCCACCCTTTGCCCCACTTTTTGCTCATATCCTTGCTTCTCTCTTTGCTACACTCTTTGCCCCACTCTTTGCTCAACTCTTTATCCACTCTTTGCTCCACTTTTTTTGCTCAACTCTTTGCTCCACTCTTTACACCACTCTTTACTCCACTCGTTTGCCTACTCTTCCCTCCACTCTTAGCCCAACTCTTTGCTCCAGTCTTTGCCCAACTCTTTGCCCCACTTTTTGCTAAACTCTTTGCTACACTCTTTGACCTACTTTTTGCTCAAATCTTTGCTCCACTCTTTGCCTCACTTTCTGCTCAAACTCTTTGCTCCAATTTTTGCTCCACTCTTTGACTCCCTCTTTACCCACTCTTTGCTACTCTTTTTGCTCAACTCTTTGCCCTACCTTTTGCTCAATTTTGTGCCGCACTATTTGCTCAACTCTTTGCCCTTCTTTTTGCTCAACTCTTTCCTCCACTCTTTGACCCACTTTTTGCTCAACTCTTTGCTCCTCTTTTTGCTCACTTCTTTGATCCATTTTTTACTCAAATCTTTGCTCAACTCTTTGCCCCAATTTTTGCTCAAATTCTTGCTCCACTCTTTGCTACACTCTTTGCCTTACTTTTTGCTCAACTCTTTGCTCCACTATTTGCACCACTCTTTGCTCAACTCTTTCTCCACTCTTTGCCCCACTTTTTGCTCCTCTCTTTGCTCCTCTCTTTGCTCAACTCTTTGCCCCACTCTTTGCCTCATTCTTTGCCCCACTTTTTGCCCCACTCGTTGCCTCACTTCTTGCTCAAGTCTTTGCTCCACTCTTTGCCCCACTTTTTTCTCAAAATTTTGCTCCACTCTTTACTCAACTCTTTGTTCCACTCGTTGCCCCACTCTTTTCTCCACTCTTTGCCCCACTCATTACTCCAGTCTTTGCCCCACTCTTTGCTCCAGTCTTTGCCCCACTCTTTGCCCCACTGCTTTCCCCACTTTTTGCTCCACTCTTTGCCCCAGTCTTTGCCCTACTCTTTGTCCCACTTTTTGCTCAACTCTTTGCTCAACTCTTTGCCCCACTCTTTGCCCCACATTTAGCTCAACTCTTTGCCCCACTCTTTGCACAACTCTTTGCTCAACTCTGTGCTCCACTCTTTGCCCCACTCTTTGCTCCACATTTTGCTCAACCCTTTGCCCCACTTTTTTCTCAACTCTTTTCTCCACTCTGTACCCTACTTTTTGCCTCATTTTTTGCTCAACTTCTTGCTTCACTCTTTGCTCCACTGTTTGCCCCACTCTTTGCCCCACTTTTTGCTCATCTCTTTGCTCCACACTTTGCCCCAATTTTTGCTCAACTCTTTGCTCCACTCTTTTCCCCACTCATATATTGGACATATATAATTAAATCTCTAAGATGCTAAACACTTAAAAAGAATTTTTGAACTTCTGAGGTACACCTTAGTACTGAAAATAAATTGATCCTCTTAAATTTCTCCTAAACGGTGAATAAAAGTGATGAACCCATAAACTGCTCCTAAACACTCAATAGCAGAGTTGAACCCCTAAACTGCTCCTAAAAACTCAATATAAGAGATGAACCCCTAAACTGCTCCTAAAAACTCAATATAAGAGTTGAACCCCTAAACTGCTCCTAAAAACTCAATATAAGAGTTGAACCCCTAAACTGCTCCTAAAAACTCAATATAAGAGTTGAACCACTAAACTGCTACTAATCACTGAATAAAATAGGTTGACCCCTAAACTGCTCCTAAAAACTCAATATAAGAGTTGAACCCCTAAACTGCTCCTAAACACTGAATAAAAGTAGACTCTTAAACTGCTCCTTGAAACTCAATAAAAGAGTTGAACCCCTAAATTGCTCCTAAAAACTAAATATAAGAGTTGAACCCCTAAACTGCTCCTAAACACTCAGTTCACAAACCCGACACTTCACTGTCAACACTTGAGAAGAGACTGCACTGTTCCAAAACAAGTACACAACCAACAGTGAACTCACAGACAACAATTCTGTTTGTTGCTGCTCATCTGTTTATGATCTGTTAATGCTCGCCCTGACACCAGAGATTACCGCCAGAAAGAGTTGTCTGGAGATGCTATCTCAGTGAGGTAGCTTCGATCTCTAAGATCATCGGCCAAGAATGTCCGGAACGAGGTGTTTAGCTGAACACAAGCAGTCAGGCTAGAGTTAAGCTGGCAGTTATAATGGAACAGTTCTTGTTGTTGGGATCATCATCTCTGCAGATAGGGCGAGTATATAGGTGCTCCGATATGATGAGAGTGGAGCAAAGAGTGGAACAAAGAGTGGAACAAAGAGTGGGGCAAAGAGTGGAGCAAAATGTGGAACAGAGAGTGGAATAAAAAGTGGGGAAAAAAGTGAAGAAAAGAGTGAGGCAAAGAGTGGAGCAAAGAGTTGAGCAAAAAGTGGGGCAAAGAGTGGGCACAGAACGTAGCAAAGAGTGGAGCAAAGAGTTGAGCAAAGAGTGGGACAAAGAGTGGAACAGAGAGTTGAGCAAAAAGTGGGGCAAATAGTGGAGCAAAGAGTTTAGAAAAGAGTTGAGCAAAAAGTGGGGGAAAGAGTGGGGGAATGAGTGGGGAAAAGAGTTGAGCAAAGAGTTTAGCAAAAAGTGGAGCAAATAGTTGAGCAAAATTGGGGTAAAGAGTGGGGGAAAGAGTGGGGCAAAGAGTTGAGCAAAGAGTGGGTCAAAGAGTGGAGCAAAGAGTTGAGCAAAAAGTGGATAAAGAGTCGAGCAAAAAGTGGGGCAAAGAGTGGAGCAAAGAGTTGAGCAAGAAGTGAATAAAGAATTGAGCTAAAGGTGGGGCAAAGAGTGGAGCAAAGAGTTGAGCAAGAAGTGGGGCAAAGAGTGGGGCAAAGAGTGGGACAAAGAGTGGAGCAAAGAGTGGGGCAAAGAGTGGAGGAAAGTGTGGGTCAACGAGTGGAGCGAAGAGTGTAGTAAAGAGTGGAGAAAAGAGTTGAGCAAAGATTTGAGCAAAAAGTTGGGCAAAGAGTTGTGTAAAAAGTGGGGCAAAGAGTTGAGCAAAAAACGTGTGGCAAAGAGTGGAGCAAAGAGTTGAGCAAAGATTAGGGCAAAGAGTGGAGCAAAGAGTTGAGCAAACAGTGGAGCAAAGAGTGGAGCAAAGAGTGAAGACAAGATTTGATCAAAAAGTGGGGCAAAAAGTGGGGAACGAGTGGGGCAATGAGTGGGGCAATGAGTGGAGCAAAGAGTCGAACAAAGAGTTGAGCAAAAAGTGGAGCAAGGAGTTGAGCAAAGAGTGGAGCAAAGATTTTAGCATAATTGGAGCAAAGAATGTGGGAAAGAGTGGGGCAAAGAGTTGTGCAAAGAATGGGTCAAAGAGTGAGGCAAAGAGTTGAGCAAAGAGTGGAGCAAAGAGTTGAGCAAAAAATGAAGCAAAAAGTGGAGCAAAGAGTTGAGCAAATAGTAAGGCACAGCATTGAGCAAAAAGTAGGGCATAGAGTTGAGCAATAAGTGGGGCAAAGAGATTAGCAAAAAGTGGGGCAAAGAGTGGGGTAAAGAGTGGAGCAAAGAGTTGAGCAAAGAGTGGGACAAAGAGTGGGGCACAGAGTGGAGCAAAGAGTTGGATAAAGAGTGGAGCAAAGAGTTGATAAAAAGTGGTTTAAAGAGGGGAGCAAAGAGTTGAACAAAAAGTGGGGCAAAGAGTGGAGCAAAGAGTTGAGCAAATAGTGGGACAAAGAGTGGAGCAAAGAGTGGGGCAAGGAGTGGGGCAAAGAGTGGGGCAAAGAGTGCAGGAAAGAGTTGAGCAAAGAGTGTGGCAAAGAGTGGAGTAAAGAGTTGAGCAAAAAGTGGGGCAAAGAGTGAAGCAAAGAGATTAGTAAAGAGTGAGGCAAAGAGTGGGGTAAAGAGTGGAGCAAACAGTGGGACAAAGAGTGGGGCACAGAGTGGAGCAAAGAGTGTGACAAAGAGTGGAACAAAGAGTTGACAAAAAGTGGGTCAAAGAGGGGAGCAAAGAGTTGTGCAAAAAGTGGGGCAAACAGTGGAGCAAAGAGTTGAGCAAATAGTGGGACAAAGAGTGGAGCAAAGAGTGGGGCAAGGAGTGGGGCAAAGAGTGTGGCAAAGAGTGAGGCAAAGAATGGATCATGGTGTTGAGCAAAAAGTGGGGCAAAGAGTGGGGCAAAGAGTGGAGGAAAGAGTTGAGCAAAGAGTGTGGCAAAGAGTGGAGCAAAGAGTTGAGCAAAAAGTGGGGCAAAGAGTGGTGCAAAGAGATTAGCAAAGAGTGGGGCAAAGAGTGGGGTAAATAGTGGAGCAAAGAATCGAGCAACGAGTGGGGCAAAGAGTGAGGCGCAGAGTGGAGCAAAGAGTGGTCAAAGAGTGGAGGAAAGAGTTGACAGAAAGTGGGTCAAAGACTGAAGCAAAGAGTTGAGCAAATAGTGGGACAAAGAGTGGAGCAATGAGTGTGGCAAAGAGTGGGGTAAAGAATGGATCAAAGTGTTGAGCAAAAAGTGGGGCAAAGAGTGGGGCAAAGATTGGGTCAAAGAGTGGAGGAAAGAGCGGGACAAAGAGTGGGGCAAAAAGTGGGGCAAAGAGTGGTGCAAAGAGTAGAGCAAAGAGTGGAGCAAAAAGTGGGGCAAAGAGTTGAGTAAAGAGTGGAGCAAAGAGTGGAGTAAAAAGTGGGGCAGAAAGTGAGGAAAAGAGTGAAAAAAAGAGTGGGGCAACGAATTGAGCAAAAAAGTGGGCAATGAGTGGGGCAAAGAGTGGAGCAAAGAGTTGAGTAAAGAGTAGAGCAAAGAGTTGAGCAAAAAGTGGGGCAGAAAGTGAGGAAAAGAGTGAAAAAAAGAGTGGGGCAACGAATTGAGCAAAAAGTGGGGCAATGAGTGGGGCAAAGAGTGGAGCAAAGAGTGGAGCAAAAAGTGGGGCAAAGAGTTGAGTAAAGAGTGGAGCAAAGAGTGGAGTAAAAAGTGGGAAAGAGTGAAGAAAAGAGTTGAGCAAAGAATGAGGCAAAGAGTGGAGCAAATAGTGGGACAGAGAGTGGAGCAAAAAGTGGGAGAGAGAGTGGAGTAAAGAGTTATTTAAAAAAACAACATTTACAAACATTGAGTTGTTTGTCGCATCAGTCACTACAAAGTACTATAGCCACTAATGTTATTTGTAACGTCCTCTTGTGGTCGACTTCTGACCGATGTAATCATAGATATGTCACTTATCTCCGAGTCAACAACTTACACTCAACTGTAGCCGACATCAACAAATGATGTAGTTTACCTGATTGAACAAAATTAATGACCTGCTTCCTTCAACCTCTCCCCTCTCCCACTTCAGTACATATGGCATGAGCCTGCTGTTACAACCTCAGCAACGACCTATCAGATATGACACCATGAGATAGCTGTAACAACCTCAGCAATGACCTATCAGATATGACACCATGAGATAGCTGTAACAACCTCAGCAATGACCTATATCTGACATCATGAGCCGCCTGTAACGGTCTCAGACATGACAGATCGGATCAGACACCGTGAGCCGCCTGTAACGGTCTCAGACATGACAGATCAGATCAGACATCATGAGCCTCCTGTAACGGTCTCAGACATGACAGATCAGATCAGACACCGTGAGCCGCCTGTAACGGTCTCAGACATTGCAGATCAGAACTGACACCATGAGCCGCCTGTAACGGTCTCAGACATGACAGATCAGATCTGACACCATGAGCCGCCTGTAACGGTCTCAGGCATGACAGATCAGATCTGACACCATGAGCCGCCTGTGACGGTCTCAGACATTGCAGATCAGATCAGACACCATGAGCCGCCTGTAACGGTCTCAGACATTGCAGATCAGATCAGACACCATGAGCCGCCTGTAACGGTCTCAGACATGACAGATCAGATCTGACACCATGAGCCGCCTGTAACGGTCTCAGACATTGCAGATCAGATCTGACACCATGAGCCGCCTGTAACGGTCTCAGACATGACAGATCAGATCTGACACCATGAGCCGCCTGTAACGGTCTCAGACATGACAGATCAGATCTGACACCATGAGCCGCCTGTAACGGTCTCAGACATTGCAGATCAGATCAGACACCATGAGCCGCCTGTAACGGTCTCAGACATGACAGATCAGATCAGACACCATGAGCCGCCTGTAACGGTCTCAGACATGACAGATTAGATCTGACACCATGAGCCGCCTGTAACGGTTTCAGACATGACAGATCAGATCTGACACCATGAGCTGCCTGTGACGGTCTCAGACATGACAGATCAGATCTGACACCATGAGCCGCCTGTAACGGTCTCAGACATGACAGATTAGATCTGACACCATGAGCCGCCTGTAACGGTTTCAGACATGACAGATCAGATCTGACACCATGAGCCGCCTGTGACGGTCTCAGACATGACAGATCAGATCAGACACCGTGAGCCGCCTGTAACGGTCTCAGACATGATAGTTTAGATCTGACACCATGAGCCGCTTGTAACGGTCTCAGACATGACAGATTAGATCAGACATCATGAGCCGCCTGTAACGGTCTCAGACATGACAGATTAGATCAGACATCATGAGCCGCTTGTAACGGTCTCAGACATTGCAGATCAGATCAGACACCATGAGCCGCCTGTAACGGTCTCAGACATGACAGATTAGATCAGACATCATGAGCCGCTTGTAACGGTCTCAGACATGACAGATTAGATCAGACATCATGAGCCGCCTGTAACGGTCTCAGACATGACAGATTAGATCAGACATCATGAGCCGCCTGTAACGGTCTCAGACATGATAGTTTAGATCTGACACCATGAGCCGCTTGTAACGGTCTCAGACATGACAGATTAGATCAGACACCATGAGCCGCCTGTAACGGTCTCAGACATGACAGATTAGATCAGACACCATGAGCCGCCTGTAACGGTCTCAGACATTGCAGATCAGATCAGACACCATGAGCCGCCTGTAACGGTCTCAGACATGACAGATCAGATCAGACACCATGAGCCGCCTGTAACGGTCTCAGACATTGCAGATCAGATCAGACACCATGAGCCGCCTGTAACGGTCTCAGACATGACAGATTAGATCAGACACCATGAGCCGCCTGTAACGGTCTCAGACATGACAGATTAGATCAGACACCATGAGCCGCCTGTAACGGTCTCAGACATGACAGATCAGATCTGACCCCATACAACTTTATAACCCGATATATGTTCTACTATAAAATGAGGTTTCATGCATAAAAACATGACCAGTAGAGCACCTGTATACTATTGTCCCTCTGACGTGTTTCCATCACCAATCTGTAGAGGTGCCTGTGTGCCCATATCCCCGAAAGATGTTCCCTAGGGTTTACCAAAGCTGGACAAGTCAAAGTACTGGGACCAGGAAAAGCGAGATACAAACATGTTTAAAATGAATGCACTGGGCTACATGCCTTACATAACAGTGCAACGTAACTCTCACAACGAAGATGTTACAATCTAGAAAACAAGCGATATGTGGCTCATCTTGGGGAGTACCGACAGACGGCGATATTGCCCGGCTCCTACATCGGAAGGGTCCAACCAATGTTACTGGTGGCCACCTTCCTGTGGTGGCGTCCAGGGAGAAAGGGCAAAAGCTATTGACCAGACATTATCACTGACTGAGAAGGCTCTCGTGGTCATCGTCACCGGTACCACACCGTGACAAGCTGTATGGAGATGTCACCAACCTCGAGCTGACCGATGCTTTCTTTGAACTTATTCATGTTGACGTCTAGAGGTGAACGCAGCAGCAAAAAGAAAATTGGCGACAACAACACAATCTAGCGGCGGGTAATGTCTTTCATTTTCTATGAACAAGTCAAAATGTTCGACAAATTAAATAGAAAGTGACAGTGCTATTGAATGTTCTTCACTGTCAGAATGTTCTTCACTACCAGAATGTTCTTCACTGTCAGAATGTTCTTCACTGTCAGAATGTTCTTCACTACCAGAATGATCTTCACTACCAGAATGTTCTTCACTACCAGAATGTTCTTCACTGTCAGAATGTTCTTCACTGTCAGAATGTTCTTCACTACCAGAATGTTCTTCACTACCAGAATGTTCTTCACTGTCAGAATGTTCTTCACTGTCAGAATGTTCTTCACTGTCAGAATGTTCTTCACTGTCAGAATGTTCTTCACTGTCAGAATGTTCTTCACTGTCAGAATGTTCTTCACTGTCAGAATGTTCTTCACTGTCAGAATGTTCTTCACTACCAGAATGTTCTTCACTGTCAGAATGTTCTTCACTGTCAGAATGTTCCTCACTCTCAGAATGTTCTTCACTACCAGAATGTTCTTCACTGTCAGAATGTTCCTCTTTGTCAGAATGTTCTTCACTACCAGAATGTTCTTCACTGTCAGAATGTTCCTCTTTGTCAGAATGTTCTTCACTACCAGAATGTTCTTCACTGTCAGAATGTTCCTCTTTGTCAGAATGTTCTTCACTACCAGAATGTTCTTCACTGTTCGAATGTTCCTCTTTGTCAGAATGTTCTTCACTACCAGAATGTTCTTCACTGTCAGAATGTTCTTCACTACCAGAATGTTCCTCACTGTCAGAATGTTCCTCACTACCAGAATGTTTTTCACTACCAGAATGTTCTTCACTGTCAGAATGTTCCTCACTACCAGAATGTTCCTCACTGTCAGAATGTTCTTCACTACCAGAATGTTCCTCACTGTCAGAATGTTCCTCACTGTCAGAATGTTCCTCACTACCAGAATGTTCCTCTTTGTCAGAATGTTCTTCACTACCAGAATGTTCTTCACTGTCAGAATGTTCTTCACTACCAGAATGTTCTTCACTACCAGAATGTTCTTCACTGTCAGAATGTTCCTCACTACCAGAATGTTCCTCTTTGTCAGAATGTTCTTCACTACCAGAATGTTCTTCACTGTCAGAATGTTCTTCACTACCAGAATGTTCTTCACTGTCAGAATGTTCCTCACTACCAGAATGTTCCTCACTGTCAGAATGTTCCTCACTGTCAGAATGTTCCTCACTGTCAGAATGTTCCTCACTACCAGAATGTTCCTCACTACCAGAATGTTCCTCTTTGTCAGAATGTTCTTCACTACCAGAATGTTCCTCACTACCAGAATGTTCCTCTTTGTCAGAATGTTCTTCACTACCAGAATGTTCTTCACTACCAGAATGTTCTTCACTACCAGAATGTTCTTCACTACCAGAATGTTCTTCACTACCAGAATGTTCTTCACTACCAGAATGTTCTTCACTACCAGAATGTTCTTCACTACCAGAATGTTCTTCACTACCAGAATGTTCTTCACTACCAGAATGTTCCTCTTTGTCAGAATGTTCTTCACTACCAGAATGTTCCTCACTGTCAGAATGTTCCTCACTACCAGAATGTTCCTCTTTGTCAGAATGTTCTTCACTACCAGAATGTTCTTCACTGTCAGAATGTTCTTCACTACCAGAATGTTCCTCACTGTCAGAATGTTCCTCACTACCAGAATGTTTTTCACTACCAGAATGTTCTTCACTGTCAGAATGTTCCTCACTACCAGAATGTTCCTCACTACAAGAATGTTCTTCACTACCAGAATGTTCTTCACTACCAGAATGTTCTTCCCTACCAGAATGTTCTTCACTGTCAGAATGTTCCTCACTACCAGAATGTTCTTCACTACCAGAATGTTCTTCACTGTCAGAATGTTCTTCACTACCAGAATGTTCTTCACTACCAGAATGTTCCTCACTACCAGAATGTTCCTCACTACCAGAATGCTCTTCACTGTCAGAATGTTCCTCACTACCAGAATGTTCCTCACTGTCAGAATGTTCCTCACTACCAGAATGTTCTTCACTACCAGAATGTTCTTCACTGTCAGAATGTTCTTCACTACCAGAATGTTCTTCACTACCAGAATGTTCCTCACTACCAGAATGTTCCTCACTACCAGAATGTTCTTCACTGTCAGAATGTTCCTCACTACCAGAATGTTCCTCACTGTCAGAATGTTCCTCACTACCAGAATGTTCCTCACTACCAGAATGTTCCTCACTACCAGAATGTTCCTCACTGTCAGAATGTTCCTCACTACCAGAATGTTCTTCACTACCAGAATGTTCTTCACTGTCAGAATGTTCTTCACTACCAGAATGTTCTTCACTACCAGAATGTTCCTCACTACCAGAATGTTCCTCACTACCAGAATGTTCTTCACTGTCAGAATGTTCCTCACTACCAGAATGTTCCTCACTGTCAGAATGTTCCTCACTACCAGAATGTTCCTCACTACCAGAATGTTCCTCACTACCAGAATGTTCCTCACTGTCAGAATGTTCCTCACTACCAGAATGTTCCTCACTACCAGAATGTTCTTCACTGTCAGAATGTTCCTCACTACCAGAATGTTCCTCACTACCAGAATGTTCCTCACTACCAGAATGTTCCTCACTGTCAGAATGTTCCTCACTACCAGAATGTTCCTCACTGTCAGAATGTTCCTCACTACCAGAATGTTCCTCACTACCAGAATGTTCCTCACTGTCAGAATGTTCCTCACTACCAGAATGTTCTTCACTGTCAGAATGTTCTTCACTACCAGAATGTTCCTCACTGTCAGAATGTTCCTCACTACCAGAATGTTCCTCACTACCAGAATGTTCCTCACTACCAGAATGTTCCTCACTACCAGAATGTTCCTCACTACCAGAATGTTCCTCACTGTCAGAATGTTCTTCACTACCAGAATGTTCCTCACTGTCAGAATGTTCCTCACTGTCAGAATGTTCTTCACTACCAGAATGTTCCTCACTGTCAGAATGTTCTTCACTGTCAGAATGTTCCTCACTACCAGAATGTTCCTCACTACCAGAATGTTCCTCACTACCAGAATGTTCCTCACTACCAGAATGTTCCTCACTACCAGAATGTTCCTCACTACCAGAATGCTCTTCACTGTCAGAATGTTCCTCACTACCAGAATGTTCCTCACTGTCAGAATGTTCCTCACTACCAGAATGTTCTTCACTGTCAGAATGTTCCTCACTACCAGAATGTTCCTCACTGTCAGAATGTTCCTCACTACCAGAATGTTCCTCACTACCAGAATGTTCCTCACTACCAGAATGTTCCTCACTACCAGAATGTTCCTCACTACCAGAATGTTCCTCACTGTCAGAATGTTCCTCACTACCAGAATGTTCCTCACTACCAGAATGTTCCTCACTGTCAGAATGTTCTTCACTACCAGAATGTTCCTCACTGTCAGAATGTTCCTCACTACCAGAATGTTCCTCACTGTCAGAATGTTCCTCACTACCAGAATGTTCTTCACTACCAGAATGTTCCTCACTGTCAGAATGTTCCTCACTACCAGAATGCTCTTCACTACCAGAATGTTCCTCACTACCAGAATGTTCCTCACTGTCAGAATGTTCTTCACTACCAGAATGTTCCTCACTGTCAGAATGTTCCTCACTACCAGAATGTTCCTCACTACCAGAATGTTCCTCACTACCAGAATGTTCCTCACTACCAGAATGTTCCTCACTGTCAGAATGTTCCTCACTACCAGAATGTTCCTCACTACCAGAATGTTCCTCACTGTCAGAATGTTCCTCACTACCAGAATGTTCCTCACTGTCAGAATGTTCCTCACTACCAGAATGTTCCTCACTGTCAGAATGTTCCTCACTACCAGAATGTTCCTCACTGTCAGAATGTTCTTCACTACCAGAATGTTCCTCACTGTCAGAATGTTCCTCACTACCAGAATGTTCTTCACTACCAGAATGTTCCTCACTACCAGAATGTTCCTCACTGTCAGAATGTTCCTCACTACCAGAATGTTCCTCACTGTCAGAATGTTCCTCACTACCAGAATGTTCCTCACTACCAGAATGTTCCTCACTGTCAGAATGTTCCTCACTACCAGAATGTTCCTCACTGTCAGAATGTTCCTCACTACCAGAATGTTCCTCACTGTCAGAATGTTCCTCACTACCAGAATGTTCCTCACTGTCAGAATGTTCCTCACTACCAGAATGTTCCTCACTGTCAGAATGTTCCTCACTACCAGAATGTTCTTCACTGTCAGAATGTTCCTCACTACCAGAATGTTCCTCACTGTCAGAATGTTCCTCACTGTCAGAATGTTCTTCACTACCAGAATGTTCCTCACTGTCAGAATGTTCCTCACTACCAGAATGTTCCTCACTACCAGAATGTTCCTCACTGTCAGAATGTTCTTCACTACCAGAATGTTCCTCACTACCAGAATGTTCCTCACTGTCAGAATGTTCTTCACTACCAGAATGTTCCTCACTACCAGAATGTTCCTCACTGTCAGAATGTTCTTCACTACCAGAATGTTCCTCACTACCAGAATGTTCCTCACTGTCAGAATGTTCTTCACTACCAGAATGTTCCTCACTACCAGAATGTTCTTCACTACCAGAATGTTCTTCACTGTCAGAATGTTCCTCACTGTCAGAATGTTCCTCACTACCAGAATGTTCTTCACTACCAGAATGTTCCTCACTGTCAGAATGTTCCTCAGTACCAGAATGTTCTTCACTACCAGAATGTTCTTCACTGTCAGAATGTTCTTCACTACCAGAATGTTCTTCACTACCAGAATGTTCCTCACTACCAGAATGTTCCTCACTACCAGAATGTTCTTCACTGTCCGAATGTTCCTCACTACCAGAATGTTCCTCACTACCAGAATGTTCCTCACTACCAGAATGTTCCTCACTGTCAGAATGTTCCTCACTACCAGAATGTTCCTCACTGTCAGAATGTTCCTCACTACCAGAATGTTCTTCACTACCAGAATGTTCCTCACTACCAGAATGTTCCTCACTACCAGAATGTTCCTCACTACCAGAATGTTCTTCACTACCAGAATGTTCCTCACTACCAGAATGTTCCTCACTACCAGAATGTTCCTCACTACCAGAATGTTCCTCACTACCAGAATGTTCCTCACTACCAGAATGTTCCTCACTACCAGAATGTTCCTCACTACCAGAATGTTCCTCACTACCAGAATGTTCCTCACTACCAGAATGTTCTTCACTACCAGAATGTTCTTCACTGTCAGAATGTTCTTCACTGTCCGACGCCCTCGCAAGCGCCTCCAGGTTTTCTCTGGGTCATCAGTTTTGACGGCAATGAATGTAAACACAGTTAATTCCCCTTGTGCAGGTGTTGTGTGGCTCCCCCTGCACAAAGTTGCTCACAGTACAGGCCCTGGAATGCCCTGCTCTTCCATGTTCTTGTCGTTATGCTCTTATTTGTGCTCGTCTATGTGTTTTCTATATGCCTCGTCTATGTGTTTATCTATATGCCTCGTCTATGTGTTTATCTAAATGCCCCGTCTATGTGTTTATCTAAATGCCTCGTCTATGTGTTTATCTATATGCCTCGTCTATGTGATTTTCTATATGCCTCGTCTATGTGTTTATCTAAATGCCTCGTCTATGTGTTTATCTATATGCCTCGTCTATGTGTTTATCTATATGCCTCGTCCATGTGTTTATCTATATGCCTCGTCTATGTGTTTATCTAAATGCCCCGTTTATGTGTTTATCTAAATGCCTCGTCTATGTGTTTATCTATATGCCTCGTCTATGTGTTTTTCTATATGCCTCGTCTATGTGTTTATCTAAATGCCCCGTCTATGTGTTTATCTAAATGCCCCGTCTATATGTTTATCTATATGCCTCGTCTATGTGTTTTTCTATATGCCTCGTCTATGTGTTTATCTAAATGCCTCGTCTATGTGTTTATCTATATGCCTCGTCTATGTGTTTTTCTATATGCCTCGTCTATGTGTTTATCTATATGCCTCGTCTATGTGTTTATCTAAATGCCTCGTCTCGTCTATGTGTTTATCTAAATGCCTCGTCTATGTGTTTATCTATATGCCTCGTCTATGCGTTTATCTAAATGCCTCCTCTATGTGTTTATGCTCGCCTAAATGATTGACTAGTCTATATGCCTCCTGTATGTGTTTATCTATATGCTCGCCTAAATGATTGTATAGTCTATATGCCTTGTCTATGTGTTTATCTATATGCTCGCCTAAACGATTGACTAGTCTATATGCCTTGTCTATGTGTTTATCTATATGCTCGCCTAAATGATTGTCTAGTCTATATGCCTTGTCTATGTATATATCTATATGCTCGCCTAAATGATTGTGTAGTCTATATGCTTTGTCTAAGTGTTTATCTATATGCTCGCCTAAATGATTGAATAGTCTATATGCTCGCCTAAATGATTGTCTAGTCTATATGCCTTGTCTATGTGTTTATCCATATGCTCGCCTAAATGATTGTCTAGTCTAAATGCCTTGTCTATGTGTTTATCTATATGCTCGCATAAATGATTGACTTGTCTATATGCCTTGTCTATGTGTTATCTATATGCTCGCCTAAATGATTGACTAGGCTATATGCCTTGTCTATGTGTTTATCCATATGCTCGCCTAAATGATTGACTAGTTTATATGCCTTGTCTATGTTTTTATCCATATGCTCGCCTAAATGATTGTCTAGTCTATATATCTTGTCTATGTGTTTATCTATGTGCTCGCCTAAATGATTGTCTAGTCTATATGCCTTGTCTATGTGTTTATCTATATGCTCGCCTAAATGATTGACTTTTCTATATGCCACCTCTATGTGTTTATCTATATGCTCGCCTAAATGATTGACTAGTCTATATGCCACCTCTATGTGTTTATCTATGTGCTCGCCTAAATGATTGTCTAGTCTATATGCCTTGTCTATGTGTTTAACTATATGCTCGCCTAAATGATTGACTAGCCTATAATACCTTGTCTATGTGTTTATCTACATGCTCGCCTAAATGATTGACTAGCCTATATGCCTTGTCTATATTTTTATCTATATGCACGCCTAAATCATTGACTAGTCTATATGCCACCTTTATGTGTTTATCTATATGCTCAGCTAAATGATTGACTAGTCTATATGCCTTGTCTATGTGTTTATCTATATGCTCGCCTAAATGATTGCCTAGTCTATATGCCTCCTCTATGTGTTTATCTATATGCTCGCCTAAATGATTGCCTAGTCTATATGCCTCCTGTATGTGTTTATCTATATGCTCGCCTAAATGATTGCCTAGTCTATATGCCTCCTCTATGTGTTTATCTATATGCTCGCCTAAATGATTGACTAGTCTATATGCCTCCTGTATGTGTTTATCTATATGCTCGCCTAAATGATTGACTAGTCTATATGCCTCCTCTATGTGTTTATCTATATAATTTCTCTTTATCCTAGAGAAGAGTCTATAGCGCACGTGGGTTATCATTTCTATCATGGCATTAACATATCTCATTCGAAATTTGCCCCCCCCCCCCACCATTCCATTCAGAGCCCCGCTCATTTGATTATCTTTTCCTGTATGTGCCAGCCAGTCATGTGTAAACATCCACATTTATTTGTTGAGTTGCTAGAGCCACTATTTTTAGTTGCCTAATTTATTTTGAAAATATTCTAATGTTTCATTTTGTGTTGTAATCTCTTATGTTTCTCACTCATTCTTTTACATCCGTCCGCTTACCCACCATTCTCTCTCTCTCTCTCTCTCTCTCTCTCTCTCTCTCTCTTTCTCTCTCTCTCCACCCACATACTCAAAACTATTTTGCCTTTTTTTTCTTCTGTCTTGGACCGACAATTATCGCTATTACTTGTTCCCCCTTATATAGTCGTTGAAGGGCCTTAGTTACGATATTAGCGTCCTATAGACCAACCCTCCCAACCACACGCTGACATGCAGCCAGGTCGTTTTCCCACTTAAATCCCTACTCTCGTAGTCATCCATTTTTTCCTCCCAGCACCATAACTCTGAGTTTGACCCGGGCTTTCGTCACTTCCGACTTCACCTTTCACCCACGTGTCACCTCCATATTGTTTTTATCTTCCATCATTATAATATAATTTTCTCTCGCTCCCCATTCCGCCTTATTCAACGTTTATATCCGTTTGTTTCTGATTGCCCACACGTCCGTGAGCGAGCTTACTCTCTCGCCTGCTCCTCGCTCGATGCCAACACTTACCATCACTGTCTCCGTCAACGGATTTGTTTTCTCTGCCGGTTCTCTCCAGATGACCGCTTCTGTAACAGGGACAAGAGATGTTTGTTGGACTTGATTCTAGAACTGCTCCTGTCTTTGCTTCTTTAGTTATGGAAGGCCCCGGTATCACTGCAAACGAATTAAAATCCATAATTGCTCAACCGCACCTGCCAGTGGAATCATCAGAATTATCAACTCATCTCCCAAACGAAAGGTAGCCGTAGTCTCCATCACAGCAGTCTCAGCACACACCAAAAGGCATAAGGCGAAACCGCACAGAAAGTGAACACAGCCAAACGTTCCCTGTCATATACGATACCATCATTTATCGTAAACAATCGGAACATCAAAACGGATGAGACACACCGCTCAAGGTGTGCACAGAGCATCTAACTCAGTAGCTCCTGCAACAAGCCGGACTTGGAATATGAGTAAACTGCAACAAGGAACACTTTCATACAGAACCTTCAATGGTTCCTGCCGCCTGTCTGTCATCTTCCACCATCACAAGCACAATTATTGTGTATCAGAAATGGGAAAACACGGAATTGTAAATCTCTCTTCTGAGTTGTAGATCTTTCCGTTGAGTCGTAGATCTTTCCGTTGAGTCGTAGATCTTTCCGTTGAGTTATAGATCGGTGCTCTGAGTTGTATATATTTCTTCTGAGGTGTACATTTTTCTGTTGAGTTGTATGTCGCTCCTCTGAGTTGTACATCTCTCTTCTGAGTTTTAGATTTGTCGATTGAGTTGTAAGTATCTCCTCTGAGTTGTAGATATTTCCTCTGAGTTGTAGATTTTTTCCACTGAGTTATAGATCCTTCCTCTGAGTTGTAGATTTTTTCCACTGAGTTATAGATCCTTCCTCTGAGTTGTAGATTTCCACACTGAGTTATCGACTCCCCCGTTGTATTGTCGATCATTCTGACACTGGAACTTTCTCGATGCGCTTACAAGATGGAAGTGCCAACAGTTCGGCTTATTAGACAAACCAAAAGGTGGACAGCCATTGAAGATGTGACACTAAACTTAAGATATGTAGGGGTCTTAATTACCTTAATTACCCAGGCTATTTAAGCTGTCAATCAAGGGAATCTCTGCTGGACGTTGACAGGGCCTGTTCTCAACGCTCAGAAAGTGGGCGGGGTTATATGAGATTCTACCAGAACACTTGATACATGTTAGAAATCGGACGGGAGCTGAAATGAGCTTTGTGAGAGAGCAGTGTTGCAACATACATCGTTGTTTGGAGAGTAGAAGTGACGTCACGAGAACAAACATTCCTTCAAGAAAGAAATGAAACAACTTTTCTCTTCCTTCTTGTTTTGTTGAGTGTGTAAGGTAAACATCATTACAACTGGAGATATGTTTTTTGTAGGAGGAAAAAGAAACATACATTGATACATAAATATGCAGACAGATTAACATATAGTAAAAAGCAAGCAGACAGACAGATAAGCAATCTAACGTAGGGCAGTGATAATGTTTGTTCTGAGCTTGTAGTGAGAGCCTTATATGTTGTGATTAACTTTGAGAGAAAGAAGAAAGGAAGAAAAAAAAACAGAAAGAAAAGGTACCAGAGATTTCAATATAATGGAAAGATCAAGTTGTTGTATGCAAATACACACATATACAGGTTTACATATTGGTGCAGAGGTTGCGGTAAAGCGATTCGACCTCGTTAGCCGCGATATTTACAAGCTGGCGTTACACTCACAAATATCGCTGCTACATTTAGCTCCGGGGTAAACAAAGAAACGTTAAGTACCAGCGCCCTCTGCTTTTGTTGTAGCCATTTTTCTCTGCACGCTCTGGTCGTTACTTCTGTGTTTACTTAATCGCTGTCCATGCTCTGGTCGTTACTTCTGTGTTTACTTAATCGCTGTCCAAGCTCTGGTCGTTACTTCTGTGTTTACTTAATCGCTGTCCATGATCTGGTCGTTACTTCTGTGTTTACTTAATCGCTGTCCACGCTCTGGTCGTTACTTCTGTGTTTACTTAATCGCTGTCCACGCTCTGGTCGTTACTTCTGTGTTTACTTAATCGCTGTCCATGCTCCAATATCGTTTATCAAAAAAGGCTCACCTTCTTCATCTTCTTCTTTCCTTCCTCATTTGCCTTTCAGCACACACCAATGCAAATAATAAAAAATGAACATATAGAATGTATGATGTATTTTAACATATGGGAGCCTATAGTAGTTAAATGTCCACTACAAAGGGTCTAAAGTAACTCATTAACATCATGTGCCATATCGGTTGGCGGAGGCAATCATGTCCTTCCACAATTCTCTATCTACAGTGAATCGTATCATCTCTGTTGTTGACTGTTTTCCATGCCATGACACCAAGTTATCTAGTATCTTCTCTCTTTGTCGTTCCCGGTCTCTCTTTCCCTGTATTTTGCAAGTTGTAACTAAGTATTCCAACTTTCGTCTTTCGGTGACGTGCCAGAAAAAATGTTGATTGTTGCTTTCTGATGTTTCTTAGGAACTCCCTTTTTTTATAGATTAATTTGTAGATTATAGTACCCATGTTGTCGTTCACCTGTACTAACCCGTGTATTGCTCCGTCTTCTGTCTAACTCGGGGATTCCCCTCAGATGCTTATATCGTCGACACCAATATCTCTGAGCCTGGTTTCCCGAAAACACCCCAATACGTGTGACGTCTCGAGCTATACACGGTTGACCTCAATTTGACCCACTACGGCCCCTGCTCGTAAAACTGAAAGTCACAACTATTGGTCGCTCACCCTCCTCGCCCCCCCCCCCCTTTTTTTCACCACCATCTCAGCTGGCAGTTTCAGAGATTTCTATGACGACTTGTGTACCATATATTGTTGGCGTTGGAGGATTCTTTGGCAGTATCAGAAGGTCCTTATCACACTTTGGCAGTATCAGAAGGTCCTTATCACACTTTGGCAGTATCAGAAGGTCCTTATCACACCTTGCCAGCATCAGAAGTTTATCATCACATCTTGGCAATATCAGAAGGTCACCTTACTTCAACCCCAAGTCCAACCGTTGGTGGGAGTCTTGCATTACTTCAACCTCTAGCCCCGCTCATGGTGGGAGTCCTGCATTACTTCAACCTCTAGTGCAGCTCTTGGTGAGAGTCCTGCATTACTTCAACCTCTAGTGCAGCTCTTGGTGAGAGTCCTGCATTACTTCAACCTCTAGTCCAGCTCTTGGTGAGAGTCCTGCATTACTTCAACCTCTAGTCCAGCTCTTGGTGAGAGTCCTGCATTACTTCAACCTCTAGTCCAGCTCTTGGTGAGAGTCCTGCATTACTTCAACCTCTAGTCCAGCTCATGGTGGGAGTCCTGCATTACTTCAACCTCTAGTCCAGCTCTTGGTGAGAGTCCTGCATTACTTCAACCTCTAGTCCAGCTCTTGGTGAGAGTCCTGCATTACTTCAACCTCTAGTCCAGCTCTTGGTGAGAGTCCTGCATTACTTCAACCTCTAGTCCAGCTCTTGGTGAGAGTCCTGCATTACTTCAACCTCTAGTCCAGCTCTTGGTGTGAGTGCTGCATTACTTCAACCTCTAGTCCAGCTGTTGGTGGGAGTCCTGCATTACTTCAACCTCTAGTCCAGCTCTTGGTTGAAGCCCTGCATTACTTCAACTTCTAGTCCAGCTCATGATGGGAGTATTGCATTACTTCAACCTCTAGTCCAGCTGTTGGTTGAAGACCTGCATTACTTCAAATTCTAGTCCAGCTCATGATGGGAGTATTGCATTACTTCAACCTCTAGTCCAGCTTATGGTGAGAGTCTTGCATTACTTCAACCTCAAATCCAGCCCATGGTTAGAGTCTTGCATTACTTCAACCTGTAGTCTAGCTGCTGGTGGATGTCCTGCATTACTTCAACTTCTAGTCCAGCTCATGGTGAGAGTCCTGCATTACTTCAACCTCTAGTCCAGCTGTTGGTTGAAGACCTGCATTACTTCAAATTCTAGTCCAGCTCATGATGGGAGTATTGCATTACTTCAACCTCTAGTCCAGCTTATGGTGAGAGTCTTGCATTACTTCAACCTCAAATCCAGCTCATGGTTAGAGTCTTGCATTACTTCAACCTGTAGTCTAGCTGCTGGTGGATGTCCTGCATTATTTCAACTTCTAGTCCAGCTCATGGTGAGAGTCCTGCATTACTTCAACTTCTAGTCCAGCTCATGATGGGAGTATTGCATTACTTCAACCTCTAGTCCAGCTTATGGTGAGAGTCTTGCATTACTTCAACCTGTAGTCTAGCTGCTGGTGGGTGTCCTGCATCACTTCAACCTCTAGTCCAGCTCATTGTGGGAGTTCTGCATTACTTCAACCTCTAGTCCAGCTCATTGTGGGAGTCATGCATTTCTTCAACCTCTAGTCCAGCTCATTGTGGGAGTGCTGCATAACATCAACCTCTAGTCCAGCTCATTGTGGGAGTCATGCATTACATCAACCTCTAGTCCAGCTCATTGTGGGAGTCATGCATTACTTCAACCTCTAGTCCAGCTCATGGTGGAAGTCATGCATTACTTCAACCTCTAGTCCAGCTCTTGGTGAGAGTCCTGCATTACTTCAACCTCTAGTCCAGCTCTTGGTGAGAATCCTGCATTACTTCAACCTCTAGTCCAGCTCTTGGTGAGAGTCCTGCATTACTTCAACCTCTAGTCCAGCTCATTGTGGGAGTCATGCATTACTTCATCCTCTAGTCCAGCTCTTGGTGAGAGTCCTGCATTACTTCAACCTCTAGTCCAGCTCTTGGTGAGAGTCTTGCATTACTTCATCCTCTAGTCCAGCTCTTGGTGAGAGTCCTGCATTACTTCAACCTCTAGTCCAGCTCTTGGTGAGAATCCTGCATTACTTCAACCTCTAGTCCAGCTCTTGGTGAGAGTCCTGCATTACTTCAACCTCTAGTCCAGCTCATTGTGGGAGTCATGCATTACTTCATCCTCTAGTCCAGCTCTTGGTGAGAGTCCTGCATTACTTCAACCTCTAGTCCAGCTCTTGGTGAGAGTCTTGCATTACTTCATCCTCTAGTCCAGCTCTTGGTGAGAGTCCTGCATTACTTCAATCCCTAGTCCAGCTCTTGGTGAGAGTCCTGCATTACTTCAACATCTAGTCCAGCTCTTGGTGAGAGTCCTGCATTACTTCAACCTCTAGTCCAGCTCTTGGTGAGAGTCATGCATTACTTCAATCTCTAGTCCAGCTCTTGGTGAGAGTCCTGCATTACTTCAACCTCTAGTCCAGCTCTTGGTGAGAGTCCTGCATTACTTCAACCTCTAGTCCAGCTCATTGTGGAGTCCTGCATTACTTCAATCCCTAGTCCAGCTCTTGGTGAGAGTCCTGCATTACTTCAACCTCTAGTCCAGCTCTTGGTGAGAGTCCTGCATTACTTCAACCTCTAGTCCAGCTCTTGGTGAGAGTCCTGCATTACTTCAACCTCTAGTCCAGCTCTTGGTGAGAGTCCTGCATTACTTGAACCTGTAGTCCAGCTCTTGGTGATAGTCCTGCATTACTTCAATTTCTAGTCCAGCTCTTGGTGAGAGTCCTGCATTACTTCAACCCCTAGTCCAGCTCTTGGTGAGAGTCCTGCATTACTTCAATCTCTAGTCCAGCTCTTGGTGAGAGTCTTGCATTACTTCAACCTCTAGTCCAGCTCTTGGTGAGAGTCCTGCATTACTTCAACCTCTAGTCCAGCTCTTGGTGATAGTCCTGCATTACTTGAACCTCTAGTCCAGCTCTTGGTGAGAGTCCTGCATTACTTCAACCTCTAGTCCAGCTCTTGGTGAGAGTCCTGCATTACTTCAACCTCTAGTCCAGCTCTTGGTGAGAGTCCTGCATTACTTCAACCTCTAGTCCAGCTCTTGGTGAGAGTCCTGCATTACTTCAACCTCTAGTCCAGCTCTTGGTGAGAGTCCTGCATTACTTCAACCCCTAGTCCAGCTCTTGGTGAGAGTCCTGCATTACTTCAACCTCTAGTCCAGCTCTTGGTGAGAGTCCTGCATTACTTCAATCCCTAGTCCAGCTCTTGGTGAGTTTCTTTCGTCAGTGGGCACTTCTGTAACAGATCCGATACATTCGAGGTTGGAGAGATTGTGACGTGTCACGTGTCACACTTCTACTGAGCATCATAACAAAGACAAATTTAAATCTGTTACCAGTAACACAGATCCACATATAGAATATAATGTTGTGTGCCTATCTCATACCTGCCTGTAACATCCTTTCCATGACAAATATCGTGATATATGGCATCACTGATGATTTTCTTCACATCACTCCCCAGCGCTGACTGTGAAGTACATCACCCGAAGGTTCATTATGGAATACGACCCAGATCTAGGTAGGTCACATGCTCATATCTTGATAATTATGTCAAGGAATGTGTGGTTTTGTGTGGGATGAACTGGTGTGTGGGTGATAGGTTAGAAGACTTGTGGGGAGATATGTCTGAGGATTTGTGGGGAGATACGTCAGAGGATTTGTGTAGAGTTAATTACAGGATTTCTGGGGAGACAAGTTTAAGAATTTACGGAGAGTTACATTAGATAATTTGCTGGGAGATCTTTTAGAGGATGTTAGACGGACGGATAGATGGATGGGTGGTTGGTTATTTGGTTGGTTGGATGGATAGATGGATGGGTGGTTAGTTGGTTGGATGGATAGATGGATGGGTGGTTGGTTGGTTGGTTATTTGTTTGGTTTGATGAATAGATGGATGTATGAGCATAACTCCTCCGACCTGTTCCTATGACAATAGTTGCTTCCCCCTGATCTGTGTTTAGCCTCCCCTGACAGCCTCTGCCTTGTCTTCCACAGAGGGCACGTACACCAAGCATCTGGACTGGGACGGCCAGGATCTCATCATTCACGTGATGGACACCTGCGACAAGGTAACCACAACTCACGCGTCAGTTGCCTAACCGTGTAAGGTAACCACTACTCATCACGTGTCAGTTGCCTAACCGTGTAAGGTAACCACTACTCACGCGTCAGTTGCCTAGCCGTGTAAGGTAACCACTACTCACGCGTCAGTTGCCTAGCCGTGTAAGGTAACCACTACTCACGCGTCAGTTGCCTAGCCGTGTAAGGTAACCACAACTCACGCGTCAGTTGCCTAGCCGTGTAAGGTAACCACTACTCACGCGTCAGTTGCCTAGCCGTGTAAGGTAACCACTACTCACGCGTCAGTTGCCTAGCCGTGTAAGGTAACCACAACTCACGCGTCAGTTGCCTAGCCGTGTAAGGTAACCCCTACTCACGCGTCAGTTCCCTAGCCGTGTAAGGTAACCACTACTCACGCGTCAGTTGCCTAGCCGTGTAAGGTAACCACTACTCACGCGTCAGTTGCCTAGCCGTGTAAGGTAACCACTACTCACGCGTCAGTTGCCTAGCCGTGTAAGGTAACCACTACTCACGCGTCAGTTGCCTAGCCGTGTAAGACTCTGCGTCATGTGTTTCTTACACTCATGTATGTTCTTGTGCTGTCTCCTGTACGCAAGAGAAACATCTTTCGTGTCGACAGCCCATATGAAAATCAACACAGGCAGGACATAATTAATAACGATATCAAAATAAACTCAAGACACCAACAAAACAATATATCGCAGTATCCTACAACAAGTGAAAAATGTCAAATACTTAGGCAGCACCCTGAGATAGAACAACAAACAAAAGAAATAGACTCAAGAAGTAACAAAGCTTGTCAAGTTTTCAGGCAGATCCACTTCTGTTCAACAAAGAGGCAAAGTGAACCATTTATAAGACTGTCTTTATCCCAACGTTGTGCTGCCAGTGCCAGACATGGACATTAGACTCAAGAATTATAAGAGAAATAACCAGCACAGAAATGAAGTGTGTCAGACGCATGGTAGGAAACAGCCTGAGAGATAACATCAGAAATGAAGAGTAACGAGAAAGAGTAGGAACGGAAGCAGCTATTGAATACATAAAGCGACAACAGACCACGTGGTTCGGACATGTGATAAGACATAAAAAACTAAATCTGATACAACGAGTTACGAACAAACGATACGAGAACACCAGACCAAGAGGCTGACCAAGGAAAATGTGGATAAACGGAATACTAGAAACACTCGGAGGTAAAAGAGCAGCAGAGGGCAATAGAAGAGCAAGAAACCGTGAACCATATCTTCCCTCGACGCTAAAAGGCAAGTGAGAAAGTTTATCACTTATCAAACACGCTTGCAGGATACACCTGACGTGTGTTGAATATTCGCCGGAGCTCTTTTTGAATGAAGTTATAAATAATGACGTGACCAGACTTTCAACATAGGCAACCTTATAGCGAGAGACCTAGCTTGAGGTCCGTACACATTCTTCATTAACATATGTGGCGTTGTTTTGAAATATGGCGTTCATGCCGAACACAGATGGAAAGGCGCAGATATCCCGCCTAGGCGTAAACTTGCAACACAACGCATCAATGCACTTGTAACGGGTGAAAGCAAGAAGAGAACAACATGTTGTAACGAAAGTGTTCAGAGCCTGGGCTGTCACGATCTGTACCCGTTCCTTCTTGTGCACCCATCGGTCACGTGGTATTGTTAACATATCTCTTCCACCTCTGCTTCTAATTAACAATTTTAAAGTTAACATTCTGGGAAACTTCTGACTTTCTCCCAAAACATATTTTCTCAATGCAAAAGTTACATGTAGGGCAACAACACAATCTGTATAACTTGCTGTCGGTTCGTTGCTATCCCCCACAAAGCGCCACAATGTACAATCCATCTAGTTTTGTTCATGACCAGTTTGCCTTTGGTTTGCCTCTCTGACGCCTCCCTTCAGAATCCACTTTGTGGAAGTAATTGCCATAGTTTCTCCATTGTCTCCGATCACGTGACCTCTCCATCGCCACTACTTGCCCGTCATCACTATGAGCGCTTCATCCATCTGACTGCACCTGTGTGGCAGCTGCTGATGCCGTTTGATCAAAATGCTGTGATCCTCGCTCACATTGTTCGAAATGCTTTCATTCTTCCTCGTATCCTCCAACATCCGCGAGCCTCGTCGGTTCCCCATCTAATGTCCCCGTGCTGATAGGAAAGGTATTGCTACTGATAGTTCCCTCCTGAAAAGAGAACTACTAAATACAATTCAAACAAGACAAATTAGACTTTTGGGGCATGTTAAAAGACACAGCAGCCTACTAAAAGTAATCTTGGAAGGGAAAATACAAAGGTAAAGAGGTAGATGCAGACCAAGACTAACATGGTCGAGTTACCAGAATAGATGGACAAGTCAGCATATGATAATCTGTGAACTACTATACTAACAGCAATAATAGCATAGTAATAATAAAGCTAATTACGTTGATTGTTACTATTGTATCATAAAATCACCATTATCATTTTAACCATTTATAAGAATAAAATAATAATAATAGAATAATAGTAAAATTATAATAGCAACAATAATAATAAAAGTAATAATACAAATAATAATAATAGTAAACAAAAATAATAAAGGTGAGCTGTGTGTCTCATCCGTTTTGATCATGTTTCGATATTCCAATTGTTTACGATGAATGATGATATCGTATGACAGGGAACAGGTGGCTGTGTTCACTTTCTGCGCGGTTTCGCCTTATATCTTTTGCCGTGTGCCGAAACTACTACGATGGGGACTACAATTACCTTTCTTTGTTTGGGAGATGATTATACAACAATTGTAGAACATTAGATAATGAGACTAGAGAAGATGTTACAACATTTGTAGAACATTAGCCTTAGAACAATGAAATCAGAGAAATTTTTACAAAGGTAGACAGCATTATACAAAAAAGAGCAGAGCAACTAACCACGATAATTGTAAACCAGTAGAACAATAAGAGCAGGGAAGATGTTGCAGTCATCTAGAATTCATAGAACAACTGCAGCTGTCACAGGAAGCCACCAACCGCCTGTTGACCTTTTCTCTTTCTTGCCTGTTGACCTTTTCTCTTTCTTGCCTGTTGACCTTTTCTCTTCCCTGCCTGTTGAACTTTTCTCTTCCCTGCCTGTTGAACTTTTCTCTTCCCTGCCTGTTGACCTTTTCTCTTCCCTGCCTGATGACCTTTTCTCTTCCCTGCCTTTTGACCTTTTCTCTTCCCTGCCTGTTGACCTTTTCTCTTTCTTGCCTGTTGACCTTTTCTCTTCCCTGCCTGTTGAACTTTTCTCTTCCCTGCCTGTTGACCTTTTCTCTACCCTGCCTGTTGAACTTTTCTCTTCCCTGCCTGTTGACCTTTTCTCTACCCTGCCTGTTGACCTTTTCTCTACCCTGCCTGATGACCTTTTCTCTTCCCTGCCTGTTGAACTTTTCTCTTCCCTGCCTGTTGACCTTTTCTCTACCCTGCCTGTTGACCTTTTCTCTACCCTGCCTGTTGAACTTTTCTCTTCCCTGCCTGTTGACCTTTTCTCTACCCTGCCTGTTGACCTTTTCTCTTCCCTGCCTGATGACCTTTTCTCTTCCCTGCCTTTTGACCTTTTCTCTTCCCTGCCTGTTGACCTTTTCTCTTTCTTGCCTGTTGACCTTTTCTCTTCCCTGCCTGTTGAACTTTTCTCTTCCCTGCCTGTTGACCTTTTCTCATTCTTGCCTGTTGAACTTTTCTCATTCTTGCCTGTTGAACTTTTCTCTTCCCTGCCTGTTGAACTTTTCTCTTCCCTGCCTGTTGAACTTTTCTCTTCCCTGCCTGTTGACCTTTTCTCATTCTTGCCTGTTGAACTTTACTCTTCCCTGCCTGTTGAACTTTTCTCTTCCCTGCCTGTTGAACTTTTCCCTTCCCTGCCTGTTGAACTTTTCTCTTCCCTGCCTGTTGAACTTTTCTCTTCCCTGCCTGTTGAACTTTTCTCTTCCCTGCCTGTTGACCTTTTCTCATTCTTGCCTGTTGAACTTTTCTCATCCCTGCCTGTTGAACTTTTCTCTTCCCTGCCTGTTGACCTTTTCTCTTTCTTGCCTGCTGAACTTTTCTCTTTCCTGCCTGTTGAACTTTTCTCTTCCCTGCCTAGGACCTTTTCTTTTCCCTGCCTGTTGACCTTTTCACTTCCCTGCCTTTTGACCTTTTCTCTTCCTGCCTTTTGACCTTTTCTCTTCCCTGCCTGTTGACCTTTTCTCTTCCCTGCCTGTTGACCTTTTCTCTTCCCTGCCTGTTGACCTTTTCTCTTCCCTGCCTTTTGACCTTTTCTCTTTCTTGCCTGTTGGCCTTTTCTCTTCCCTGCCTGTTGACCTTTTCTCTTCCCTGCCTTGCACCTTTTCTCTTCCCTGCCTGTTGATCTTTTCTCTTCCCTGCCTGTTGAACTTTTCTCTTCCCTGCCTGTTGATCTTTTTTCTTCCCTGCCTGTTGGTCTTTTCTCTTCCCTGCCTGTTGACCTTTTCTCTTCCCTGCCTGTTGATCTTTTCTCTTTCCTGCCTGTTAACCTTTCTTCTTCCCTGCCTGTTAACCTTTTCTCTTCCCTGCCTGTTGACCTTTTCTCTTCCCTGCCTTGGACCTTTTCTCTTCCCTGCCTGTTGATCTTTTCTCTTCCCTGCCTGTTGATCTTTTCTCTTCCCTGCCTGTTGATCTTTTCTCTTCCCTGCCTGTTGGTCTTTTCTCTTCACTGCCTGTTGATCTTTTCTCTTCCCTGCCTGTTGATTTTTTCTCTTCCCTGCCTTGGACCTTTTCTCTTCCCTGCCTGTTGAACTTTTCTCTTCCCTGCCTGTTGAACTTTTCTCTTCCCTGCCTGTTGACCTTTCCTCTTTCCTGCCTGTTGACCTTTCCTCTTTCTTGCCTGTTGACCAATCCTCTTTCCTGCCTTTTGACCTATCCTCTTTCCTACTTGTTAATCTTTCCTCATTCCTGCCTGTTGAACTAGCCTCTTTCCTGCCTGTTGACTTATCCTCTTTCCTGCCTGTTGACTTATCCTCTTTCCTGCCTGTTGACCTATCCTCTTTCCTACCTGTTGACCTTTCCTCTTTCCTGCCTGTTGAGCAATCATCTTTCCTGCCTGTTGACCTATCCTCTTTCCTACCTGTTAATCTTTCCTCATTCCTGCCTGTTGAACTAGCCTCTTTCCTGCCTGTTGACTTATCCTCTTTCCTGCCTGTTGACCTATCCTCTTTCCTGCCTTTTGACATATCTTCTTTCCTGTTTGTTTACCTCGTGTTACTTCCCTTTACATGATGGATCAACACAGAGAGGTAACCATACTGATCAATACCTGTAACAGCGCTGTTGTTGCTGTTGGTGAGTGCTGTTGTACGTGGGGGCTTTTGTTAGTGGGTGCTGTCGTTTGTGAAGGCTGTTGTTGAATGCTGTTGTTGGTGAAGGCTGTTGGTGAATGCTGTTGTACGTGGTTGCTTTTGTTAGCGGGGGCTGTTGTTTGTGAAGGCTGTTGGTGAATGCTGTTGTTGGTGAAGGCTGTTGGTGAATGCTGTTGTTGGTGAAGGCTGTTGGTGAAGGCTGTTGGTGAATGCTGTTGTTGGTGAAGGCTGTTGGTGAATACTGTTGTTGGTGAAGGCTGTTGGTGAATGCTGTTGTTTGTGAAGGCTGTTGGTGAATGCTGTTGTTGGTGAAGGCTGTTGGTGAATGCTGTTGTTGGTGAAGGTTGTTAGTGAGTGCTTTTGTTGGTGAAGGCTGCTGGTGAATGCTGTTCTTGGTGAAGACTGTTGGTGAATGCTGTTGTTGGTGAAGGCTGCTGGTGAATGCTGTTGTTTGTGAAGGCAGCTGGTGAATGCTGTTGTTGGTGAATGCTGTTGTTGGTGAAGGTTGTTAGTGAGTGCTTTTGTTGGTGAAGGCTGCTGGTGAATGCAGTCGTTGGTGAAGGCTGTTGGTGAATGCTGTTGTTGGTGAAGGCTGCTGGTGAATGCTGTTGTTTGTGAAGGCTGGTGGTGAATGCTGTTGTTGGTGAAGGCTGTTGGTGAATGCTGTTGTTGGTGAAGGCTGCTGGTGAATGCTGTTGTTGGTGAAAGCTGCTGGTGAATGCTGTTGTTTGTCAAGGCTGCTGGTGAATGCTGTTGTTGGTGAAGGCTGTTGGTGAATGCTGTTGTTGGTGAAGGTTGTTAGTGAGTGCTTTTGTTGGTGAAGGCTGCTGGTGAATGCTGTTGTTTGTGAAGGCTGTTGTTGAATGCTGTTGTACGTGGGGGCTTTTGTTAGTGGGTGCTGTTGTTGGTGAAGGCTGTTGGTGAATGCTGTTGTAGGTGAGCACTGTTGTTAGTGGGTGCTGTTGTTAATGAGAGGTTGTTTTTGGTGAATACTGTTGTTGGTGAAGGCTGTTGTTGGTGAAGGCTGTTGTTGGTGAAGGCTGTTGTTGGTGAAGTCTGTTGTTGGTGAATGCTGTTGTTGGTGAAGGCTGTTGTTGATGAATGCTGTTGTTGGTGAATGCTGTTGTTTGTGAAGGCTGTTGTTTGTGAAGGCTGTTGTTGGTGAAGGATGTTGTTGGTGAAGGCTGTTGTTTGTGAAGTCTGTTGTTGGTGAATTCTGTTGTTGGTGATGGCTGTTGTTGGTGAATGCTGTTGGTGAAGGCTGTTGTTGGTGAATGCTGTTGGTGATTTATGTTATTGCCGAAGGAATGCTCAAGGAAACAATAATTACAAGCTTCCTGTTGAGAGAAGATAACCGCGGTGCAGCGCAGTAGCAGATAAGAAATAATGTGACAGGAACGAGATTGTGGGCTTGTTCTCAGCGATGTGTTACCTGTGGTTGCTGGATGTAGTGAGAGCTGAAGTAATGTTTGCTGCGAGTTAGCGATGAGTAAAGGATGACATGTATGCCAGATTGATGACCTCACATATGCCACATAACAAGGTGCTTTAGAATAAATTCTGAGACAATCTAACAAAGATAACGTAAATAACATAGAAAATATGTGATTGAGTATGCCATAATGGCATAACCATTTAAAAAAAAACGACTTTTAGTGTATCTCTCTCACTCACTCTCGCTCTCTCTATCTCTCGCTCTCTCAAAACACCTGCTGACGTCAGCCACCTTTTGTCATATCTAATTGAATGCACATATGCTGCTGATATTTGTAATAGGCGCATATTTGCATCACAGCGATTGTGGCATTATATGTGGTTTCTCTAGTAACACTTCCAACAGAATATTCAACATCATCATCATCAAGTACCGGGCCTAGTGGCGTAGGTGATCATGTCTCTCCACAACCTTCGATCTCGGTAGCTATTTATCATTTCTGTTGTTGACCTTCTGCCAAGCCATTCTTTTAATCTATCTGTTATTTTTTCTCTTTGCTTCCCTCTATCTCTTCGTCCCTCAATTTTTCCAGTTGTTACAATATATTCCTGTTGTTCTCTTCTCATTACATGGCCAAAAAATGATGATTGTTTCTTCCTAATATTGGAAATTAGCTCTCTTTTTGCTTTGACCTCTCTCAGAACCTCTTCATTACTCTTCTTAGTTGTCCATGGTATTCTCAACATTCTTCTGTAGAACACACATTACTACAGACTCCAGTGATCTTCTTGTCTGTTGTCCTATTGTCAATGACTCGCATCCGTATGTTAAGACTGGCTCTACGTAACATTTAAGAACTCTTTTTCTTGTTTCTATTGTCAAAAATGGAATGCATAGTATCTTCCTCATTTTTTGGAAAGCTGCTTTTGCCTGAGCTATTCTGCTTCTCACCTCTTTTGTACATCTTCCATCTGAGGTTAACAAAGTTATATAGGAATATTCAACACAAAGGTCTAAGAACACGAGCAATGAGATATCAAGCAACACAACTAACAAGACAACCAGAAACACAACTAACGATCCAACCAGAAACACAACCAACGAGGCATCCAGAAACACAACTAATGAGACAACCAGAAACACAACTAACGAGACAACCAGAAACACAACTAACGAGACAACCAGAAACACAACTAACGAGACAACCAGAAACACAACTAACGAGACAACTAGAAACACAACTAACGAGACAACCAGAAACACAACTAACGAGACAACCAGAAACACAACTAACGAGACAACCAGAAACACAACTAACGAGACAACCAGAAACACAACTAACGAGACAACCAGAAACACAACCAACGAGACAACCAGAAACACAACCAACAAGACAACCAGAAACACAACCAACGAGACAACCAGAAACACAACTAACGAGACAACCAGAAACACAACTAACAAGACAACCAGAAACACAACTAACAAGACAACCAGAAACACAACTAACGATCCAACCAGAAACGCAACCAACGAAACAACCAGAAACACAACTAACAAGACAACCAGAAACACAACCAACAAGACAACCAGAAACACAACTAACGAGACAACCAGAAACATAACTAACAAGACAACCAGAAACACAACCAACGATCCAACCAGAAACGCAACCAACGAAATAACCAGAAATACAACTAACAAGACAACCAGAAACACAACTAACGATCCAACCAGAAACGCAACCAACGAAATAACCAGAAACACAACTAACAAGACAAACAGAAACACAACCAACGAGACAACCAGAAACACAACTAACAAGACAACCAGAAACCCAACTAACAAGACAACCAGAAACACAACCAACGAGACAACCAGAAACACAACTAACAAGACAACCAGAAACACAACTAACGAAACAACCAGAAACACAACTAACAAGACAACGAGAAACACAACTAAAGAGACAACCAGAAACACAACCAACGAGACAACCAGAAAAACAACCAAAGAGACAACCAGAAACACAACTAACAAGACAACCAGAAACACAACTAAAGAGACAACCAGAAACACAACTAACAAGACGACCAGAAACACAACCAACGAGACAACCAGAAACACAACCAACGAGACAACAAGAAACACAACCAACGAAATAACCAGAAACACTACTAACAAGACAACCAGAAACACAACTAACAAGACAACCAGAAACACAACTAACAAGACAACCAGAAACACAACCAACGAGACAACCAGAAACACAACCAAAAGGACAACAAGAAACACAACCAACGAAAAAACCAGAAACACAACTAACAAGACAACCAGAAACACAACTAACAAGACAACCAGAAACACAACTAACAAGACAACCAGAAACACAACCAACGAGACAACCAGAAACACAACCAACGAGACAACAAGAAACACAACCAACGAGACAACTAAAAACACAACTAAAGAGACAACCAGAAACACAACCAACGAGACAACCAGAAACACAACCAACGAGACAACAAGAAACACAACCAACGAAATAACCAGAAACACAACTAACAAGACAACCAGAAACACAACTAACAAGACAACCAGAAACACAACTAACAAGACAACCAGAAACACAACCAACGAGACAACCAGAAACACAACCAACGAGACAACAAAAAACACAACCAACGAGACAACCAGAAACACAACTAAAGAGACAACCAGAAACACAACCAACGAGACAACCAGAAACACAAACAACGAGACAACAAGAAACACAACCAACGAGACAACAAGAAACACAACCAACGAGACAACCAGAAACACAACCAACGAGACAACTAGAAACACAACCAACGAGACAACAAGAAAGACAATAAACGTGACAACCAGAAACACAACCAACGAGACAACCAGAAACACAACCAACGAGACAACCAGAAACACAACCAACGAGACAACAAAAAACACAACCAACGAGACAACCAGAAACACAACTAAAGAGACTACTTGAAACACATCCAACGAGACAACAAGAAACACAACTAACGAGACAACAAGAAACACATCCAACGAGACAACCAGAAACGCAACTAAAGAGACTACTTGAAACACATCCAATGAGACAACAAGAAACACAACTAAAGAGATTACTTGAAACACAACCAACGAGACAAACAGAAACACAATCAACGAGACAACAAGAAACACAACTAAAGAGACTACTTGAAACACAACCAACGAGACAAACAGAAACACAACCAACGAGACAACCAGAAACACAACTAAAGAGACAACCAGAAACACAACTAACAAGACAACCAGAAACAAAAATAAGAGACAACCAGAAACACAACCAACGAGACAACCAGAAAAACAACCAAAGAGACAACCAGAAACACAACTAACAAGACAACCAGAAACACAACTAAAGAGACAACCAGAAACACAACTAACAAGACAACCAGAAACACAACCAACGAGACAACCAGAAACACAACCAACGAGACAACAAGAAACACAACCAACGAGACAACCAGAAACACAACCAACGAGACAACCAGAAACACAACCAACGAGACAACAAGAAACACAATAAACGAGACAACCAGAAACACAACCAACGAGACAACCAGAAACACAACCAACGAGACAACCAGAAACACAACCAACGAGATAACAAGAAACACAACCAACGAGACAACAAGAAACACAACTAAAGAGACTACTTGAAACACATCCAACGAGACCACAAGAAACACAACTAAAGAGACTACTTGAAACACATCCAACGAGACAACAAGAAACACAACTAAAGAGACTAATTGAAACACAACCAACGAGACAACCAGAAACACAACTAACAAGACAAACAGAAACACAACCAACGAGACAACCAGAAACACAACTAACAAGACAACCAGAAACCCAACTAACAAGACAACCAGAAACACAACCAACGAGACAACCAGAAACACAACTAACAAGACAACCAGAAACACAACTAACGAAACAACCAGAAATACAACTAACAAGACAACGAGAAACACAACTAAAGAGACAACCAGAAACACAACCAACGAGACAACCAGAAAAACAACCAAAGAGACAACCAGAAACACAACTAACAAGACAACCAGAAACACAACTAAAGAGACAACCAGAAACACAACTAACAAGACGACCAGAAACACAACCAACGAGACAACCAGAAACACAACCAACGAGACAACAAGAAACACAACCAACGAAATAACCAGAAACACTACTAACACGACAACCAGAAACACAACTAACAAGACAACCAGAAACACAACCAACGAGACAACCAGAAACACAACCAAAAGGACAACAAGAAACACAACCAACGAAATAACCAGAAACACAACTAACAAGACAACCAGAAACACAACTAACAAGACAACCAGAAACACAACTAACAAGACAACCAGAAACACAACCAACGAGACAACCAGAAACACAACCAACGAGACAACAAGAAACACAACCAACGAGACAACCAGAAACACAACTAAAGAGACAACCAGAAACACAACCAACGAGACAACCAGAAACACAACCAACGAGACAACAAGAAACACAACCAACGAAATAACCAGAAACACAACTAACAAGACAACCAGAAACACAACTAACAAGACAACCAGAAACACAACTAACAAGACAACCAGAAACACAACCAACGAGACAACCAGAAACACAACCAACGAGACAACAAAAAACACAACCAACGAGACAACCAGAAACACAACTAAAGAGACAACCAGAAACACAACCAACGAGACAACCAGAAACACAAACAACGAGACAACAAGAAACACAACCAACGAGACAACAAGAAACACAACCAACGAGACAACCAGAAACACAACCAACGAGACAACTAGAAACACAACCAACGAGACAACAAGAAAGACAATAAACGAGACAACCAGAAACACAACCAACGAGACAACCAGAAACACAACCAACGAGACAACCAGAAACACAACCAACGAGACAACAAAAAACACAACCAACGAGACAACCAGGAACACAACTAAAGAGACTACTTGAAACACATCCAACGAGACAACAAGAAACACAACTAACGAGACAACAAGAAGCACATCCAACGAGACAACCAGAAACGCAACTAAAGAGACTACTTGAAACACATCCAATGAGACAACAAGAAACACAACTAAAGAGATTACTTGAAACACAACCAACGAGACAAACAGAAACACAATCAACGAGACAACAAGAAACACAACTAAAGAGACTACTTGAAACACAACCAACGAGACAAACAGAAACACAACCAACGAGACAACCAGAAAAACAACCAAAGAGACAACCAGAAACACAACTAACAAGACAACCAGAAACACAACCAACGAGACAACCAGAAACACAACCAACGAGACAACAAGAAACACAACCAACGAGACAACCAGAAACACAACCAACGAGACAACCAGAAACACAACCAACGAGACAACAAGAAACACAATAAACGAGAGAACCAGAAACACAACCAACGAGACAACCAGAAACACAACCAACGAGACAACCAGAAACACAACCAACGAGATAACAAGAAACACAACCAACGAGACAACAAGAAACACAACTAAAGAGACTACTTGAAACACAACCAACGAGACAAACAGAAACACAACCAACGAGACAACCAGAAAAACAACCAAAGAGCACAACCAGAAACACAACTAACAAGACAACCAGAAACACAACCAACGAGACAACCAGAAACACAACCAACGAGACAACAAGAAACACAACCAACGAGACAACCAGAAACACAACCAACGAGACAACCAGAAACACAACCAACGAGACAACAAGAAACACAATAAACGAGAGAACCAGAAACACAACCAACGAGACAACCAGAAACACAACCAACGAGACAACCAGAAACACAACCAACGAGATAACAAGAAACACAACCAACGAGACAACAAGAAACACAACTAAAGAGACTACTTGAAACACATCCAACGAGACCACAAGAAACACAACTAAAGAGACTACTTGAAACACATCCAACGAGACAACAAGAAACACAACTAAAGAGACTAATTGAAACACATCCAACGAGACAACAAGAAACACAACTAAAGAGACTACTTGAAACATATCCAACGAGACAACAAGAAACACAACTAAAGAGACTACTTGAAACACATCCAACGAGACAACAAGAAACACAACTAAAGAGACTACTTGAAACACATCCAACGAGACAACCAGAAACGCAACTAAAGAGACTACTTGAAACACATCCAACGAGACAACAAGAAACACAACTAAAGAGATTACTTGAAACACAATCAACGAGACAAACAGAAACACAACCAACGAGACAAACAGAAACACAATCAACGAGACAACAAGAAGCACAACTAAAGAGACTACTTGAAACACAACCAACGAGACAAACAGAAACACAACCAACGAGACAAACAGAAACACAATCAACGAGACAACAAGAAACACAACTAAAGAGACTACTTGAAACACAATCAACGAGACAACCAGAAACACAAACAACGAGACAACCAGAAACGCAACTAAAGAGACTACTTGAAACACAACCAACGAGACAACCAGAAACGCAACTAAAGAGACTACTTGAAACACAACCAACGAGACAACCAGAAACACAACTAAAGAGACTACTTGAAACACAAACAACGAGACAACCAGAAACGCAACTAAAGAGACCACTTGAAACACAACCAACGAGACAACCAGAAACGCAACTAAAGAGACTACTTGAAACACAACCAACGAGACAACCAGAAACGCAACTAAAGAGACTACTTGAAACACAACCAACGAGACAACCAGAAACGCAACTAAAGAGACTACTTGAAACACAACCAACGAGACAACAAGAAACACAACTAAAGAGACTACTTGAAACACAATCAACGAGACAACCAGAAACATAACTAAAGAGACTACTTGAAACACAACCAACGAGACAACCAGAAACGCAACCAACGAGACAACCAGAAACACAACTAAAGAGACTACTTGAAACACAATCAACGAGACAACAAGAAACACAACCAACGAGACAACCAGAAACACAACTAACGATCCAACCAGAAACACAACTAACGATCCAACCAGAAACACAACCAACGAGACAACAAGAAACACAACTAACGATCCAACCAGAAACACAACCAACGATCCAACCAGAAACACAACTAATGAGACAACCAGAAACACAACTAACGATCCAACCAGAAACACAACCAACGAGACAACCAGAAACACAACTAATGAGACAACCAGAAACACAACCAACGAGACAACCAGAAACACAACCAACGAGACAACCAGAAACACAACCAACGAGACATCCACCAACAAATACAATGAGACGTCCACCAATACAACCAACAACACAACCAACAACACAACCAACAACACAACCAACAACACAACCAACAACACAACCAACAACACAACCAACAACACAACCAACAACACAACCAACAACACAACCAACAACACAACCAACGAGACATCCACCAACAAATACAATGAGACGTCCACCAACACAACCAACAACACAACCAACAACACAACCAACAACACAACCAACAAAAATAATAACGAGACATAATACAATAAAAAAAAACTATCGTTACATCCACTTGATTGATGGGACAGTGTTGTTAATGTGTTTGATGGGACAGTGTTGTTAATGTGTTTGATGGGACAGTGTTGTTAATGTGTTTGATGGGACAGTGTTGTTAATGTGTTTGATGGGGCAGTGTTGTTAATGTGTTTGATGGGACAGTGTTGTTAATGTGTTTGATGGGACAGTGTTGTTAATGTGTTTGATGGGGCAGTGTTGTTAATGTGTTTGATGGGACAGTGTTGTTAATGTGTTTGATGGGACAGTGTTGTTAATGTGTTTGATGGGACAGTGTTGTTAATGTGTTTGATGGGGCAGTGTTGTTAATGTGTTTGATGGGGCAGTGTTGTTAATGTGTTTGATGGGGCAGTGTTGTTAATGTGTTTGATGGGACAGTGTTGTTAATGTGTTTGATGGGGCAGTGTTGTTAATGTGTTTGATGGGGCAGTGTTGTTAATGTGTTTGATGGGGCAGTGTTGTTAATGTGTTTGATGGGACAGTGTTGTTAATGTGTTTGATGGGACAGTGTTGTTAATGTGTTTGATGGGGCAGTGTTGTTAATGTGTTTGATGGGGCAGTGTTGTTAATGTGTTTGATGGGGCAGTGTTGTTAATGTGTTTGATGGGACAGTGTTGTTAATGTGTTTGATGGGGCAGTGTTGTTAATGTGTTTGATGGGACAGTGTTGTTAATGTGTTTGATGGGACAGTGTTGTTAATGTGTTTGATGGGGCAGTGTTGTTAATGTGTTTGATGGGGCAGTGTTGTTAATGTGTTTGATGGGGCAGTGTTGTTAATGTGTTTGATGGGGCAGTGTTGTTAATGTGTTTGATGGGGCAGTGTTGTTAATGTGTTTGATGGGGCAGTGTTGTTAATGTGTTTGATGGGGCAGTGTTGTTAATGTGTTTGATGGGGCAGTGTTGTTAATGTGTTTGATGGGACAGTGTTGTTAATGTGTTTGATGGGGCAGTGTTGTTAATGTGTTTGATGGGACAGTGTTGTTAATGTGTTTGATGGGACAGTGTTGTTAATGTGTTTGATGGGGCAGTGTTGTTAATGTGTTTGATGGGGCAGTGTTGTTAATGTGTTTGATGGGGCAGTGTTGTTAATGTGTTTGATGGGGCAGTGTTGTTAATGTGTTTGATGGGGCAGTGTTGTTAATGTGTTTGATGGGGCAGTGTTGTTAATGTGTTTGATGGGGCAGTGTTGTTAATGTGTTTGATGGGGCAGTGTTGTTAATGTGTTTGATGGGGCAGTGTTGTTAATGTGTTTGATGGGGCAGTGTTGTTAATGTGTTTGATGGGGCAGTGTTGTTAATGTGTTTGATGGGGCAGTGTTGTTAATGTGTTTGATGGGACAGTGTTGTTAATGTGTTTGATGGGGCAGTGTTGTTAATGTGTTTGATGGGGCAGTGTTGTTAATGTGTTTGATGGGGCAGTGTTGTTAATGTGTTTGATGGGGCAGTGTTGTTAATGTGTTTGATGGGGCAGTGTTGTTAATGTGTTTGATGGGGCAGTGTTGTTAATGTGTTTGATGGGGCAGTGTTGTTAATGTGTTTGATGGGACAGTGTTGTTAATGTGTTTGATGGGGCAGTGTTGTTAATGTGTTTGATGGGACAGTGTTGTTAATGTGTTTGATGGGACAGTGTTGTTAATGTGTTTGACGGGACAGTGTTGTTAATGTGTTTGATGGGGCAGTGTTGTTAATGTGTTTGATGGGGCAGTGTTGTTAATGTGTTTGATGGGACAGTGTTGTTAATGTGTTTGATGGGACAGTGTTGCTATTGTGTTTGATGGGGCAGTGTTGTTAATGTGTTTGATGGGACATTGCTGTTAATGTGTTTGATGGGACAGTGTTGCTATTGTGTTTGATGGGGCAGTGTTGTTAATGTGTTTGATGGGGCAGTGTTGTTAATGTGTTTGATGGGACAGTGTTGCTATTGTGTTTGATGGGACAGTGTTGTTAATGTGTTTGATGGGACAGTGTTGTTAATGTGTTTGATGGGACAGTGTTGTTAATGTGTTTGATGGGACAGTGTTGTTAATGTGTTTGATGGGGCAGTGTTGTTAATGTGTTTGATGGGACAGTATCGTTAATGTGATTGATGGGACAGTATCGTTAATGTGTTTGATGGGACAGTGTTGTTAATGTGTTTGATGGGACAGTGCTGTTAATGTTTTTGATGGGACAGTGTTGTTAATGTGTTAGATAGGACAGTATTGTTAATGTGTTTGATGGGACAGTGTTGTTAATGTGTTTGATGGGACAGTATTGTTAATGTGTTTGATGGGACAGTATCATTAATGTGTTTGATGGGACAGTCTTGTTAATGTGTTAGTTGGGACAGTGTTGTTAATGTGTTTGATGAAACATTGTTGTTAATGTGTTAGTTGGGACAGTGTTGTTAATGTATTTGATGGGACAGTGTTGTTAATGTGTTAGATGGAACAGTGTTGTTAATGTGTTTGATTGGACAGTAGCGTTAATGTGTTTGATGGGACAGTGTTGTTAATGTGTTAGATGGGACAGTGTTGTTAATGTGTTTGATGGGACAGTATCGTTAATGTGTTTGATGGGACAGTGGTGTTAATGTGTTTGATGGGACAGTGTTGTTAATGTGTTTGATGGGGCAGTGTTGTTAATGTGTTTGATGGGACAGTATCGTTAATGTGATTGATGGGACAATATTGTTAATTTTATTGATGGGACAGTGTTGTTAATGGATTAGATGGGACAGTGTAGTTAATGTGTTTGATGGGACAGTGAAGTTAATGTGTTTGATAGGACAGTGTAGTAAATGTGTTTGATGAACGGTGTTGTTATAGTGCTTGTTGTGGTCGTGTTGTGAGAAACATGACCGCACTCAACATTTAAGACTTCATTCAAATTGTCAGATTCACAAACAGGTGAATCTATTTGTGACTTATTTAAAGTGTTTGTTCTTGGAAGTGAGCACGAAGTGTCTTTATCGTGTTGGTCTGGATAAATAACTCAAGCAACTTCCCCAAAAAGACACTCAAAGATACAACAAAAGCAACGAGATTCACAAACATTACTCCGCACTCGATGACGTTAGATATTTCTGGCCTTGTTCATAAATAATCTTGTCTTGCTGGAGATATGCTCTACCTGTCGCTTGTCTGTCTCCGCCCTGAGCGGCAGTTGCAACTTACGGATTGAAGAGCTTGTCTCTAGCATTCAAATGTGACGTATTTACTTTTAAGTTTCGTGTTCCGATCGCTGCAACTGTAATCTAGCATCGTGTGTCGTTGATATGATGAATAGCAACATTACGAAATGTTATTGTGCGTCAATCTACATGCACGCAGGGTGCATTGTGTTCTTCTGACGCCGCTGCAGCACCTCCTCGTGCCTTGGACAGTCTGGACGTGTTGCTTGCGTTAGCTCATGTGCTATCATTCTTGCACGTTATGCCGCTGAAGCTGTCTACGTGTAGACATTGTATAGATGAAGTTGTCTACATGTAGACATTGTATAGATGAAGTTGTCTACATGTAGACATAGATGAAGTTGTCTACATGTAGACATTGTATAGATGAAGTTGTCTACGTGTAGACATTATATAGATGAAGTTGTCTACATGTAGACATTGTATAGATGAAGTTGTCTACATGTAGACATAGATGAAGTTGTCTACATGTAGACATTGTATAGATGAAGTTGTCTACATGTAGACATAGATGAAGTTGTCTACATGTAGACATTGTATAGATGAAGTTGTCTACATGTAGACATTGTATAGATGAAGTTGTCTACATGTAGATATTTTGCGGTCTACTTTACCGCTGAAGCTGACTACCTGCAGTAATTTGACCACTACGTTGTAACTGAAGCTGTCTACTCGCAACTATTTTACTGCCTACTTTGATTCTGTATTTGTCTACATGAGGCATTTTAACTGCTTCAATGTCTCTGAAGCTGACTATGTAAACGGTATACCTTAAATGTAACTGGAACGCTGAGATCTTTCTTTCACAAGTTCCTTACGGGGTCAATCTTGATGTGTCGGTCACTATAAGACTGACCTCAGCTGTTACTGCGCTGCTCTCTTGACTTCCTCGTTCTGACCCGTTGTCCGGACTAACTGGACGCTCGTCTCAGCCTTGACCTGGATGTTCACCGTAGTACTTTGTCTTTGTTGTTATTATTACTGCTTGACGCTTGTGATGCCGCGACAACTTCACTGATGTTGAGATTCTCCCCAGAGGGATTACGCTAGGCAAGATATTGCAACTGTTGAACACATAACAAACACGTTAGTTGTTAGAGCCGGCTTTTAATTCCGCCCACTATCAGGGCGCCAACACTACACATCTCTCTCTCTCTCTCTCTCTCTCTCTCTCTCTCTCTCCCTCTCTCTGCGATCAAGACTCAATCAGAGTATAATTCCAGACTCTCACATGAAGACAGCTGCCAGTTTAAGTGAATTGATCGACCCCACAGACAGAACATCATAATTAGAGTCTGTTAGATCCACTCTGATTGAGTACCTGTTAAAACGTTGCACTGTGTTCTGCGCCAGTGGCCCTGTACATCAGATTTCAGCCAGCATTTTATTCAGGTTTGCTTTCCTTAGCCTTTGATTGTCCCCAATCTTCCTGCAAGGCAGCAGATTGTCTTTTCTGTAGGGGTAATCTGCCCTTAGATGGTCGGCCCGCCCAGGTTTACGAGCACCATCTGCCCGAGTCACTAGAGGTGACTAACACAGACATGTACACACAAAGATATGAGGCATGACTAACACTGACATGTACACACAACGATATGAGGCATGACTAACACAGACATGCACACACAAAGATATGAGATGTGACTAACATCATACACAAGTACCGGTGGAAGGAGCTCAGTGGCCTGCCGATGCTGGATGTTTCTGAGCTGAAACCGATCAACGATCCTAGGTGGAGCTCAGTGCGAGCTAGCGCCCAGGTTCGTGTGGATAGGATGCTCTTTGCCTTGTCTCTGTCTTACATCATCATGAACGCACGCAGCCACGTGGCCAGACTGTACTATCTGATGCGGACTCAAAACTCAGGGAACATGAAATTGACATTCTCTGAAGGTCTTATCCGGCTGATCTTCCAGCACTTCAGCCACGCCCACCATGCCTGCAAGTTTTGGATCTTCGTGGTCGTCAGTAGAAACTTTACCAAGCACCTCAGACAAACTTTGGTGGAAGTTACCAAGTGTATATGTTAGTCGTGGCTTATATCTTGGTGGTTGTCTGTGCTAACCATGGCTCATATCTTTGTGTGTGTATGTGATAGCCATGGTTCCTGTCTTGGTGGGTGTCTGGGATAACCATGGCTCATACCTTGGTGTGTGTCTTGGCTGGCCATGATTCATATCTTAGTGGGTGTCTGTGCTTGCCATGGTTCATATCTTGGTGTGTGCCTGTGCTGGCCATGGTTCATATCTTGGTGTATTTCCGTGCTAGCCATGGTTCATATATTAATGTGTTTCAGTGCTAGTCATGGTTCATATCTTGGTGTGTTTCTATGCTAGCCATGGCTCATATCTTAGCTTATGTGTGTGTGTTAGTCATGGCTCATATTTTGGTGTGTGTAATGTTAGTCATATCTCATATTTCGGTGTGTGTCCGTGTTAATCATGTCTCATATTTTTGTGTGTGTCTGTGTTTAGTCATATCTCATATCTTAGTGTATATCTGTGTTAGTCATGTGTCATATATTAGTGCGTGCATGTATGTGGTAGTCATATCTCATTTCTTTGTGTGCATGTCAGTCACATCTCAACCTTTGTGTGTGCATGTTTATGTTAGTCATGTGTCATATCTTTGTGTGTTTGTGTTTAGTTATATCTCATATCTTAGTGTGTGTATCTATGAGACATGGCATGTCAATCATACTTGAATGAAGCGCACTCATACAATTCCTCTAGTCTACAGCCCTATCACTTGCCGCTGGGGCTCTAGGTTCATTCATACTAGTAACTAATTTGATTGTGAACCGTTCCCCATCGAATGGTTCCCCCTATGCTAGTTATCTTCTGTCGGCCCTGTATCCGGGGAATGTTGTTTCGTTGTTATTGTGTGACGCGCAGACAGAGCAGATGGGATAGATGCGTCAATGTCATATATCAGTTTCTCAGTTGTTATGTCAGCTGTTCTCTCGGGACAATACACGCCTTCGATCCCCTGTTGTTCTCTGTTAGCGGGACCTCCACTGGAATGCTGCTGCTCGTGTTTACACTCAGGCCAACACGTGTCCGTGCTAACTGGACGCTCGTCTCAGCCTTGACCTTGTCTTGTCACTGTCGTACTCCTGGTTCGTTGTTTAGATGACTGTTTCACGTTGTGTTTCCGCGACAACTTGATTTCTTGTTATGATTCGTCTCCAAGGGTTGACGCTAGGCTAGATAATTATAACTGTGTAATATAGAACAAACGCTTTGAATATAAGAGTTAGTTCCGACTTTTAATTCTGTCACAGCGGACTCTAGTTACACACTATATCTGGCAGGTTACACACTTAGAGTGCCCTCTTCACGTTCTCCATTCTATGGCCTTAACACTTGTCTTTGGGCTCCACGCGCATTCATACTTGCATCTAACTATATGTGGACCGTCCCCATTGACGGCCCACCCCTAAAGCTACTTCCACCTTTCCGGCGGTATCCTGGCCACCGCTGCTAACTGTCTCTTAATAGTGCTACTTAATAATCTGCTCACCTATCTGTTCTCCTCTGGTCTTTGCATCTCCTAACTATCGCGTGTTCCATGCTGGCTAAAATTCTTTTATCCTGGCTTGATGTTTTGACTCTAGATCGTCACTCCCTGCCAACTCAGTCTCTTCCAATGTTCCGTCTTTTCATCCCCTATCCGATTGCTTCTCTCCGAGTGCCTTCCTCTGAGTGCCTTTTAAAACTCATTGACTGTTCGTCTTACTTACGTTCTACTCTAACTCTACTAGGCTAAGATTAGCCTCCCTACGGGTCGACCACATGGTCGCCCGGCTCTTAACGAGCGCGTGTGTCCTGCCGAATACATTTCTCCGAGTGTCTCGATATGAGTCCTTGTCAATCTTTTGTGTTTACCGCTTAAATGTGGATCTTGTCAGCCAATCAGAATTGACCTCCCACGCGTATGTCTGTCCACCCACTCCTGGGCAATGCCTTCCATATTTTGCACGTGAATTTCGACCCATAGTCTCATTGTTCTCCTGACTTTGTCTTAATGCCTTTTTCCCTTGACCTTGTTCTATCGTCTGTTTATTCCTCTATTCTCTCCATTCCTCTCCATTCCTCCCCTTCTACACCTACGCGTCTTTCTGCCCACCCACTTCTGGAGATGGCCTTCCACGTCTTGCACGTGAATTTGACCCATCCTCTACTTATTTTTCTCATGACCTCGTTTTAATGTGTTTTTCCTTTTTCCTCTTTGACCTCATTCTCTCGTTTCGCCTATTTGTCCCCTCACTTCTGAATTGTTCTCTCGTCTTTGTTTCCTCTACTCGCTCATCCCTCCGCTTCTACAGCCCTACTCTGTCGCTTTACTACTGTTACGAACTGTCTTAAGTTCAGCTTTCTCACTAACCTGTCCGCCTAAACTGTTCCTTATGTTATCTCCCGTATTAGTCTCTGCGTCTCCTACCTAGCGTGCCTCCTTCTGTTGGACTAATCTTTCTCAAGTGCTCCTATTATTATCCTAACTTGCTTCCTAGTACACATTGATTCTAATTCTCCTGGCTATGGGCAGCTCTTCCAACACAACTACTTTAGCAGCTCTCCCCACACAATTTCTTTAGCAGCTCTACTCACACATCTACTTTAGCAGCTCTCCCCACACAATTTCTTTAGCAGCTCTACTCACACATCTACTTTAGCAGCTCTCCCCACACAATTTCTTTAGCAGCTCTACTCACACATCTACTTTAGCAGCTCTCCCCCACAACGATGATATTGCCCCCACATCTACCCAAACACATGATGCCCTGTTATCTCCTATTTCAGGACGACAGTGATCCTGACAGGTACCTCCGATGGGCGGACGCCTTCCTTATCGTCTACAGCATCACCAACAGGCAGACCTTCGATGTTGCACGCGATTACCTGGAAAACATCTCCATCTACTTGAAAGGTCAAGGCAGGGAGTGTCCCGTCGCTCTGGTCGGAAACAAGATAGACCTGGAACGATACAGGTGAGTGGGAGACTAGGCCAGGTAATAGTTACAGGTGATACTTCACCTGTAACATGAAGTCTTCAAACTAACAAGCGATTTACACAAACATCCCTTTTTTTATCTGCATTCCGTGAAGTTTTCTCATTCCCAGGAAAGCTTATATTGTTTACTTTCAGTCTCTCTTTACTTTCTAATTTAATTGTCGACATTTTGTTTCGCCATCTTTGTTGCTTCTTTCTGCCTATAAGAATCATAGCGATGTCTACAAACTCAGCTGGACTAGGCGATCACGTAGCGCCATTATTCTGTTTTTTAAAGTAATCTTTAAACACCCATGCTATATGATGATTTCATACTACTTTAGGTGCTACATTAAGTCAAGTGTAGTGTATTACGTAGTCGTCAACAGATCATCTGTATTGCACAACTCCAGCGGGTTCAGATCCCCTCCTCAACACGTTCTTCAGAATGAAGTACACCCACCACACACTAACGAAAGCACTGAAGATGACCTCAGCTCATGTGTACAAACTCCGAAGCACCAGCGAAGATTTTGACCGCAGCTCCTAGGTCGCCACTTATGACATGCGTGACATTTGACATTGGTTCTAATATTGCCTCCCGTGACCGTGGCCAGTACCCCGATAGTCACAAGGACGACAACAATAACATGGAAGTCAAGTATTCACATTCGTACGTGCGTACACACAAGACACTTAACTTAAGTCACAGAGTTAGAACATGACTCACGTGACAGATTACCTTCTATCTGCTGTTAGAACTTGATTTACTGTCTACTGTTAGAACATGACTCACGTGACAGATTACCTTCTATCTGCTGTTAGAACTTGATTTACTGTCTACTGTTAGAACATGACTCACGTGACAGATTACATTCTATCTACTGTTAGAACTTGATTTACTGTCTACTGTTAGAACATGACTCACGTGACAGATTACCTTCTATCTGCTGTTAGAACTTGATTTACTGTCTACTGTTAGAACATGACTTACTGTCTACTGTTAGAACTTGACTTACTGTCTACTGTTAGAACTTGACTTACTGTCTACTGTTAGAACATGACTTACTGTCTACTGTTAGAACATGACTTACTGTCTACTGGTAGAACTTGACTTACTGTCTACTGTTAGAACATGACTTACTGTCTACTGTTAGAACATGACTTACTGTCTACTGTTAGAACATGACTTACTGTCTACTGTTAGAACATGACTTACTGTCTACTGTTAGAACTTGACTTACTGTCTACTGTTAGAACTTGACTTACTGTCTACTGTTAGAACTTGACTTACTGTCTACTGTTAGAACATGACTTACTGTCTACTGTTAGAACTTGACTTACTGTCTACTGTTAGAACATGACTTACTGTCTACTGTTAGAACATGACTTACTGTCTACTGTTAGAACATGACTTACTGTCTACTGTTAGAACTTGACTTACTGTCTACTGTTAGAACTTGACTTACTGTCTACTGTTAGAACTTGACTTACTGTCTACTGTTAGAACTTGACTTACTGTCTACTGTTAGAACATGACTTACTGTCTACTGTTAGAACATGACTTACTGTCTACTGTTAGAACATGACTTACTGTCTACTGTTAGAACATGACTTACTGTCTACTGTTAGAACTTGACTTACTGTCTACTGTTAGAACTTGACTTACTGTCTACTGTTAGAACATGACTTACTGTCTACTGTTAGAACTTGACTTACTGTCTACTGTTAGAACTTGACTTACTGTCTACTGTTAGAACATGACTTACTGTCTACTGTTAGAACATGACTTACTGTCTACTGTTAGAACATGACTTACTGTCTACTGTTAGAACATGACTTACTGTCTACTGTTAGAACATGACTTACTGTCTACTGTTAGAACATGACTTACTGTCTACTGTTAGAACGTGACTCACGTGATAGATTACCTTCTATCTGCTGTTAGAACTTGACTTACTGTCTACTGTTAGAACATGACTCACGTGACAGATTACCTTCTATCTGCTGTTAGAACTTGACTTACTGTCTACAGTTAGAACATGACTTACTGTCTACTGTTAGAACTTGACTTACTGTCTACTGTTAGAACTTGACTTACTGTCTACTGTTAGAACTTGACTTACTATCTACTGTTAGAACTTGACTTACTGTCTACTGTTAGAACTTGACTTACTGTCTACTGTTAGAACGTGACTCACGTGACAGATTACCTTCTATCTGCTGTTAAAACTTGACTTACTGTCTACTGTTAGAACATGACTCACGTGACAGATTACCTTCTATCTGCTGTTAGAACTTGACTTACTGTCTACTGTTAGAACATGACTCACGTGACGGATTACTTTCTATCTGCTGTTAGAACTTGACTTACTGTCTACTGTTAGAACATGACTCACGTGATAGATTGCCTTCTATCTGCTGTTAGAACTTGACTTACTGTCTACTGTTAGAACATGACTCACGTGACAGATTACCTTCTATCTGCTGTTAGAACTTGACTTACTGTCTACTGTTAGAACATGACTCACGTGACAGATTACATTCTATCTGCTGTTAGAACTTGACTTACTGTCTACTGTTAGAACATGACTCACGTGACAGATTACCTTCTATCTACTGTTAGAACTTGACTTACTGTCTACTGTTAGAACGTGACTCACGTGACAGATTACCTTCTATCTGCTGTTAGAACTTGACTTACTGTCTACTGTTAGAACATGACTCACGTGACAGATTACCTTCTATCTGCTGTTAGAACTTGACTTACTGTCTACTGTTAGAACGTGACTCACGTGACAGATTACCTTCTATCTGCTTTTAGAACTTGACTTACTGTCTACTGTTAGAACATGACTCACGTGACAGATTACCTTCTATCTACTGTTAGAACTTGACTTACTGTCTACTGTTAGAACGTGACTCACGTGACAGATTACCTTCTATCTGCTGTTAGAACTTGACTTACTGTCTACTGTTAGAACGTGACTCACGTGACAGATTACCTTCTATCTGCTGTTAGAACTTGACTTACTGTCTACTGTTAGAACATGACTCACGTGACAGATTACCTTCTATCTACTGTTAGAACTTGACTTACTGTCTACTGTTAGAACGTGACTCACGTGACAGATTACCTTCTATCTGCTGTTAGAACTTGACTTACTGTCTACTGTTAGAACTTGACTTACTGTCTACTGTTAGAACTTGACTTACTGTCTACTGTTAGAACATGACTTACTGTCTACTGTTAGAACTTGACTTACTGTCTAATGTTAGAACTTGACTTACTGTCTACTGTTAGAACTTGACTTACTGTCTACTGTTAGAACTTGACTTACTGTCTACTGTTAGAACATGACTTACTGTCTACTGTTAGAACTAGACTTACTGTCTACTGTTAGAAAATGACTTACTGTCTACTGTTAGAACTTGACTTACTGTCTACTGTTAGAACATGACTTACTGTCTACTGTTAGAACATGACTTACTGTCTACTGTTAGAACTTGACTTACTGTCTAATGTTAGAACTTGACTTACTGTCTAATGTTAGAACTTGACTTACTGTCTACTGTTAGAACTTGACTTACTGTCTAATGTTAGAACTTGACTTACTGTCTACTGTTAGAACTTGACTTACTGTCTAATGTTAGAACTTGACTTACTGTCTAATGTTAGAACTTGACTTACTGTCTAATGTTAGAACTTGACTTACTGTCTACTGTTAGAACTTGACTTACTGTCTAATGTTAGAACTAGACTTACTGTCTACTGTTAGAACATGACTTACTGTCTACTGTTAGAACTAGACTTACTGTCTACTGTTAGAACTTGACTTACTGTCTACTGTTAGAACTTGACTTACTGTCTACTGTTAGAACTTGACTTACTGTCTACTGTTAGAACTTGACTTACTGTCTACTGTTAGAACTTGACTTACTGTCTACTGTTAGAACTTGACTTACTGTCTACTGTTAGAACTTGACTTACTGTCTAATGTTAGAACTTGACTTACTGTCTACTGTTAGAACTAGACTTACTGTCTAATGTTAGAACATGACTTACTGTCTACTGTTAGAACTAGACTTACTGTCTACTGTTAGAACTTGACTTACTGTCTACTGTTAGAACTTGACTTACTGTCTAATGTTAGAACTTGACTTACTGTCTACTGTTAGAACATGACTTACTGTCTAATGTTAGAACTTGACTTACTGTCTACTGTTAGAACTTGACTTACTGTCTAATGTTAGAACTTGACTTACTGTCTAATGTTAGAACATGACTTACTGTCTAATGTTAGAACTAGACTAACTGTCTACTGTTAGAACTTGACATACTGTCTACTGTTAGAACTTGACTTACTGTCTAATGTTAGAACTTGACTTACTGTCTACTGTTAGAACTTGACTTACTGTCTAATGTTAGAACTTGACTTACTGTCTACTGTTAGAACATGACTTACTGTCTACTGTTAGAACTTGACTTACTGTCTAATGTTAGAACTTGACTTACTGTCTACTGTTAGAACTTGACTTACTGTCTACTGTTAGAACATGACTTACTGTCTACTGTTAGAACTTGACTTACTGTCTAATGTTAGAACTTGACTTACTGTCTACTGTTAGAACTTGACTTACTGTCTACTGTTAGAACTTGACTTACTGTCTAATGTTAGAACTTGACTTACTGTCTAATGTTAGAACATGACTTACTGTCTACTGTTAGAACATGACTTACTGTCTACTGTTAGAACTTGACTTACTGTCTACTGTTAGAACATGACTTACTGTCTACTGTTAGAACTTGACTTACTGTCTACTGTTAGAACTTGACTTACTGTCTAATGTTAGAACTTGACTTACTGTCTACTGTTAGAACTAGACTTACTGTCTACTGTTAGAACTTGACTTACTGTCTAATGTTAGAACTTGACTTACTGTCTACTGTTAGAACTTGACTTACTGTCTAATGTTAGAACTTGACTTACTGTCTACTGTTAGAACTTGACTTACTGTCTACTGTTAGAACATGACTTACTGTCTACTGTTAGAACATGACTTACTGTCTACTGTTAGAACTTGACTTACTGTCTACTGTTAGAACATGACTTACTGTCTACTGCTAGAACATGACTTACTGTCTACTGTTAGAACATGACTTACTGTCTACTGTTAGAACATGACTTACTGTCTACTGTTAGAACTTGACTTACTGTCTACTGCTAGAACATGACTTACTGTCTACTGTTAGAACTTGACTTACTGTCTACTGTTAGAACATGACTTACTGTCTACTGTTAGAACTTGACTTACTGTCTACTGTTAGAACGTGACTCACGTGACAGATTACCTTCTATCTACTGTTAGAACTTGACTTACTGTCTACTGCTAGAACATGACTTACTGTCTACTGTTAGAACATGACTTACTGTCTACTGTTAGAACATGACTTACTGTCTACTGTTAGAACATGACTTACTGTCTACTGTTAGAACATGACTTACTGTCTACTGTTAGAACATGACTTACTGTCTACTGTTAGAACATGACTTACTGTCTACTGTTAGAACATGACTTACTGTCTACTGTTAGAACTTGGCTTACTGTCTACTGTTAGAACATGACTTACTGTCTAATGTTAGAACTTGGCTTACTGTCTAATGTTAGAACATGACTTACTGTCTACTGTTAGAACATGACTTACTGTCTACTGTTAGAACATGACTTACTGTCTACTGTTAGAACTTGGCTTACTGTCTAATGTTAGAACTTGACTTACTGTCTAATGTTAAAACATGACTTACTGTCTACTGTTAGAACTTGGCTTACTGTCTAATGTTAGAACTTGACTTACTGTCTAATGTTAGAACATGACTTACTGTCTACTGTTAGAACATGACTTACTGTCTACTGTTAGAACATGACTTACTGTCTACTGTTAGAACATGACTTACTGTCTACTGTTAGAACATGACTTACTGTCTACTGTTAGAACATGACTTACTGTCTACTGTTAGAACATGACTTACTGTCTACTGTTAGAACATGACTTACTGTCTACTGTTAGAACATGACTTACTGTCTACTGTTAGAACATGACTTACTGTCTACTGTTAGAACTTGACTTACTGTCTACTGCTAGAACATGACTTACTGTCTACTGTTAGAACTTGACTTACTGTCTACTGTTAGAACATGACTTACTGTCTACTGTTAGAACTTGACTTACTGTCTACTATTAGAACGTGACTCACGTGACAGATTACCTTCTATCTACTGTTAGAACTTGACTTACTGTCTACTGCTAGAACATGACTTACTGTCTACTGTTAGAACATGACTTACTGTCTACTGTTAGAACATGACTTACTGTCTACTGTTAGAACATGACTTACTGTCTACTGTTAGAACATGACTTACTGTCTACTGTTAGAACATGACTTACTGTCTACTGTTAGAACATGACTTACTGTCTACTGTTAGAACATGACTTACTGTCTACTGTTAGAACTTGACTTACTGTCTACTGTTAGAACTTGACTTACTGTCTACTGTTAGAACTTGACTTACTGTCTACTGTTAGAACGTGACTCACGTGACAGATTACCTTCTATCTACTGTTAGAACATGACTTACTGTCTACTGTTAGAACTTGACTTACTGTCTACTGTTAGAACTTGACTTACTGTCTACTGTTAGAACATGACTTACTGTCTACTGTTAGAACATGACTTACTGTCTACTGTTAGAACTTGGCTTACTGTCTACTGTTAGAACTTGACTTACTGTCTACTGTTAGAACTTGGCTTACTGTCTACAGTTAGAATTTGGCTTACTGTCTACTGTTAGAACATGACTTACTGTCTACTGTTAGAACTTGGCTTACTGTCTACTGTTAGAACTTGGCTTACTGTCTACTGTTAGAACTTGGCTTACTGTCTAATGTTAGAACTTGGCTTACTGTCTACTGTTAGAACATGACTTACTGTCTACTGTTAGAACATGACTTACTGTCTACTGTTAGAACTTGACTTACTGTCTACTGTTAGAACTTGGCTTACTGTCTACTGTTAGAACATGACTTACTGTCTACTGTTAGAACATGACTTACTGTCTAATGTTAGAACTTGGCTTACTGTCTACTGTTAGAACTTGGCTTACTGTCTAATGTTAGAACTTGGCTTACTGTCTACTGTTAGAACATGACTTACTGTCTACTGTTAGAACGTGACTCACGTGACAGATTACCTTCTATCTACTGTTAGAACTTGACTTACTGTCTACTGTTAGAACTTGACTTACTGTCTACTGTTAGAACTTGACTTACTGTCTACTGTTAGAACTTGACTTACTGTCTACTGTTAGAACATGACTTACTGTCTAATGTTAGAACTTGGCTTACTGTCTACTGTTAGAACTTGACTTACTATCTACTGTTAGAACTTGGCTTACTGTCTACTGTTAGAACTTGACTTACTGTCTACTGTTAGAACTTGACTTACTATCTACTGTTAGAACTTGGCATACTGTCTACTGTTAGAACTTGACTTACTGTCTACTGTTAGAACTTGACTTACTATCTACTGTTAGAACTTGACTTACTATCTACTGTTAGAACTTGACTTACTGTCTACTGTTAGAACATGACTTACTGTCTACTGTTAGAACTTGACTTACTGTCTACTGTTAGAACATGACTTACTGTCTACTGTTAGAACATGACTTACTGTCTACTGTTAGAACATGACTTACTGTCTACTGTTAGAACATGACTTACTGTCTACTGGTAGAACTTGACTTACTGTCTACTGGTAGAACTTGACTTACTGTCTACTGTTAGAACTTGACTTACTGTCTACTGGTAGAACTTGACTTACTGTCTACTGTTAGAACTTGACTTACTGTCTAATGTTAGAACTTGACTTACTGTCTAATGTTAGAACTTGACTTACTGTCTAATGTTAGAACATGACTTACTGTCTAATGTTAGAACTTGACTTACTGTCTAATGTTAGAACTTGACTTACTGTCTAATGTTAGAACTTGACTTACTGTCTAATGTTAGAACTTGACTTACTGTCTAATGTTAGAACTTGACTTACTGTCTAATGTTAGAACTTGACTTACTGTCTAATGTTAGAACATGACTTACTGTCTACTGTTAGAACTTGACTTACTGTCTAATGTTAGAACTTGACTTACTGTCTACTGTTAGAACTTGACTTACTGTCTACTGTTAGAACTTGACTTACTGTCTACTGTTAGAACTTGACTTACTGTCTAATGTTAGAACATGACTTACTGTCTACTGTTAGAACTTGACTTACTGTCTAATGTTAGAACTTGACTTACTGTCTACTGTTAGAACTTGACTTACTGTCTACTGTTAGAACTTGACTTACTGTCTACTGTTAGAACTTGACTTACTGTCTACTGTTAGAACTTGACTTACTGTCTACTGTTAGAACTTGACTTACTGTCTACTGTTAGAACTTGACTTACTGTCTAATGTTAGAACTTGACTTACTGTCTACTGTTAGAACATGACTTACTGTCTACTGTTAGAACATGACTTACTGTCTACTGTTAGAACTTGACTTACTGTCTACTGTTAGAACATGACTTACTGTCTACTGCTAGAACATGACTTACTGTCTACTGTTAGAACATGACTTACTGTCTACTGTTAGAACATGACTTACTGTCTACTGTTAGAACTTGACTTACTGTCTACTGCTAGAACATGACTTACTGTCTACTGTTAGAACTTGACTTACTGTCTACTGTTAGAACATGACTTACTGTCTACTGTTAGAACTTGACTTACTGTCTACTGTTAGAACGTGACTCACGTGACAGATTACCTTCTATCTACTGTTAGAACTTGACTTACTGTCTACTGCTAGAACATGACTTACTGTCTACTGTTAGAACATGACTTACTGTCTACTGTTAGAACATGACTTACTGTCTACTGTTAGAACATGACTTACTGTCTACTGTTAGAACATGACTTACTGTCTACTGTTAGAACATGACTTACTGTCTACTGTTAGAACATGACTTACTGTCTACTGTTAGAACATGACTTACTGTCTACTGTTAGAACTTGGCTTACTGTCTACTGTTAGAACATGACTTACTGTCTAATGTTAGAACTTGGCTTACTGTCTAATGTTAGAACATGACTTACTGTCTACTGTTAGAACATGACTTACTGTCTACTGTTAGAACATGACTTACTGTCTACTGTTAGAACTTGGCTTACTGTCTAATGTTAGAACTTGACTTACTGTCTAATGTTAAAACATGACTTACTGTCTACTGTTAGAACTTGGCTTACTGTCTAATGTTAGAACTTGACTTACTGTCTAATGTTAGAACATGACTTACTGTCTACTGTTAGAACATGACTTACTGTCTACTGTTAGAACATGACTTACTGTCTACTGTTAGAACATGACTTACTGTCTACTGTTAGAACATGACTTACTGTCTACTGTTAGAACATGACTTACTGTCTACTGTTAGAACATGACTTACTGTCTACTGTTAGAACATGACTTACTGTCTACTGTTAGAACATGACTTACTGTCTACTGTTAGAACATGACTTACTGTCTACTGTTAGAACTTGACTTACTGTCTACTGCTAGAACATGACTTACTGTCTACTGTTAGAACTTGACTTACTGTCTACTGTTAGAACATGACTTACTGTCTACTGTTAGAACTTGACTTACTGTCTACTATTAGAACGTGACTCACGTGACAGATTACCTTCTATCTACTGTTAGAACTTGACTTACTGTCTACTGCTAGAACATGACTTACTGTCTACTGTTAGAACATGACTTACTGTCTACTGTTAGAACATGACTTACTGTCTACTGTTAGAACATGACTTACTGTCTACTGTTAGAACATGACTTACTGTCTACTGTTAGAACATGACTTACTGTCTACTGTTAGAACATGACTTACTGTCTACTGTTAGAACATGACTTACTGTCTACTGTTAGAACTTGACTTACTGTCTACTGTTAGAACTTGACTTACTGTCTACTGTTAGAACTTGACTTACTGTCTACTGTTAGAACGTGACTCACGTGACAGATTACCTTCTATCTACTGTTAGAACATGACTTACTGTCTACTGTTAGAACTTGACTTACTGTCTACTGTTAGAACTTGACTTACTGTCTACTGTTAGAACATGACTTACTGTCTACTGTTAGAACTTGGCTTACTGTCTACTGTTAGAACTTGACTTACTGTCTACTGTTAGAACTTGGCTTACTGTCTACAGTTAGAATTTGGCTTACTGTCTACTGTTAGAACATGACTTACTGTCTACTGTTAGAACTTGGCTTACTGTCTACTGTTAGAACTTGGCTTACTGTCTACTGTTAGAACTTGGCTTACTGTCTAATGTTAGAACTTGGCTTACTGTCTACTGTTAGAACATGACTTACTGTCTACTGTTAGAACATGACTTACTGTCTACTGTTAGAACTTGACTTACTGTCTACTGTTAGAACTTGGCTTACTGTCTACTGTTAGAACATGACTTACTGTCTACTGTTAGAACATGACTTACTGTCTAATGTTAGAACTTGGCTTACTGTCTACTGTTAGAACTTGGCTTACTGTCTAATGTTAGAACTTGGCTTACTGTCTACTGTTAGAACATGACTTACTGTCTACTGTTAGAACGTGACTCACGTGACAGATTACCTTCTATCTACTGTTAGAACTTGACTTACTGTCTACTGTTAGAACTTGACTTACTGTCTACTGTTAGAACTTGACTTACTGTCTACTGTTAGAACTTGACTTACTGTCTACTGTTAGAACATGACTTACTGTCTAATGTTAGAACTTGGCTTACTGTCTACTGTTAGAACTTGACTTACTATCTACTGTTAGAACTTGGCTTACTGTCTACTGTTAGAACTTGACTTACTGTCTACTGTTAGAACTTGACTTACTATCTACTGTTAGAACTTGGCATACTGTCTACTGTTAGAACTTGACTTACTGTCTACTGTTAGAACTTGACTTACTATCTACTGTTAGAACTTGACTTACTATCTACTGTTAGAACTTGACTTACTGTCTACTGTTAGAACATGACTTACTGTCTACTGTTAGAACTTGACTTACTGTCTACTGTTAGAACATGACTTACTGTCTACTGTTAGAACATGACTTACTGTCTACTGTTAGAACATGACATACTGTCTACTGTTAGAACATGACTTACTGTCTACTGGTAGAACTTGACTTACTGTCTACTGGTAGAACTTGACTTACTGTCTACTGTTAGAACTTGACTTACTGTCTACTGGTAGAACTTGACTTACTGTCTACTGTTAGAACTTGACTTACTGTCTAATGTTAGAACTTGACTTACTGTCTAATGTTAGAACTTGACTTACTGTCTAATGTTAGAACATGACTTACTGTCTAATGTTAGAACTTGACTTACTGTCTAATGTTAGAACTTGACTTACTGTCTAATGTTAGAACTTGACTTACTGTCTAATGTTAGAACTTGACTTACTGTCTAATGTTAGAACTTGACTTACTGTCTAATGTTAGAACTTGACTTACTGTCTAATGTTAGAACATGACTTACTGTCTACTGTTAGAACTTGACTTACTGTCTAATGTTAGAACTTGACTTACTGTCTACTGTTAGAACTTGACTTACTGTCTACTGTTAGAACTTGACTTACTGTCTACTGTTAGAACTTGACTTACTGTCTAATGTTAGAACATGACTTACTGTCTACTGTTAGAACTTGACTTACTGTCTAATGTTAGAACTTGACTTACTGTCTACTGTTAGAACTTGACTTACTGTCTACTGTTAGAACTTGACTTACTGTCTACTGTTAGAACTTGACTTACTGTCTACTGTTAGAACTTGACTTGCTGTCTACTGTTAGAACTTGACTTACTGTCTACTGTTAGAACTTGACTTACTGTCTAATGTTAGAACTTGACTTACTGTCTACTGTTAGAACTTGACTTACTGTCTAATGTTAGAACTTGACTTACTGTCTAATGTTAGAACTTGACTTACTGTCTAATGTTAGAACTTGACTTACTGTCTAATGTTAGAACTTGACTTACTGTCTAATGTTAGAACTTGACTTACTGTCTAATGTTAGAACTTGACTTACTGTCTAATGTTAGAACTTGACTTACTGTCTAATGTTAGAACTTGACTTACTGTCTAATGTTAGAACTTGACTTACTGTCTACTGTTAGAACGTGACTCACGTGACAGATTACCTTCTATCTATTGTTAGAACTTGACTTACTGCCTACTGTTAGAACGTGACTCACGTGACATATTACGTTCTATCTACTGGTAGAACGTGACTCACGTGACAGATTACCTTCATCTACTGTTAGAACGTGACTCACGTGACAGATTACCTTCTATCTACTGTTAGAACGTGACTCACGTGACAGATCACCTTCTATCTACTGTTAGAACGTGACTCACGTGACATTTACTCTTCTCTATCATGTGCGAGGTGTAGATCTCGTCTCTGACACCTTGTGATCCCATTCTTCTTGGTCCTTCACTCACTCTCCTTCGTCTTCCTGCTCGTATACCTTCAATATGTATTGTATTTTATTCTATATATATATATATATAGTTTTATATGGGTGACTATTTGGTTTCCTTGCAAATCACGTGTCTCGAGACAGAGATGTAGTGAGTTCAATGCTCGGCTGCACCAGTTGGGATCTTTATTTGTGATTTCTCTCTGCGGCAACCACCCCTGGTCTCAGTAGCGAGGCCTGGCTTGAAGCGTTAATTACTCATCGAGGGCAAAAAAGTACCTCCGAAAGTTATCTGCCTGTGCGGCGAGGAACCCCTGTGCACACGGCTGCCAGAAAAACAACAGATTAATACGCAAAATGTAGTTCCTGGTCTCCAGGGAGTTCGCCTGAGGTGAAGACACATATGGTTTATGTAAGGCATTATTTTATTGTCCTTGTTATTATGTTCTCCAACCAACAATTTTCCTGATAGAAAGTTCTTGAAGCATTTGTCCCCTATCCTTGATTCTATTGCAATCATCATGAGTGTTTGAACTGATCTGTCCATGTTTCACTGTCATATGCTGCTATGGAAAAACTACTGGCTTTTAGAAACCCATTTTTTAAAATTGTATTTTTGCCACATGTTGTTACTGTTATTTTATTGTTGACACATGTTGTTACTGTTATTTTATTGTTGACACATGTTGTTACTGTTATTTTATTGTTGACACATGTTGTTACTGTTATTTTATTGTTGACACATGTTGTTACTGTTATTTTATTGTTGACACATGTTGTTACTGTTATTTTATTGTTGACACATGTTGTTACTGTTATTTTTTTTGTGTCAAATGTTGTTACTGTTATTTTATTTGTGTCAAATGTTGTTACTGTTATTTTATTTGTGTCAAATGTTGTTACTGTTATTTTATTGATGGCACATGTTCTTACTGTTATTTTATTTGTGTCAAATGTTGTTACTGTTATTTTATTGTTGGCACATGTTGTTACTGTTATTTTATTGTTGGCACATGTTGTTACTGTTATTTTATTGTTGGCACATGTTGTTACTGTTATTTTATTGTTGACACATGTTGTTACTGTTATTTTATTGTTGACACATGTTGTTACTGTTATTTTATTGTTGACACATGTTGTTACTGTTATTTTTTTTGTGTCAAATGTTGTTACTGTTATTTTATTTGTGTCAAATGTTGTTACTGTTATTTTATTTGTGTCAAATGTTGTTACTGTTATTTTATTGATGGCACATGTTCTTACTGTTATTTTATTTGTGTCAAATGTTGTTACTGTTATTTTATTGTTGGCACATGTTGTTACTGTTATTTTATTGTTGGCACATGTTGTTACTGTTATTTTATTGTTGGCACATGTTGTTACTGTTATTTTATTGTTGGCACATGTTGTTACTGTTATTTTATTGATGGCACATGTTGTTACTGTTATTTTATTTGTGTCAAATGTTGTTACTGTTATTTTATTTGTGTCAAATGTTGTTACTGTTATTTTATTGTTGGCACATGTTGTTACTGTTTTTTTATTGTTGGCACATGTTGTTACTGTTATTTTATTGTTGGCACATGTTGTTACTGTTATTTTATTGTTGGCACATGTTGTTACTGTTATTTTATTGTTGGCACATGTTGTTACTGTTATTTTATTGGTGCCAAATGTTGTTACTCTTAAGTCACTGTTGCCACATTTTGTTACCGTTATTTTACTGCTGCCGCATGTTGTTACTGTTATTTCACTGTTGTTACATGTTGTTCCTGTTAATTAACAGTTGCCGCATGTAAAGTTTAAAAAAAGTAAAGTACCCCCCCCCCCGTCACGCCAAGTGGCGTATAGGGAAATATGGTGTTAGTGACCCTATATTTTACAGACCTTCAGCACATGATTTTTGGGGTAATGTGGTCGGTATTACGCCCGTGCTGCTTTACTTTCCCAGAAAAAATCCGGTACCCATTTAAGGCTGGGTGAACCCGGAGCCGTCGGTTGGGATCGAACCCTACCCCTTTGTCCGTAGTAGTCCCAGTTCACTAACCACTGAGCTATCGCGGCTCCCACTAATTTTTAGGGAATTAGTAAAACCCAGGTGTCCTCGCCAGGGTACGAACCCCGGCTGTTGCCGTGGTAAGCCAACCGCCTATCGATTGCGCTAACCGGACACCCCAGTTGCCGCATGTTGTTACTGTTATTTCACTGTTGCCACATGTTGTTACTGTTAAATTACTATTGCCACATTTTGTTACTGTTATTTCACTGTTGCCACATGTTGTTACTGTTAAATTACTATTGCCACATTTTGTTACTGTTATTTCACTGCTGCCGCATGTTGTTACTGTTATTTCACTGTTGCCACATGTTGTTACTGTTATTTACTGTAACCATAGCTATGCTCAGTCTTCTTGTGATCCCCTTTGTGGTTGTTCCTACCTTTGTTCACAATTAGACAAAGATAGTAGTGTATTTGTTTCCTAATTTTTGTTCATTTCTTTATGTATAACCTGTTCCACATGTTTCATCAGTACTAAACTTGTGTTTTTGCTGTATGTTGTAAACATGTGTTGTTTTTTACAATTACGCTGAACAGATCTGATCACTTTGTCAATGTCATTTACAGTATATCATCATCATCATCATCATGTGCCATACCGGTTGGCGTGGGCGATCATGTCCTTCCACAATCTTCTATCTACAGTGCATCGTATCAGTTCTGTTATTGACTGCTTTCCATGCCATGACACCAAGCTATCCAGTATTTTCTCTCTTTGTCGTCCGCGATCTCTCTTTCCTTTTATTTTGCCAGTTGTAACCAAGTATTCCAACTTTCCTCTTCTCATGATGTGTCCAAAAAATGTTGATTGTTTCTTTCTGATGTTTTTTAGGAGCTGCCTTTTTGTGTTGGCCTCTTTGAGAACTTCCTCATTGGTCTTTTTAGCTGTCCTGGTAACTTTCAACATTCTTCTGAGAAATCCCATCTCTGTGGCCTCTAATCGTCTATTCATTTGTTTGTCTACTGTCCAAGATTCGCTTCCGTAGGTCAGAATTGGTTCTATTTAAAACAGATGAACTCCTTTTCTCATTTCTCTTGACATAGATTTGTTGCAAAAGATATTATGGAGTACATACAATGGCCGTATCCTCAGGGTATCGTAAATGTGATAGTGCAAGACCTACGCTAGTATCGTTGACATATTGTTCTTTATTATTTCCTTCTCTGGCATCCCACTTCATATTTTCTGTAACAGATAAGTTAATAAGACACACCCCTGTCCTCTACTAGACCAGACTAAAGTATCATTGTCAAGCTGCCTACTGCTTGTTCGTCTTCATAAAACATGTGTATCACATGAACTAGCTGATCATAACACATGTGTATCACATGAACTAGCTGATCATAAAACATGTGTATCACATGAACTAGATAATCATAAAACATTTTATCACATGAACTAGATAATCATAAAACATTTGTATCACATGAACTAGACGATCATAAAACATGTGTATCACATGAACTAGACGATCATAAAACATTTTATCACATGAACTAGATAATCATAAAACATGTGTATCACATGAACTAGATAATCATAAAACATTTGTATCACATGAACTAGATAATCATAAAACATTTGTATCACATGAACTAGACGATCATAAAACATTTGTATCACATGAACTAGATTATCATAAAACATTTGTATCACATGAACTAGATGATCATAAAACATTTGTATCACATGAACTAGATGATCATAAAACATGTGTATCACATGAACTAGATGATCATAAAACATGTGTATCACATGAACTAGACGATCATAAAACATGTGTATCACATGAACTAGATGATCATAAAACATTTGTATCACATGAACTAGACGATCATAAAACATGTGTATCACATGAACTAGATAATCATAAAACATTTGTATCACATGAACTAGATAATCATAAAACATTTGTATCACATGAACTAGATGATCATAAAACCCCACACCGAACATTATTTCCCACAATATTTCACGATGTCTGCATACCTTCGACTAGTCACAGAAGCATGTCAACAGAATTGATGTCTCAAGTTCTCTTTGTTCAAGTATACTTTCAAATTAAATCAATGGTTGACTCTAATGGCGACAGAGCTGTCTACACACAGACGCTTGTACATTTGTTCATCCTATTTGTGTTCTCAACGTCGTTCTCCTTCTTTATTACCGACTTGTTGATGTCAAATAATAGAAAGAAAACGGTTATCATCCCTTCTGTAATTCTTCATAGAACGATTAATGATCCGAGTCACTGTCGACTATTTTTGGTTATGTTTTTGCTGCTATCAGTCACCATGTCCATCTCTCTCCTATACTAGAATACAATCTTTGTTTTCCTATTCTTGTTATCAGTCTTCATGTCCATCTCTCTCCTATACTAGAACACAATCTTTGTTTTCCTATTCTTGTTATCAGTCTTCATGTCTATCTCTCTCCTATACTAGAATACAATCTTTGTTTTCCTATTCTTGCTATCAGTCTTCATGTCTATCTCTCTCCTATACTAGAATACAATCTTTGTTTTCCTATTGTTGCTATCAGTCTTCATGTCCATCTCTCTCCTATACTAGAATACAATCTTTGTTTTTCTATTCTTGTTATCAGTCTTCATGTCCATCTCTCTCCTATACTAGAATACAATCTTTGTTTTCCTATTCTTGTTATTAGTCTTTATGTCCATCTCTCTCCTATACTAGAATACAATCTTTGTTTTCCTATTCTTGTTATCAGTCTTCATGTCCATCTCTCTCCTATACTAGAATACAATCTTTGTTTTCGTATTCTTGCTATCAGTCTTCATGTCTATCTCTCTCATATACTAGAATACAATCTTTGTTTTCCTATTCTTGCTATCAGTCTTCATGTCTATCTCTCTCCTATACTAGAATACAATCTTTGTTTTCCTATTGTTGCTATCAGTCTTCATGTCCATCTCTCTCCTATACTAGAATACAATCTTTGTTTTTCTATTCTTGTTATCAGTCTTCATGTCCATCTCTCTCCTATACTAGAATACAATCTTTGTTTTCCTATTCTTGTTATCAGTCTTCATGTCCATCTCTCTCCTATACTAGAATACAATCTTTGTTTTCCTATTCTTGTTATCAGTCTTCATGTCCATCTCTCTCCTATACTAGAATACAATCTTTGTTTTCCTATTCTTGTTATCAGTCTTCATGTCCATCTCTCTCCTATACTAGAATGCAATCTTTGTTTTCCTATTCTTGCTATCAGTCGCCTTGTCCATCTCTCTCCTATACTAGAATACAATTTTTGTTTTCCTATTCTTGCTATCAGTCGCCTTGTCCATCTCTCTCCTATACTAGAATACAATCTTTGTTTTCCTATTCTTGCTATCACGTGATGTCCGTGTGAAAATTCATAGTAGACGTTGCCTAAAGTTTGTATTTGCTTTCCCCAAGTCATTTTTTTTATGTGTTTACTATCCCCAATTCATTTTTTATATGTTTGCTATCCCCAAGTCATTTTTTATATGTTTGCTATCCCCGAGTCATATCCTGATGTATTTGCTGTCCCCAAGTCATATCCTAATATGTTTACTATCCCCAAGTCATATCCTGATGTATTTACCATCCCGAAGTCATTTCCAGCTCTGTTTATTAATCCCTAGTCATATCCTGATATATTTGCTATTCCCAAGTCATATCCTGATGTACTTACTATCCCCAAGTCATTTTTAAAATATATTTGCCATCCCTAAGTCATATCCTTATGTATTTGCTATCCCCAAGTCATATCCTGATGTATTTGCTATCCGTAAGTCATATCCTGATGTGTTTACTATCCCTAAGTCATATCCTGATGTACTTGTTATCCCCAAGTCATTTTTTTTTGTTTTTGCTATTCCCAAGTCATATCCTGATGTATTAGCTATTCTGAAGTCATTTCCAGCTCTGTATATTAATTCCAAGTCATATCCTGATATATTTGCTATCCCCAAGTCATATACTGATGTACTTGCTATCCCCAAGTCATATCGTGATGTATTTGCTATCCGTAAGTCATATCCTGATGTGTTTACTATCCCCAAGTCATATCCTGATGTACTTGTTATCCCCAAGTCATTTTTTGACGTTTCTACTATTCCCAAGTCATATCCTAATATGTTTACTATCCCCAAGTCATATCCTGATGTGTTTACTATTCCCAAGTCATATCCTAATATGTTTACTATCCCCAAGTCATATCCTGATGTGTTTACTATTCCCAAGTCATATCCTGATGTCTTTATTATTCCCAAGTCATTTTCTGAGCAGCAAGAATTATAAACCTTCCTCTGTTTCATCACGAGTTTTCAGATCGACTGGGCCTAACCAAATGTGTGTCTCTTAGCTTCTTTGAGACCTTTCTGTGAATCCTTTTATAATAATAATTATTATTATCCTACAGGGTTGCATACATGTGTATGTTATTCAAATATGTAAATAAAATATGTAAACAAAATATGGAAACAAAATATGGAAACAAAATATGGAAACAATATATGGAAACAAAATATGGAAACAAAATATGGAAACAAAATATGGAAACAATATATGGAAACAAAATATGGAAACAAAATATGTAAACAATATATGGAAACAAAATATGGAAACAAAATATGGAAACAAAATATGGAAACAAAATATGGAAACAAAATATTTAAAACCACAAACAGATTTTAATAACACACTAGTCTACCACATATATCAATATATTGGAAAAGAACTTGAGTAAAGTTTTAATAACATATTTATATGTTATTATTGTGTAACACCTACACTTATAGTTTATGGTATTTATCTATCTATTGTCCTTTCGAGCCGAAGACGGCACATAGTGCAGAACCACAATCTCAAAAAACAGAAACCGTGCGTGCCAAAGTGGCACATATTGCAGAGATCACTGCTAGTTTATAGTATACAAAAGGTAAATCACATACATCATGGAATTTTAAAGTATACAATTAAAAACACATACATGCAGTTTTACTTAATTTACGTACATATTCACATATACACACATACTTAAATATACACACACAAGCACACATATGTACATACACACATACAGACATACATACTTGCATACAGTTGCTATAGAACACGTTACATGGTTTTTTGAGTTAGAACACACATACACGCGGTTTTTGAAACGTATGTTTACCATATATTTCACCTACATATCTTTCATTCGCTGTTTCAAATAACCGGTCTAGTTACATACTGTTACCACATATTGTTTTATCTCAACTCACATTATTTGTGATCATCCCATGTTACTTGATATCATTCCATGTTACTTGCTATCATCCCATGTTAATTGCTATTATCCCACATTACTTGCTACTATCCCATGTTACTTACTATCATTCCATGTTACTTGCTATTATCACATGTTACTTGCTATCATCCCACGTTACTTGCAATTATCCCACGTTACTTGCTATTATCACATGTTATTTGCTATTATCCCATGTTACTTGCTATTATCCCATGTTATTTGCTATTATCCCACGTTACTTGCTATTATCCCATGTTACTTGCTATTATCCCACGTTACTTGCTATTATCCCACGTTACTTGCTATTATCACATGTTACTTGCTATCATCCCACGTTACTTGCAATTATCCCACGTTACTTGCTATTATCACATGTTATTTGCTATTATCACATGTTACTTGCTTTTATCCCATTTTATTTGCTATTATCCCACGTTACTTGCTATTATCCCATGTTATTTGCTATTATCCCACGTTACTTGCTATTATCCCACGTTACTTGCAATTATCCCACGTTACTTGCTATTATCCCTTGTTATTTGCTATTATCCCATGTTACTTGCTATCTTCCCATGTTAGTTACTATCATCCCATGTTACTGTTATCATCCCATATTACTTGCTATCATCCCATGTTAATTGCTATCGTCCTATGTTACTTGTTATCATACCCTTTATTTGCTATCATCCTATGTTACTTGCTATCATCCTATGTTAATTACTATCGTCCTAAGTTACTTGTTATCATCCCCTTTACTTGCTATCATCCTATGTTACTTGCTCTCATCCCATGTTAATTACTATCATCCTATGTTACTTGTTATCATCCCCTTTACTTGCTATCATCCTATGTTAATTACTATCATCCTATGTAACTTGTTATCATCCCCTTTACTTGCTATCATCCCAAGTTAGTTACTATCATCCCATGTTACTGTTATCATCCCCTTTATTTGCTATCATCCTATGTTAATTACTATCATCCTATGTTACTTGTTATCATCCCGTTTACTTGCTATCATCCTATGATACTTGCTCTCATCCCATGTTAATTACTATCATCCTATGTTACTTGTTATCATCCCCTTTACTTGCTATCATCCCATGTTAATTACTATCATCCTATGTTACTTGTTATCATCCCCTTTACTTGCTATCATCCCATGTTAATTACTATCATCCCCTTTACTTGCTATCATCCCAAGTTAGTTACTATCATCCCATGTTACTGTTATCATCCCCTTTACTTGCTATCATCCTATGTTAATTACTATCATCCTATGTTACTTGTTATCATCCCCTTTACTTGCTATCATCCTATGTTACTTACTATCATCCTATGTTAATTGCTATCGTCCTATGTTACTTGTTATCATCCCCTTTACTTGCTATCATCCCATGTTACTTACTATAATCAAACAGGCAGGTCAACAAATCTGAAGGCGCGTCCCTAGCAACGGAATATGACTCCATGTTTTATGAGACGACCGCAGCCGAAGAATACGAGCTTGTTGAGGGCGTCTTTCTCCAAGTGATTCAAGAGACACACCACGACAGATACGAGAATCTTCTACAACCAATTTACATCTCCGACGACAGGCCCGCCGCTTGGAGTCACCTTCACCAACAGCAGCAGCAGCAACAACAACAGCAACAGCAACAACAGCAACACACACAACTCTCCCAGCATCAACAACGGAGACCCAAATCACCCAAGGGCGTGCCTGATAAGAAGGAAGACAAAAACCAGCAGAAGAAGACGTTGAATAAGTTTTTTAAAATCTTCAACTGAGTTATCTCCCTGAAACATGCTCACAGACTACGATTTGTAGTGATTTTGGTAGGCAAGATGGAGTTGATATGGTGCGGTATCGCTACATTTTAGCTTAATTTGTAGTAAGATGTCATATATGCTAAAGTGATGAAAAATAGACTTAATTGAGAGGTTAACTGTGTTGGTAATTAATGAAAGTAAGAAACGGAAAGTAGAAACAGTTAACGGTGTTGTTAAATAAAATAAAGAATGGAGAGATTAACCATGGTGGTAATTAATGAAAGTAAGAAACGGAAAGTAGAAAGGAAAGAGAGATTAATCATGTTGCTAATTAATGAAAGTAGCAAACGGAAAGTCAGTATAGATATGACATTATCTAAATCTCCAACAAGTTAGGAGACATCTTAATGTAGTTCAACTGACGATCGATCATAAAGTTACAGAAGTATAGACAATGTAGGGATTCTCTTGTTGTCTATTTTTATGTATTAACTTGCATATGTTTGTGTACAAATTGATGTACATATGTTTGTATCAGTAGTTGTACAGAAAGCTGTACAGACGATTGTATTAGTTGTACAAGAGGCTGTAAAGATGATACACTTGTACACACACTTGTATCGATAACTATATAGACGGGTACACACATGATTGCATCAATAACTGTACAAATGGGTTGGCACGATATTTATATTAATATTTATGCATATCTATTAACTGATACCTGTATCAATGACCGTACACATGAATTTGTCAGATGGTTGCACATATCTGAGTTACCTGTGTCAGTACCTGTTGGCGGTACAAACAGGTGAGCACAGACTGGTATCCTAATGGATGAGTGTTGCTGAGTAGATGAGGATGTAAGTCTGTGGTTTCATTATAATGTGGTTTGCTAGAAGCCACGTGGATCGCTAGTAGACACGTGGGTCCCTAGTAGACACGTGGATCGCTAGTAGACACGTGGATTCCTAGAAGACATGTGAATCCCTAGAAGTCACGTGGGTCGCTAGTAGACATGTGAATCCCTAGAAGACACGTGGGTCGCTGGAAGACATGTGAATGCCTAGAAGACACGTGGGTCGCTTGAAGACGCGTGGATAACTAGAAGACACGTAGATCCCTAGAAGACACGTGGATCCCTAGAAGACGCGTGGATCGCTAGTTGACATGTGGATCCCTGGTAGACATGTGGATCGCTAGTAGATAGGTGAACCAGCGCGGTTTCTCTGAAAGGCAAGTGCATTAACGTATATGATGTGTTAGAGGTAGGTGTGATATAAGGACACCACTATGGCGGGATCATGGGAATGTGGGTGTATGATGTGTTAGAGGTAGGTGTGATATAAGGACACCACTATGGCGGGATCATGGGAATGTGGGTGTATGATGTGTTAGAGGTAGGTGTGATATAAGGACACCACTATGGCGGGATCATGGGAATGTGGGTGTATGATGTGTTAGAGGTAGGTGTGATATAAGGACACCACTATGGCGGGATCATGGGAATGTGGGTGTATGATGTGTTAGAGGTAGGTGTGATATAAGGACACCACTATGGCGGGATCATGGGAATGTGGGTGTATGATGTGTTAGAGGTAGGTGTGATATAAGGACACCACTATGGCGGGATCATGGGAATGTGGGTGTATGATGTGTTAGAGGTAGGTGTGATATAAGGACACCACTATGGCGGGATCATGGGAATGTGGGTGTATGATGTGTTAGAGGTAGGTGTGATATAAGGACACCACTATGGCGGGATCATGGGAATGTGAGTGTATGATGTGTTAGAGGTAGGTGTGATATAAGGACACCATTATGGCGGGATCATGGGAATGTGGGTGTATGATGTGTTAGAGGTAGGTGTGATATAAGGACACCACTGTGGCGGGATCATGGGAATGTGGGTGTATGATGTGTTAGAGGTAGGTGTGATATAAGGACACCACTATGGTGGGAACATGGGGAATGTGGGTATATGATGTGTTAGAGGTAGGTGTGATATAAGGACACCACTATGGTGGGATCATGGGGAATGTGGGTGTATGATGTGTTAGAGGTAGGTGTGATATAAGGACACCACTATGGTGGGATCATGGGGAATGTGGGTGTATGATGTGTTAGAGGTAGGTGTGATATAAGGACACCACTATGGTGGGATCATGGGGAATGTGGGTGTATGATGTGTTAGAGGTAGGTGTGATATAAGGACACCACTATGGTGGGATCATGGGGAATGTGGGTGTATGATGTGTTAGAGGTAGGTGTGATATAAGGACACCACTATGGCGGGATCATGGGAATGTGGGTGAATGATGTGTTAGAGGTAGGTGTGATATAAGGACACCACTATGGCGGGATCATGGGAATGTGGGTGTATGATGTGTTAGAGGTAGGTGTGATATAAGGACACCACTATGGCGGGATCATGGGGAAATGTGGGTGTATGATGTGTTAGAGGTAGGTGTGATATAAGGACACCACTATGGTGGGATCATGGGGAAATGTTGTATGTTGGTATATGATGTGTTAGAGGTAGGTGTGATATAAGGACACCACTATGGTGGGATCATGGGAATGTGGGTGTATGATGTGTTAGAGGTGGGCGTGATATAAGGACACCACTATGGCGGGATCATGGGAATGTGGGTGTATGATGTGTTAGAGGTAGGTGTGATATAAGGACACCACTATGGCGGGATCATGGGAATGTGGGTGTATGATGTGTTAGAGGTAGGTGTGATATAAGGACACCACTATGGCGGGATCATGGGAATGTGGGTGTATGATGTGTTAGAGGTAGGTGTGATATAAGGACACCACTATGGCGGGATCATGGGAATGTGGGTGTATGATGTGTTAGAGGTAGGTGTGATATAAGGACACCACTATGGTGGGATCATGGGGAATGTGGATATATGATGTGTTAGAGGTAGGTGTGATATAAGGACACCACTATGGTGGGATCATGGGGAATGTGGGTGTATGATGTGTTAGAGGTAGGTGTGATATAAGGACACCACTATGGTGGGATCATGGGGAATGTGGGTATATGATGTGTTAGAGGTAGGTGTGATATAAGGACACCACTATGGTGGGATCATGGGGAATGTGGGTGTATGATGTGTTAGAGGTAGGTGTGATATAAGGACACCACTATGGTGGGATCATGGGGAATGTGGGTGTATGATGTGTTAGAGGTAGGTGTGATATAAGGACACCACTATGGTGGGATCATTGGGAATGTGGGTATATGATGTGTTAGAGGTAGGTGTGATATAAGGACACCACTATGGCGGGATCATGGGAATGTGGGTGTATGATGTGTTAGAGGTAGGTGTGATATAAGGACACCACTATGGCGGGATCATGGGGAAATGTTGTATGTTGGTATATGATGTGTTAGAGGTAGGTGTGATATAAGGACACCACTATGGCGGGATCATGGGGAAATGTTGTATGTTGGTATATGATGTGTTAGAGGTAGGTGTGATATAAGGACACCACTATGGCGGGATCATGGGAATGTGGGTATATGATGTGTTAGAGGTAGGTGTGATATAAGGACACCACTATGGCGGGATCATGGGAATGTGGGTGTATGATGTGTTAGAGGTAGGTGTGATATAAGGACACCACTATGGCGGGATCATGGGGAATGTGGGTGTATGATGTGTTAGAGGTAGGTGTGATATAAGGACACCACTATGGCGGGATCATGGGGAATGTGGGTATATGATGTGTTAGAGGTAGGTGTGATATAAGGACACCACTATGGCGGGATCATGGGAATGTGGGTGTATGATGTGTTAGAGGTAGGTGTGATATAAGGACACCACTATGGCGGGATCATGGGAATGTGGGTGTATGATGTGTTAGAGGTAGGTGTGATATAAGGACACCACTATGGCGGGATCATGGGGAAATGTGGGTGTATGATGTGTTAGAGGTAGGTGTGATATAAGGACACCACTATGGCGGGATCATGGGAATGTGGGTGTATGATGTGTTAGAGGTAGGTGTGATATAAGGACACCACTATGGCGGGATCATGGGAATGTGGGTATATGATGTGTTAGAGGTAGGTGTGATATAAGGACACCACTATGGCGGGATCATGGGGAATGTGGGTATATGATGTGTTAGAGGTAGGTGTGATATAAGGACACCACTATGGCGGGATCATGGGGAAATGTTGTATGTTGGTATATGATGTGTTAGAGGTAGGTGTGATATAAGGACACCACTATGGCGGGATCATGGGAATGTGGGTGTATGATGTGTTAGAGGTAGGTGTGATATAAGGACACCACTATGGCGGGATCATGGGGAAATGTTGTATGTTGGTATATGATGTGTTAGAGGTAGGTGTGATATAAGGACACCACTATGGCGGGATCATGGGGAAATGTTGTATGTTGGTATATGATGTGTTAGAGGTAGGTGTGATATAAGGACACCACTATGGCGGGATCATGGGGAATGTGGGTGTATGATGTATTAGAGGTAGGTGTGATATAAGGACACCACTATGGCGGGATCATGGGGAAATGTTGTATATGGGTATATGATGTGTTAGAGATAGGTGTGATATAAGGACACCACTATGGTGGGATCATGGGGAAAAGGTTGTATATGGGTATATGATGTGTTAGAGGTAGGTGTGATATAAGGACACCACTATGGTGGGATCATGGGGAAATGTTGTATAGATAAACCAGAGAAGTATTGAAAGAGTATGTGAAATATTTTATTTAATGGAATTATGGTGAAATGTGTTATGTAAGTGAACTGTGAAGGAATGGGTGAAATGTGTTATGTAAGTGAACTGTGAAGGAATGGGTGAAATGTGTTATGTAAGTGAACTGTGGAGGAATGTGTGAAATCTGTAATATAAAGGAATTTTACATGGCTGTGTTGAATATGTTACATAATGAAACTCTGATGAAATATATGAAGTATGTTACATAAGGAAACTATGGGGGAGATAAAAGTGAGGTTTGTTAAAATAGGATAAAATGGCACATGAAGAAATATATGGAACAGAAGGATTTGAAGGCGCTTACATATGATATGGCTTAATTTAAATACAGAACTAATGATATTGTTTAATTTAAATACTGAACTAATGTTATTCTTTAATTTAAATACATAACTAATGATATTGCTTAATTTAAATACATAACTAATGATATTGCTTAATTTAAATACACAACTAATGATATTGCTTAATTTAAATACATAACTAATGATATTGCTTAATTTAAATACACAACTAATGATATTGCTTAATTTAAATACATAACTAATGATATTGCTTAATTTAAATACACAACTAATGATATTGCTTAATTTAAATACATAACTAATGATACTGTTTAATTTAAATACACAACTAATGATATTGCTTAATTTAAATACACAACTAATGATATTGCTTAATTTAAATACACAACTAATGATATTGCTTAATTTAAATACATAACTAATGATACTGTTCCTCTTCTTTCCTTCCTCATTTGCCTTTCAGCGTCGAGGGGAGATAGAATTTGTGGTCTTTTGATTTTCTGTTCGCCTCTGCTGCTGTTATGTTTCCTAGTGCTTCTAATATTTCATCAACCCTTTTCCGTGGTCGACCCTTGGGTCTGGTGTTCTCACAACGTTTGTTGAAGGCTCGTTGTGTAGTGTTTTGATCTTTCTGCCTTGTCACGTGGTCAAACCATTTTATCTGTTGTTTCTTTATATATTCTATGCCGCGGGCTCTTCCTAGCTTTTTTCTCAGTTCTTCATTTCTGATCTTATCTCTCAGACTGTTTCCTGTCATTCGTCTAACACATTTCATCTCTGTAGAGGTTATTTTTCTTATAGTTCTTGCATCTAGGGTCCAGGTCTGACATTGGTAGCACAACGTTGGGATGAAGATTGTATTGTAGAGTGCCCGTTTTGCCTCCAGGGTTGTTTCCTTGTTGGACAATAGTGGTGATAACTGTCCGATGATTTGACAAGCTTTGTTGCATCTTGATTCTATCTCTGCTGTTTGACAATTATCATTTGTCATCAGGCTTCCTAGGTATTTGAATTCCTCTACTTGTTTTAGTTGTCTGCCTTCTATAGTTATGTTGATGTTCTGTTTATTTTCGGCGACATTCATGACTTCTGTTTTGTTGGTGTTGATTTTCATGTTGTATTTTGTGCCTGTGATGTTGAATTTGTTTAAATGTTCTTGTAGGTCTTCTATTGTTTCATGTATTAGTGCCTGATCGTCTGCAAATAGAAGCTCGTTGATCTCCTCTGTCTCTGATGGGTTGGCTAGCTTGCCATGTATGTATTAAACAGTAGGGGGGATAGTACGCACCCCTGTCTTACACCTGATCTAACTTCGAAGTGGTCCGTGTAGCCTGCTGCTGTTGATGACTTTTAACTCTTTTAACTTTAAGGTTAGTTAGATGTTGGCTTACTCCGTATGTTGTTAGTATCTCCCACAGTTGTTCTCTATTTACTCTGTCAAATGTTTTTTCCTGGTCAATGAAAGCTATGTAAAATTTTTTATTGTGTTCTGTCGTCTTTTCTGCTAGCTGCTTTAATATGAATAGAGCGTCAGTACATCCTCTGTTTTAAGGTGAGTAGAGCGTCAGTACATCCTCTGTTTTAAGGTGAGTAGAGCGTCAGTACACCCTCTGTTTTAAAGTGAGTAGAGAGTCAGTACATCCTCTGTTTTAAGGTGAGTAGAGTGTCAGTACACCCTCTGTTTTAAGGTGAGTAGAGCGTCAGTACATCCTCTGTTTTAAGGTGAGTAGAGCGTCAGTACATCCTCTGTTTTAAGGTGAGTAGAGCGTCAGTACACCCTCTGTTTTAAGGTGAGTAGAGCGTCAGTACATCCTCTTTTTAAGGTGAGTAGAGCGTCAGTACACCCTCTGTTTTAAAGTGAGTAGAGCGTCAGTACATCCTCTGTTTTAAGGTGAGTAGAGCGTCAGTACACCCTCTGTTTTATGGTGAGTAGAGCGTCAGTACATCCTCTGTTTTAAGGTGAGTAGAGCGTCAGTACACCCTCTGTTTTAAGGTGAGTAGAGCGTCAGTACATCCTCTGTTTTAAGATGAGTAGAGCGTCAGTACACCCTCTGTTTTAAGTAGAGTAGAGAGTCAGTACATCCTCTGTTTTAAGTAGAGTAGAGAGTCAGTACATCCTCTGTTTTAAGTAGAGTAGAGAGTCAGTACATCCTCTGTTTTAAGTAGAGTAGAGAGTCAGTAGATCCTCTGTTTTAAGTAGAGTAGAGAGTCAGTAAATCCTCTGTTTAAGTAGAGTAGAGAGTCAGTACATCCTCTGTTTTAAGGTGAGTAGAGCGACAGTACACCCTCTGTTTTAAGGTGAGTAGAGCGTCAGTACATCCTCTGTTTTAAGGTGAGTAGAGCGTCAGTACACCCTCTGTTTTAAGTAGAGTAGAGAGTCAGTACATCCTCTGTTTTAAGTAGAGTAGAGAGTCAGTACATCCTCTGTTTTAAGTAGAGTAGAGAGTCAGTACATCCTCTGTTTTAAGGTGAGTAGAGCGTCAGTACACCCTCTGTTTTAAGTAGAGTAGAGAGTCAGTACATCCTCTGTTTTAAGTAGAGTAGAGCGTCAGTACATCCTCTGTTTTAAGTAGAGTAGAGAGTCAGTACATCCTCTGTTTTAAGGTGAGTAGAGCGTCAGTACACCCTCTTTTTTAAGGTGAGTAGAGCGTCAGTACATCCTCTGTTTTAAGGTGAGTAGAGCGTCAGTACATCCTCTGTTTTAAGTAGAGTAGAGCGTCAGTACATCCTCTGTTTTAAGGTGAGTAGAGCGTCAGTACATCCTCTGTTTTAAGGTGAGTAGAGCGTCAGTACATCCTCTATTTTAAGATGAGTAGAGTGTCAGTACACCCTCTGTTTTAAGGTGAGTAGAGCGTCAGTACACCCTCTGTTCTAAGGTGAGTAGAGCGTCAGTACATCCTCTGTTTTAAGGTGAGTAGAGCGTCAGTACACCCTCTGTTTTAAGGTGAGTAGAGCGTCAGTACATCCTCCGTTTTAAGGTGAGTAGAGCGTCAGTACATCCTCTATTTTAAGGTGAGTAGAGCGTCAGTACATCCTCTGTTTTAAGTTGAGTAGAGCGTCAGTACATCCTCTGTTTTAAGGTGAGTAGAGCGTCAGTACATCCTCTGTTTTAAGGTGAGTAGAGCGTCAGTACACCCTCTGTTTTAAGGTGTGTAGAGCGTCAGTACATCCTCTGTTTTAAGGTGAGTAGAGCGTCAGTACACCCTCTGTTTTAAGGTGAGTAGAGCGTCAGTACATCCTCTGTTTTAAGGTGAGTAGAGCGTCAGTACACCCTCTGTTTTAAGGTGAGTAGAGCGTCAGTACACCCTCTGTTTTAAGGTGAGTAGAGCGTCAGTACATCCTCTGTTTTAAGGTGAGTAGAGCGTCAGTACATCCTCTGTTTTAAGGTGAGTAGAGCATCAGTACATCCTCTGTTTTAAGGTGAGTAGAGCGTCAGTACATCCTCTGTTTTAAGGTGAGTAGAGCGTCAGTACACCCTCTATTTAAGGTGAGTAGAGCGTCAGTACACCCTCTGTTTTAAGTAGAGTAGAGAGTCAGTACATCCTCTGTTTTAAGTAGAGTAGAGAGTCAGTACATTCTCTGTTTTAAGTAGAGTAGAGAGTCAGTACATCCTCTGTTTTAAGGTGAGTAGAGCGTCAGTACACCCTCTGTTTTAAGGTGAGTAGAGCGTCAGTACATCCTCTGTTTTAAGGTGAGTAGAGCGTCAGTACATCCTCTGTTTTAAGTAGAGTAGAGCGTCAGTATATCCTCTGTTTTAAGGTGAGTAGAGCGTCAGTACATCCTCTGTTTTAAGATGAGTAGAGTGTCAGTACACCCTCTGTTTTAAGGTGAGTAGAGCGTCAGTACATCCTCTGTTTTAAGGTGAGTAGAGCGTCAGTACACCCTCTGTTTTAAGGTGTGTAGAGCGTCAGTACACCCTCTGTTTTAAGGTGAGTAGAGCGTCAGTACATCCTCTGTTTTAAGGTGAGTAGAGCGTCAGTACATCCTCTGTTTTAAGGTGAGTAGAGCATCAGTACATCCTCTGTTTTAAGGTGAGTAGAGCGTCAGTACATCCTCTGTTTTAAGGTGAGTAGAGCGTCAGTACACCCTCTGTTTTAAGGTGAGTAGAGCGTCAGTACACCCTCTGTTTTAAGTAGAGTAGAGAGTCAGTACATCCTCTGTTTTAAGTAGAGTAGAGAGTCAGTACATCCTCTGTTTTAAGTAGAGTAGAGAGTCAGTACATCCTCTGTTTTAAGGTGAGTAGAGCGTCAGTATACCCTCTGTTTTAAGGTGAGTAGAGCGTCAGTACATCCTCTGTTTTAAGGTGAGTAGAGCGTCAGTACATCCTCTGTTTTAAGTAGAGTAGAGCGTCAGTATATCCTCTGTTTTAAGGTGAGTAGAGCGTCAGTACATCCTCTGTTTTAAGGTGAGTAGAGCGTCAGTACATCCTCTGTTTTAAGTAGAGTAGAGAGTCAGTACATCCTCTGTTTTAAGGTGAGTAGAGCGTCAGTACATCCTCTGTTTTAAGATGAGTAGAGTGTCAGTACACCCTCTGTTTTAAGGTGAGTAGAGCGTCAGTACACCCTCTGTTTTAAGGTGAGTAGAGCGTCAGTACATCCTCTGTTTTAAGGTGAGTAGAGCGTCAGTACATCCTCTGTTTTAAGGTGAGTAGAGCGTCAGTACACCCTCTGTTTTAAGGTGAGTAGAGCGTCAGTACATCCTCTGTTTTAAGTAGAGTAGAGTGTCAGTACACCCTCTGTTTTAAGGTGAGTAGAGCGTCAGTACATCCTCTGTTTTAAGTAGAGTAGAGAGTCAGTACATCCTCTGTTTTAAGGTGAGTAGAGCGTCAGTACATCCTCTGTTTTAAGATGAGTAGAGCGTCAGTACACCCTCTGTTTTAAGGTGAGTAGAGCGTCAGTACACCCTCTGTTTTAAGGTGAGTAGAGCGTCAGTACATCCTCTGTTTTAAGGTGAGTAGAGCGTCAGTACATCCTCTGTTTTAAGGTGAGTAGAGCGTCAGTACATCCTCTGTTTTAAGGTGAGTAGAGCGACAGTACACCCTCTTTTTTAAGGTGAGTAGAGCGTCAGTACATCCTCTGTTCTAAGGTGAGTAGAGCGTCAGTACATCCTCTGTTTTAAGGTGAGTAGAGCGTCAGTACACCCTCTGTTTTAAGGTGAGTAGAGCGTCAGTACATCCTCTATTTTAAGGTGAGTAGAGCGTCAGTACACCCTCTGTTTTAAGGTGAGTAGAGCGTCAGTACATCCTCTATTTTAAGGTGAGTAGAGCGTCAGTACATCCTCTGTTTTAAGGTGAGTAGAGCGTCAGTACATCCTCTATTTTAAGGTGAGTAGAGCGTCAGTACATCCTCTGTTTTAAGGTGAGTAGAGTGTCAGTACATCCTCTGTTTTAAGGTGAGTAGAGCGTCAGTACATCCTCTGTTTTAAGGTGAGTAGAGCGTCAGTACATCCTCTGTTTTAAGGTGAGTAGAGCGTCAGTACATCCTCTGTTTTAAGGTGAGTAGAGCGTCAGTACATCCTCTGTTTTAAGGTGAGTAGAGCGTCAGTACATCCTATGTTTTAAGATGAGTAGAGCGTCAGTACACCCTCTGTTTTAAGGTGTGTAGAGCGTCAGTACATCCTCTGTTTTAAGGTGAGCAGAGCGTCAGTACACCCTCTGTTTTAAGGTGAGTAGAGCGTCAGTACATCCTCTGTTTTAAGGTGAGTAGAGCGTCAGTACACCCTCTGTTTTAAGATGAGTAGAGCGTCAGTACACCCTCTGTTTTAAGTAGAGTAGAGAGTCAGTACATCCTCTGTTTTAAGTAGAGTAGAGAGTCAGTACATCCTCTGTTTTAAGTAGAGTAGAGAGTCAGTACATCATCTGTTTTAAGTAGAGTAGAGAGTCAGTACATCCTCTGTTTTAAGTAGAGTAGAGAGTCAGTACATCCTCTGTTTTAAGTAGAGTAGAGAGTCAGTACATCCTCTGTTTTAAGGTGAGTAGAGCGTCAGCACCCTCTTTTTTAAAGTTAGTAGAGCGTCAGTACATCCTCTGTTTTAAGGTGAGTAGAGCGTCAGTACACCCTCTGTTTTAAGTAGAGTAGAGAGTCAGTACATACTCTGTTTTAAGTAGAGTAGAGAGTCAGTACATCCTCTGTTTTAAGGTGAGTAGAGCGTCAGTACACCCTCTGTTTTAAGGTGAGTAGAGCGTCAGTACACCCTCTGTTTTAAGGTGAGTAGAGCGTCAGTACATCCTCTGTTTTTTTAGGGAACCACATTTGAGAATCGCTGGCAGGCTGTAAGCTGAGAATGAAACTTTTTGATGAGTGTCCATCACTGTGCATGTCATTGTCATAGCATCTTCTTGAAATGTTGGATTGACACAGCTCAATCATTATATTTATGGATGGCACTGATTAAAATGTATGAATATGTTTACTTTTGTTATTACTTAATTTTTAGTAACATATACAAAAATGTTGACGCGAAGCACCAGTCATAGAAATGTGTGTGTAAAACAAAAACTATTATTGGTAGAACAGTGAAACTTTGCATCAATACACTATTAATAATTCTGAGTAATATGAAGCAGAATAGAATGTGTGGTACTGTCAGACTGTGATATACCAAGGTCCAACAATTTGAAAAGTTCAGCATGCAAAAATTATCACTTTCCTTCATAATCTTCTTCCTCTTCTTTCCTTCCTCATTTGCATTTCAGCGTCGAGGAGAAATATAATTTGTGGTCTTTTGATCTTCTGCTCGCCTCTGCTGCTGTTATGTTTCCTAATGCTTCTAATATTGCATCGATCCATTTTTTTCGTGGTCGACCCTTGGATCTAGTGTTCTCACGTGTATTGGAGGCTCGTTGTGTAGTGTTTTGATCTTTCTGCCTTGTCACGTGGCCGAACCATTTTATCTGTTGTTTCTTTATATATTCTATAGCGGGAGGTATTCCCAGCTTCATTCACAGTTCTTCATTTCTAATCTTATCACTCAGACTGTTTCGTCTGACACATTTCATCTCTGTAGAGGTTATTTTTCTTATTGTTCTTGCATCTAGGATTCAGGACTGGCATTGGTAGCACAACGTTGGGATGAAGATTGTATTGTATAGTGCTCGTTTTGCCTCCAGAGTTATTTCCTTGTTGGACAATAGTGGTGAAAACTGTCCAGTGATTTGACAAGCTTTGTTGCACCTTGATTCTATCTCTGTTGTTTGAGAATTATCGTTTGTCATTAGACTTCCTAGGTATTTGAATTCCTCTACTTGTTTTAGTTGTCTGCCTTCTATAGTTATGTTGATGTTCTGTTTATTTTTGGCGACATTCATGACTTCTGTTTTGTTGATGTTGATTTTCATGTTGTATTTTGTGCCTGAGATGTTGAGTTTGTTTAAGTGTTCTTGCAGGTCTTCTATTGTTTCATGTATTAGTGCCTGATCGTCTGCAAATAGAAGCTCGTTGATCTCCTCTGTCTCTGATGGGTTGGCTAGCTTGCATATATGGTCCATGTATGTAACAAACAGTAGAGGGGATAGTACGCACACCTGTCTTTTGCCTGATCTAACTTCGAAGTGGTCCGTGTAGCCTGCTGCTGTTCTGACTGTGCAGCTACTGTTCTAACCCTAACCATACTCTCTCATTATATCCCAGAATGGCCTCCTAGCCTCCATCTAACATGAAATATGTCGGTCCTTCTGTCTGTTGTGTTAACCACAGATCTGGTGATCTCTCTCACATTTCTTCACTCGATTGTTTGTCGCCGCGCTATGCGCATCCTTCAATTCAAAACTCCATTTCTGACGCAACCACCGATCTCTCATCTACTCTGCTGTCCATGATGCACATCCATCATAAGAGAACTGTTTTCTCCACTTTCAAGACAGGCTTGTCTGGAGTTGTCATTGCCCAGAAGGATATGACGTTTTTATCCACGTGGTCTTGTCACATTCGAGCCAGTCACAATTTGAAGGATATGACGTTTTTATCCACGTGGTCTTGTCACATTCGAGCCAGTCACAATTTGAAGGAAATGACGTTTTTATCCACGTGGTCTTGTCACATTCGAGCCAGTCACAATTTGAAGGATATGACGTTTTTATCCACGTGGTCTTGTCACATTCGAGCCAGTCACAATTTGAAGGATATGACGTTTTTATCCACGTGGTCTTGTCACATTCGAGCCAGTCACAATTTGAAGGAAATGACGTTTTTATCCACGTGGTCTTGTCACATTCGAGCCAGTCACAATTTGAAGGATATGACGTTTTTATCCACGTGGTCTTGTCACATTCGAGCCAGTCACAATTTGAAGGATATGACGTTTTTATCCACGTGGTCTTGTCACATTCGAGCCAGTCACAATTTGAAGGAAATGACGTTTTTATCCACGTGGTCTTGTCACATTCCAGCCAGTCACAATTTGAAGGATATGACGTTTTTATCCACGTGGTCTTGTCACATTCGAGCCAGTCACAATTTGAAGGATATGAAGTTTTTATCCACGTGGTCTTGTCACATTCGAGCCAGTCACAATTTGAAGGATATAACGCTTTTATCCACGTGGTCTTGTCACATTTGAGCCAGTCACAATTTATTTGAAGGATATGACGCTTCTATCCACGTGGTCTTGTCACATTTGAGCCAGTCACAATTTATTTGAAGGATATGACGTTTCTATCCACGTGGTCTTGTCACATTTGAGCCAGTCACAATTTGAAGGATATGACGTTTTTATCCACGTGGTCTTGTCACAAATTGAAGGATATGACGTTTTTGTTCGCTTAGTCTTGTCACATTTGAGCTTGTCACAATGGGAGGTCAATAAACAGTTTTTTTTCTTTTAATTAGTTGATTTTTTGTTATCGGGTGGTGTATACCCCAGCTTGGAAACACATCTGGATTCTGTTAGTGAGTTTCGTGACTAGTGACTGCTTTGGCAGTTTCATTATTGGGACTTGCCCAATGTTTGAGGCAGAGGCGTAGCATTCACACCGGTGTACATAGGACAAGCTTTCTCTCTCTCTCTCTCTCTCTCTCTATATATATATATATATATAATATATATATATCTCCTCACCCCACCCCTTCTTTTTCTCTTCTGGGAATTAATACCATTTCATTTTACTTCTATACATTCCACATTTTGTCATTAACTAGACTCACTTAAATAGTTGGTCCCTGGAGGTATAACGCCCCATTGTAAACATCAGTACATGGAGACGCCCAAGAAAGAAGAATAGATCCACTCCAGGTCAACCAGGGACTTTATGGAGACAACCATCGACATGAAACAACAAAGAACTTCTACAAAACGTGACTTCATCCATTAGGGGGGACAAAATATCGTGGCATAGACACAAAAGAAATGAAATAATGAGCACATCAGATGTTGGCATCAAGTACCTCTAATAATGAGCACATCAGATGTTGGCATCAAGTACCTCTAACAATGATGACATAATTTATGATGATCTCAGTGACTTAGCGAACTGATCTCCGAACTAACTCGGTGACGGAACTCCATTTAGCTCAGTAAGAGAGACCAATCGAACTAACTCGCTGACGGAACTCCATTTAGCACAGTAAGAGAGACCAATCGAACTAACTCGGTGACGGAACTCCATATAGCTCTATAAGAGGGACCAATCGAATTAACTCGGTGACGGAACTCCATTTAGCTCAGTAAGAAGGACCAATCGAACTAACTCGTTGACGGAACTCCATATAGCTCTATAAGAGGGACCAATCGAACTAACTCGGTGACGGAACTCCATTTAGCTCAGTAAGAGGGACCAATCGAACTAACTCGGTGACGGAACTCCATTTAGCTCAGTAAGAAGGACCAATCGAACTAACTCGGTGACGGAACTCCGTTTAGCTCAGTAAGAAGGACCAATCGAACTAACTCGGTGACGGAACTCCATATAGCTCTATAAGAGGGACCAATCGAACTAACTCGGTGACGGAACTCCATTTAGCTCAGTAAGAGAGACCAATCGAACTAACTCGGTGACGGAACTCCATATAGCTCTATAAGAGGGACCAATCGAACTAACTCGGTGACGGAACTCCATTTAGCTCAGTAAGAGGGACCAATCGAACTAACTCGGTGACGGAACTCCATTTAGCTCAGTAAGAGGGACCAATCGAACTAACTCGGTGACGGAACTCCATTTAGCTCAGTAAGAGGGACCAATCGAACTAACTCGGTGACGGAACTCCATTTAGCTCAGTAAGAAGGACCAATCGAACTAACTCGGTGACGGAACTCCGTTTAGCTCAGTAAGAAGGACCAATCGAACTAACTCGGTGACGGAACTCCATATAGCTCTATAAGAGGGACCAATCGAACTAACTCGGTGACGGAACTCCATTTAGCTCAGTAAGAGAGACCAATCGAACTAACTCGGTGACGGAACTCCATATAGCTCTATAAGAGGGACCAATCGAACTAACTCGGTGACGGAACTCCATTTAGCTCAGTAAGAGGGACCAATCGAACTAACTCGGTGACGGAACTCCATTTAGCTCAGTAAGAGGGACCAATCGAACTAACTCGGTGACGGAACTCCATTTAGCTCAGTAAGAGAGACAAATCGAACTAACTCGGTGACGAAACTCCATATAGCTCTATAAGAGGGACCAATCGAACTAACTCGGTGACGGAACTCCATTTAGCTCAGTAAGAGAGACCAATCGAACTAACTCGGTGACGGAACTCCATATAGCTCTATAAGAGGGACCAATCGAACTAACTCGCTGACGGAACTCCATTTAGCTCAGTAAGAGAGACCAATCGAACTAACTCGGTGACGGAACTCCATTTAGCTCAGTAAGAGAGACCAATCGAACTAACTCGGTGACGGAACTCCATTTAGCTCAGTAAGAGAGACCAATCGAACTAACTCGGTGACGGAACTCCATTTAGCTCAGTAAGAGAGACCAATCGAACTAACTCGGTGACGGAACTCCATTTAGCTTAGTAAGAGAGACCAATCGAACTAACTCGGTGACGGAACTCCATTTAGCTATGGAGGAGAGAGGACAATAGCCTTTGAGATAAATAAATATGTGAAGAGACTCTTAAACACAAAATGGACAAATTTGATCACACGATAATATCAAACAAAGGACTATGTTTCAACGCGGCACGGGAGTAAGGGAAACAATCAACAAGATGGAAATGTCAAATATGAATTCAAGATCATCTCCCCTCTTTTAACATATGAAAATGTGAGGATATGTTTATTTTGGTGTGTGTGTGTGTGTGTGTGTGAGATGTTCAGACGAGAGGGGGGGGGGGGGGGCTGGAACTCCTCTAATATTTGACCAGAAATCACATTCCGACCCAATGAGTTAAAGGTCGGTGCACAACCTGTCCCCGCATTACACAGTCGCTGCGATATAGCTCTAGTCATGTCATTCCAGCTGTTACCAAGAAAAGCCTTCAGTGTCCATGGAGATCAAACCTACTACAACCGTACAACGGCATCCATCGACCTTGCAATGTGTATGCCAACTAGATAGGTCATTTCAGCAATAATCGAACTGGTTACCATGACAACAGTGGTTGTTGCAATATGTATAGAAGTTCCGGCAGTAGCAGGAGGGTTTATCTACAGAAACCTTCAAATAACTGCGCGCCATCTTCACTTTGGAAACAGAAAAAAAACTAAAACAAAACTGTTGGAGGTATTAACATGTCAGCAGTGGTGTTTTGGTAACTGAGGAAGAGTATAACTAAGATATGATGTCATTATGATAATTGTGAGCCATTATTGAAGGAATTATTGGACTATGATGAGTGCACTTGTGGTAATCTTTATGTCCCAAATTATCAGGTTAAATGTCAAACTGAAAGTTCGGATGCAAACGGCCATTATCAGGAAGTATATGAGAAACATATGTGTTGTGTGTGTGTGTCACGTGATCATTCATCACGTCCTGACCTCCTCCTTATGTAATGTGACCACTCATCATGTCCTGACCTCCTCCTCATGTAATGTGACCACTCATCATGTCCTGACCTCCTCCTCATGTAATGTGACCACTCATCGTGTCCTGACCTCCTCATGTAATGTGACCACTCATCATGTCCTGACCTCCTCATCATGTAATGTGACCACTCATCATGTCCTGACCTCCTCATCATGTAATGTGACCACTCAGCATGTCCTGACCTACTCATGTTTCAAACCCACCGTCCGCACCTAGAGAGTGCGTGTGCGGGTGTGAGAGAGAGAGAGAATTGAGTGAAAGAGTGTGCAAGATGTGTGAATGAGCATTATGTGAGGGAGAGTTGGTCAGAAAAATGGTTGTAGGCAGTAGCGAAGAAGAGACAGGCGAGACAGAGAGTGTGTGAGTTACATGGAGATAGATAGAGTGAGAGAGAGAGAGATATATATAGAGAGAGATTAAGAGAGAGTTAGAGAGAGATAGAGAGAGAGAGATAGATATATATAGAGAGAGATTAAGAGAGAGTTAGAGAGAGATAGAGAGAGATAGAGAGAGAGTTAGAGAGAGATAGAGAGAGAGTTGTTGTTATGGATCCAGCGACCTTTGAGCTGATGCCCTTCGGCCCAAAGAGAGAGAGAGAGAGTTAGAGAGAGATAGAGAGAGAGTTAGAGAGAGATAGAGAGAGATAGAGAGAGAGAGAGATAGAGATAGAGAGAGAGTTAGAGAGAGATAGATAGAGATAGAGATATATATATATATAGAGAGAGAGATTTATAGAGAGAGTTAGAGAGAGATAGAGAGAGAGTTAGAGAGAGATAGAGAGAGAGTTGTTGTTGTTATGGATCCAGCGACCTTTGAGCAGATGCCCTTCGGCCCAAAGAGAGAGAGAGATTTAGAGAGAGATAGATAGAGATAGATAGAGATAGATAGAGATAGATATATATAGAGAGAGATAGAGAGAGAGAGTTAGAGAGAGATAGATAGAGATAGATAGAGATAGATATATATAGAAAGAGATAGAGAGAGAGTTAGAGAGAGATAGAGACAGAGTTAGAGAGAGATAGAGAGAGATAGAGAGAGAGTTAGAGAGAGATAGAGAGAGAGTTAGAGAGAGATAGAGAGAGAGTTAGAGAGAGATAGAGAGATAGAGAGAGAGAGAGTTAGAGAGAGATAGAGAGAGAGTTAGAGAGAGATAGGAGAGAGAGTGTTGTTGTTATGGATCCAGCGACCTTTGAGCTGATGCCCTTCGGCCCAAAGAGAGAGAGAGAGAGTTAGAGAGAGATAGAGAGGGAGTTAGAGAGAGAGAGATAGATAGATATATATATAGAGAGAGAGATAGAGAGAGAGAGAGTTAGAGAGAGATAGAGAGGGAGTTAGAGAGAGATAGATAGATATATATAGAGAGAGAGATAGAGAGAGAGAGTTAGAGAGAGATAGAGAGAGAGATAGAGAGAGATAGAGAGAGATAGAGACAGATAGTTAGAGAGAGATAGAGAGTTAGAGAGAGATAGAGAGAGAGTTAGAGAGAGATAGAGAGTTAGAGAGAGAGTTATAGAGAGAGATAGAGAGAGATAGAGATTTAGAGAGAGATAGAGAGAGTTAGAGAGAGATAGAGAGATAGAGAGTTAGAGAGAGAGTTAGAGAGAGAGAGTAGAGAGAGAGTTAGAGAGAGAGAGTTAGAGAGAGAGTTAGAGATAGATAGATAGAGAGAGAGTTAGAGAGAGACACATAGAGAGAGATATAGATATATATATATAGAGAGAGAGAGAGTAAGAGAGAGAGATAGAGATAGATAGAGAGAGAGAGAGTTAAATGTAAATAAGATTCCCGTGATGAGTGGTGTGTTTAATGTAGCAAACATCGAGGCTGTATCGAGAGACGTAATGAACAGATAGTCTGAGTAGTGGGTGTGACGTTATGGCTCATCTGATCTTCTTATTTCCGTACCTGTCATGAGGTGAAACAAAATGATCACGTCCTTTATTGATGATTACTTTGATGGTGAATTGATTTCCGGTTGAGTTGAGTTGCTCTTTTGTGATAATTTGATTTTTCCTATAACTTGATATGTTTCATCTTCACCCATGTTGTGTAGATAGTTATTTATCATTGTGAATCACTCATGATGCACCCATCCACTCAACATCGTACTCACTCACGCATTCACTCACTCACATTTTACTCTTTAAAATGCAGCCACTCATACATCCCACATAAACACTCACACACCCATCCACTCCTTTGAAGTCATTCACGTACTCGACAGGCAATTGCCCGCTTAATCACTCACCCACTCACTCAACCCACCCACCCGGCACTTATTCAGCCCATTCAATCCACCACTCACACAACCCAGCCTAGCATCACTTACTCGCTCAACCCATCCAAACGCCCACTCATCTACTCATTAAACCCAGTCATCTTTTCACAATCACCACTCACCACTCACTCAGCCAGCCACCCATGCCCTATCACTCAATTAAGCCTCACATCCACGCAGCCCAATACTCACCTGCATTCCACTCACTCATCCCAGCCACTCCGTCCACTCACTCAACCCACAGACAAGCCACTCACTCTATTCAGTTAACCCACCCACTCAGTCAACAATCCACCCACCACTCACTCACTCAACTCACGAATCCACTTGCTCAAAGCAACCACAATCTAATTTACCCAATCACTTACTCAACCGCTCACTCACTCACTCAACGATCTCTAACTCATCCACCCACTCCCTCACTCACCTACCAATTCACTCATTCAAACCACCCCCACACTCAATCAATCAAACATTCACCCATCCACCCACTGACCAACCCACCCACTCACCCACCCACTCACCCATTCACTCAACCATCCATTCACCTAACCACCCACCCACTCACTGAAACTACCCCCACACTCAATAAATTTAACATTCACCCACTCAATCACTCAACCCACCCACTCACCCATCCACTCAATCAACCACCCACCCACTCACTCACCAATCGACTCACACTACCACTCACCCACTCACTCAACCACCTCCACATTCACTCAACCTAACGCTCATTCAACCATCCACTCAACCACTCACTCACTCACCATTCACTCAACCACCTCTACACTCACCCAACATAACACTCACCCATCCACTCACTTAACCACTCACTCACCCATTCACTCAACCACCTTTACATTCACTCAACCTAACATTCACCCACCCACTCACTCAACCACTTCCATAGTCACTCAACCTAACACTCACTCAACCACACACCCACTCACTCATTCACTCAACCACCCACCCACTCATTCCTACACCCACCCACTCACTTCTACACCCGTCCACTCACTCAACCACTCACTTTCACACCAACTCACTCAACCACACACCCACTCACTCGGTCACTCATTCACTCAACCACGCCACCCCTCACTCTCACAGCCATCCACTAATTCAACCACGCACCCACTCATTCACTCTCACACCTACCCACTAACCCAACCACTCACTCACTCCTGCCCATCAACTTGCCGCTAGCACATACAAACACCGACACTGTACATGCTTGTCTGATAAGTTTATTGAACGACTGAAATGAACAACACACTCGACAACACGTTGATAAAATAGCCTCAACTTGTAGCCACGCTCAACACTCGTCGGTACAAACATGTGCTCGTGTGCTCTAATTCGCTCGTGTACTTAATCAAAACCCGAGGAGGGACTGAGATATTTCAAATCTCGGACTAAAATTACAATTATGATCGAATTTTTAGTTAAAATACTTACCCAAGTTATTTGTTTTACAATGTTGTTTGTTGGTAAGTACAAATGTTTTCTTACTAAAAAATATTAATTATATCACACACACACGCACACATACACACATGCACACACTCGCATGTGCACTCTCTGACGAAAGCAAACACTTAAAGCTCGCATTAACAAACAAACATAGTATAACCGATATTCCTGCACTCGTTGGTTACTCGTGAAAACAGTGTCTAAACAGTGGGATAGTTCTACTCGAACTCGTCGTCATTGACCGAGGCTCGACGTAGGAGGTTGTGCTTCTTGACGTCACTAGCTGTGCAGGCTGTTATCTTGATTCTATTCAAGGGTGTCAGTTCGTCCTCCCCCACATTTATTTCTGCGATCTGGTCCAAAAATTCCTGCCGAGAGTTCAATACAGATGAGTTAGTCCAGGATTCGAAGTAGTAAATGCTCGTATATTTTGTTAGCAACATTACAGCAACTGGATATTATTTAGCAACATGCAGCAATTAGAGAATATTTAGCAACATTACAGCAATTAGAGAATATTTAGCAACATTACAGTAATTAGAGAATATTTAGCAACATTACAGTAATTAGAGAATATTTAGCAACATTACAGTAATTAGAGAATATTTAGCAACATTACAGTAATTAGAGAATATTTAGCAACATTACAGCAATTAGATAATATTTAGCAATATTGCAGCAATTAGAGAATATTTAGCAACATTACAGCAATTAGAGAATATTTAGCAACATTACAGCAATTAGAGAATATTTAGCAACATTACAGTAATTAGAGAATATTTAGCAACATTACAGTAATTAGAGAATATTTAGCAACATTACAGCAATTAGAGAATATTAGCAACATTACAGCAATTAGAGAATATTTAGCAACATTTACAGTAATTAGAGAATATTTAGCAACATTACAGCAGTTAGAGAATATTTAGCAACATTACAGCAATTAGAGAATATTAGCAACATTACAGCAATTAGAGAATATTTAGCAACATTGCAGCAATTAGAGAATATTTAGCAACATTACAGCAATTAGAGAATATTTATCAACATTACAGCAATTAGAGAATATTTAGCAACATTGCAGGAGATTAGACTTTGTTAGAGGTTGTACAAGTTTGAGTGATAATGACATGAAGATGAAAAGTGTTGATGACGAGGGAGTTCTTTGAACCAGGCCCACAGAGTCCATCATTTGCAGCAGACTAACATGGAATAATCAAAATTTTAGTAAGCATAAACATAGACAGCAAAGATCAAAGAATAATACAGAAAATGTACTGGCAACAAACAGCGGCCGTAAGAACTTGAAACCAATTGGGAATGTTTCAACAAATAAAACAGGGTGTTAGACAAGGTTGTGTGCTGTCATCAGATTTGTTGAATATTTACAGTGAGATTATTTTAAAATCCATAAGGGACATGCCTGGATAACAATCGGAGGTCATAATATAAATAATCTAAGGTATGCTGATGATACAGTCTTAATCGCTAAGAGTGAAAATGAGTTACAAGAAATGTGGACATTATTGTGAAAGAAAACAAAAATAAAGGACTCAGCCTTAATAGCAGAAAGACAGAAGTAATGGTAACAACAAAGAAAAAGACATCAAGTCAGTGCAAAATAAAGACAAGTGGAACAATATTAAAACAGGTAAATGAATTTAAATATTTAGGAATTTTGTTAACCTCAGACGGAAGATGTACAAAGAGGTGAGATGCAGAATGGCTCAGGCAAAGCAGCTTTCCAAAAAAATGAGGAAAATACTATGCAATCCATTTTTGACAATAGAACAAGAAAAAGAGTTCTTAAATATTATGTAGAGACAGTCTAAACGTATAGATGTGAATCATGGACAATAGGACAACTGACAAGAAAATCACTGGAGTCTGTAGAAATGGGTTTTACAGAATGTTGAGAAATACACGGACAGCTAAGAAGAGTAATGAAAACGTTCTAAAGAGATCAAAGCAAGAAAAGAGCTAATTTCCATTTTTATGTAAAACAATCATCATTTTTTGGCCATGTAATGAGAAGGGAACAGCTGGAATATATCGTAAAAACTGGGAAAAATTGAGGGACTAAGAGATAGAGGAAGCAACTAGAAAAAATAACAGACAGCTTAAGAGAATGCTTGGCAGAAGGTCAACAACAGAAATGATAAATAGCTGCCGAGATCGAAAGTTGTGGAGAGACATGATCACCTACGCCAGCAGGCACGGCACTTGATGATGATGAACATAAACAGTTACTTAAGGCACAGCAGTTTCTTGCTGATACTTTAGTTAACTTGCTACTTCCAACCAGGAAGGTAAAAAGCGCAAACTTCCTCTATTATAAAGTCATCATCATCATGTGTCATACCGATTGGCGTAGGCGATCATGTCCTTCCCCAATATTCTAACCACAATGTATCATATCAGTTATGTTGGCTGTTTATTGTCATGACAAAAAAACAAGTAAAGTACCCCCGTCACGCCAAGTGACATAAAGGGAATATGGTGTTAGTGACTCGTCACGCCAAGTGGCGTATAGAGAATATGGTGTTTAATGACTCGTCACGCCAAGTGACATAAAGGGAATATGGTGTTAGTGACTCGTCACGCCAAGTGGCGTATAGGGAATATGGTGTTAGGACTCGTCACGCAAAGTGGCGGATAGGGAATATGGTGTTAGTTACCCCGTCACGTCAAGTGGCGGATAGGGAATATGGTGTTAATGACCCGTCACGCCAAGTGACATAAGGGAATATGGTGTTAGTGACTCGTCACGCAAGTGGCGTATAAGGAATATGGTGTTAGTGACCCGTCACGTCAAGTGGCGTATAGGGAATATGGTGTTAATGACCCGTCACGCCAAGTGGCGTATAGGGAATATGGTGTTAGTGACCCGTCACGTCAAGGGCGTATAGGGATATGGTGTTAGTGACTCGTCACGCCAAGTGGCGTATGGGAATATGGTGTTAGTGACCCGTCACGTCAAGTGGCGTATAGGGAATATGGTGTTAATGACTCGTCACGCCAAGTGGTGTATAAAGAATATGGTGTTAGTGTCCATAAATTTTACAGACCTTCGGCACATGATTTTTGGGGTAATGTGGTCGGTATTACGCCCGTGCCGCTTTACTCTCCCAGAAAAAAATCCGGTACCCATTAAAGGCTGGGTGAACCGGAAGCAGTCGGTTGGGATCAAACCCAACCTCAAGTCATTTATAGTCCAGTTCACTAACCACTGAGCTAGAGCGGCTCCGACATGATATCAAGCTATCTATAAAAAGTATCTTCTCTCTTTGTCGTCCACGATTTTTCTTTCCTTGTATTTTCCCAGTTGCAACCAAGTATTCAAACATTCCTCTTTACGTGATGTTCCCCCAAAAAATGTTGATTATTTCTTTCTGTTTTCCAGTAGCTCCCTTTCAGTGTTGGCCTATTTGAGAATGCCCTCACTAGTCTTTTTAGCTGTCCAGGGAACTTCTCAGCATTCTTCTGAGAAATCCCATCTCTGTGGCCTCTAATCGTCTTTTCATTTATTTGTCTATTGTCCATGATTCGCTCCCATATGCGTCCAAAGTGATTAAACGAAGCTGCATCTTAAATAATTTAAAAAAAAAAACTTTTCTGGTTAGAAATTGAATATTGTACCCAGTATACTTTTATATTGGCCAATCTTTGATCTTTTTATGGCGCGCATTAATTACTAAAGTATCATTTGATACATACATATTTCTTTATTTTTTCTTCTACCGTTCAGCTCCCTGTGGAGCATAGCAGTGGTCTTCAATAAACACTTTCCAAGCCGTTCTGTCTCTTGCCATTCTTTTAAGATCATTCATGTCTTCCCCACCATCCTCATCTCTGCTTCTATCTGTCATCTCCAAGAATTCCTTGGTCTTCCTCTTTGTCTTTTTTCCCTGAGGATTCCAAAAAAGGGCCTGTTGTGTAATACTCTCAGTTGGCTTCAGCAGTGTATGTCCTATCCAGCGCCATCATCTTCGCTGTATCTCTGTATCCATTGGTATTTGACTGGTTCTTTTCCATAATTCTATATTAGTGATATTGTCCCGCCATTTCCATCCTTTTATTCTGCGTAAGCATCCATTAATGAAGGTATGTATCTTCATGATTATCATTGTTGTTTGTTGTCCATGTTTTACAACCATATAATAGGACTAACTTAACATTGGAGTTGAACATTTTTACTTTTGTATTTAACCTAATTTCTTTGGACTTCCATATGTTTCCCAGTGCAACAAATACTCCTCTTGCTTTTGATATCCTTATTTTGGTATCATTTTCTGTTCCTCCCACTTTATCTATATTACTGCCCAGATATATGTAAGATTGTACGTCTAGAAGAGCTATTTCTCTTATTGCTATTTGGTTATTACATAAATAATTACTTGAACCATTTTACAATTTGTGTACGGTGTCACAAATTGAAGCCACTTCCAAACACAATAACAGTTTGAAGAAAAAGAGGAGTGTAATATGTTCAAGACATCCATAAACGTCGCCACATTTGGAAGACTAGAACTAAACTGCGACTTTTAGATGAAAACAAGCTACTGTGTAGAGAGCTTACCAGTGACTCCTTGCCAACCACTTGACCGAACGCGACATGGAGGTTGTCCATGAACTGACAGTGCCTAAAGGTGAGTAGGAACTGTGAACCGTTGGTGTTGGGGCCTCTGTTGGCCATGGATATCGTCCCCTTCTCGCTGTGGCCCACAACAAAGCTTTCGTCGTTGAAGATGTCACCGAACATACTGATTCCTGGGGGCGGGGCAAGGTGTGGTAGGAGAGTTATCAGCATATCAACATATCAACATCTCCAACATATCAACATATCAACATCTCCAACATATCAACATATCAACATCTCCAACATATCAACATAACAACTCCAACAAATACTACTACTACTACTCCTACTACTACTACTACTACTACTACTACTACTACAATTACTGCTACTACTATTACTACTGCTACTGTTGCTATTACTATTACTACTACTACTCCTGCTACTATATGTATGTTTATCTTTACTAATGGTACTACTACTGCTACTTAAACAGCAAATACTACAACAGCTAACATTCGCTACAAAACAATTACTTTAACTACTATTCTTACAACTACCACTTGCTTGCATTACAACTACCAATATTGTAAAGATCATTACTAATACTGTTGTTGTTATTACTACTTTTATTATATTGAATTCACTTTTAAGCTGTAACCGCTGTATTCTTCTTCTACTTTCCTTCTTGATTTGCTTTTCAGCATCGAGGAGAGATATAATTTGCAATCTTGTTTTTTTTTGTTCGTCTCTGCTGCTGTTGTTTTCTAGTATTTCTACTATTCCGTCAAACCATCTTTTTTGTGGTCGACCTTTGAGTCTGGTGTTCTCGCAACGTTTATTGAAGGCTTGTTGTGTTGTGTTTTTATCTTTCTGCCTTAACACGCGGCCAAACCATTTTATCTGTTGTTTCTGTATATATTTTATGACGGGAATTATTCCTAGCTTTTTTCTCAGTTCTTCATTTCTGATCTTATCTCTCAGACTGTTTCCTGTCATTCGTCTAACACATTTCATCTCTGTAGAGGTTATTTTTCTTATTGTTCTTGCATCTAGGGACCATTGGTAGCACACTGTTGGGATGTAGATTGTATTGTAGAGTGCCCGTTTGGCCTCTATTGTTATTTCCTTGTTGGACAATAGTGGTGATAGCTGTCCAATGATTTGACAAACTTTGTTGCATCTCGAGCCAATCTCTGCTGTTTGTAAATCATTGCTCGGCACTAGACTTCATAGAACTGGACTACAATCATTGCTCGGCACTAGACTTCCTAGAACTGGACTACAATCATTGCTCGGCACTAGACTTCCTAGAACTGGACTACAATCATTGCTCGGCACTAGACTTCCTAGAACTGGACTACAATCATTGCTCGGCACTAGACTTCCTAGAACTGGACTACAATCATTGCTCGGCACTAGACTTCCTAGAACTGGACTACAATCATTGCTCGGCACTAGACTTCCTAGAACTGGACTACAATCATTGCTCGGCACTAGACTTCCTAGAACTGGACTACAATCATTGCTCGGCACTAGACTTCCTAGAACTGGACTACAATCATTGCTCGGCACTAGACTTCCTAGAACTGGACTACAATCATTGCTCGGCACTAGACTTCCTAGAACTGGACTACAATCATTGCTCGGCACTAGACTTCCTAGAACTGGACTACAATCATTGCTCGGCACTAGACTTCCTAGAACTGGACTACAATCATTGCTCGGCACTAGACTTCCTAGAACTGGACTACAATCATTGCTCGGCACTAGACTTCCTAGAACTGGACTACAATCATTGCTCGGCACTAGACTTCCTAGAACTGGACTACAATCATTGCTCGGCACTAGACTTCCTAGAACTGGACTACAATCATTGCTCGGCACTAGACTTCCTAGAACTGGACTACAATCATTGCTCGGCACTAGACTTCCTAGAACTGGACTACAATCATTGCTCGGCACTAGACTTCCTAGAACTGGACTACAATCATTGCTCGGCACTAGACTTCCTAGAACTGGACTACAATCATTGCTCGGCACTAGACTTCCTAGAACTGGACTACAATCATTGCTCGGCACTAGACTTCCTAGAACTGGACTACAATCATTGCTCGGCACTAGACTTCCTAGAACTGGACTACAATCATTGCTCGGCACTAGACTTCCTAGAACTGGACTACAATCATTGCTCGGCACTAGACTTCCTAGAACTGGACTACAATCATTGCTCGGCACTAGACTTCCTAGAACTGGACTACAATCATTGCTCGGCACTAGACTTCCTAGAACTGGACTACAATCATTGCTCGGCACTAGACTTCCTAGAACTGGACTACAATCATTGCTCGGCACTAGACTTCCTAGAACTGGACTACAAAGGACAAGAGATCGGGTTCGAGCCTGATCGATGGCTTGTGGATTCCCCCAGCCATAAATGGGTACCGGATTTTTTTCCTGGGTTGGTAAAGCGACACTGGTGCAATATCAACCACATTCCCCCAGCCTTAAATGGGTACCGGATTTTTTTCCTGGGTTGGTAAAGCGACACTGGTGCAATATCAACCACATTCCCCCAGCCTTAAATGGGTACCGGATTTTTTTTCCTGGGTTGGTAAAGCGACACTGGTGCAATATCAACCACATTCCCCCCAAAATTCCTGTGCCGAAGGTGTGCAACATTATGGTCACTAACACCATATTTCTTACACGACACTTGGCGTGACGGGACTATTTCCAACCGTCACTAGACCTCCCAGATATTGAATGGCCTCTACTTGTTTTAGTTGTCTTCCATCTATTGTTATATTGATGTTGTGTTTCTCTTTTGCTATACTTATAACAACTGCCTTGCTTGTATTGATTATCATGTTTTATTGCGTGCCTGTGTTGTTAAGTCTATTTAAATGTTCTTGGTGTACTTCCATTTGTCCATGTATTAGTGTCTGATCGTCTGCAAGTGGATGCTCGTTAATCTCCTTTGTCTTCGTTGGGTTGGCTAATTTACACTTAATGTTAATATTTCACATGTTGTATACTTCAGATGTTTCTTCTACCGCTACTAGGTATCATACCAATCAAGTGCCGAAGGTGTGTACAAATGATGGTCACTAACACCATCTTCCCTATACCACACGTGGCGTGACGGCAGTCTTTACTTTCTTTTGCTAGGTATCAGAAGTTATGTCACTTTTACAAATAATGTATCTGCTACAACTACTGCTGCAACTTTTTCTACAACTACTGCTGCAACTTTTTCTACAACTACTGCTGCAACTTTTTCTACAACTACTGCTGCAACTTTTTCTACAACTACTGCTGCAACTTTTTCTACAACTACTGCTGCAACTTTTTCTACAACTACTGCTGCAACTTTTTCTACAACTACTGCTGCAACTTTTTCTACAACTACTTCTACAACTACTGCTGCAACTTTTTCTACAACTACTGCTGCAACTTTTTCTACAACTACTGCTGCAACTTTTTCTACAACTACTGCTGCAACTTTTTCTACAACTACTGCTGCAACTTTTTCTACAACAACTTCTACAACTACTGCTGCAACTTTTTCTACAACTACTGCTGCAACTTTTTCTACAACTACTGCTGCAACTTTTTCTACAACTACTTCTACAACTACTTCTACAACTACTTCTACAACTACTGCTGCAACTTTTTCTACAACTACTTCTACAACTACTTCTACAACTACTGCTGCAACTTTTTCTACAACTACTGCTGCAACTTTTTCTACAACTACTGCTGCAACTTTTTCTACAACTACTGCTGCAACTTTTTCTACAACTACTTCTACAACTTTTTCTACAACTACTTCTACAAATACTGCTGCAACTTTTTCTACAACTATTGCTGCAACTTTTTCTACAACTACTTCTACAACTTTTTCTACAACTACTTCTACAACTACTGCTGCAACTTTTTCTACAACTATTGCTGCAACTTTTTCTACAACTACTTCTACGACTACTGCTGCAACTTTTTCTACAACTACTTCTACGACTACTGCTGCAACTTTTTCTACAACTACTGCTGCAACTTTTTCTACAACTACTTCTACGACTACTGCTGAACTTTTTCTACAACTACTGCTGCAACTTTTTCCACAACTACTGCTGCAACTTTTTCTACAACTACTTCTACAACTACTTCTACAACTACTTCTACAACTACTGCTGCAACTTTTTCTACAACTACTTCTACAACTACTTCTACAACTACTGCTGCAACTTTTTTCTACAACTACTGCTGCAACTTTTTCTACAACTACTGCTGCAACTTTTTCTACAACTACTGCTGCAACTTTTTCTACAACTACTTCTACAACTTTTTCTACAACTACTTCTACAAATACTGCTGCAACTTTTTCTACAACTATTGCTGCAACTTTTTCTACAACTACTTCTACAACTTTTTCTACAACTACTTCTACAACTACTGCTGCAACTTTTTCTACAACTATTGCTGCAACTTTTTCTACAACTACTTCTACGACTACTGCTGCAACTTTTTCTACAACTACTTCTACGACTACTGCTGCAACTTTTTCTACAACTACTGCTGCAACTTTTTCTACAACTACTTCTACGACTACTGCTGAACTTTTTCTACAACTACTGCTGCAACTTTTTCCACAACTATTGCTGCAACTTTTTCTACAACTACTTCTACGACTACTGCTGCAACTTTTTCTACAACTACTGCTGCAACTTTTTCCACAACTATTGCTGCAACTTTTTCCACAACTACTGCTGCAAACTTTTTCCACAACTATTGCTGCAACTTTTTCCACAACTACTGCTGCAACTTTTTCTACAACTACTGCTGCTACGTTTTATACAACTATTGCTGCAACTTTTTCTACAACTACTTCTACAACTACTCCTGCAACTTTTTCTACAACTACTGCTGCAACTTTTTCTACAACTACTTCTACAACTTTTTCTACAACTACTTCTACAACTTTTTCTACAACTACTGCTGCAACTTTTTCTACAACTACTGCTGCAACTTTTTCTACAACTACTTCTACAACTTTTTCTACAACTACTGCTGCAACTTTTTCTACAACTACTGCTGCAACTTTTTCTACAACTATTGCTGCAACTTTTTCTACAACTACTGCTGCAACTTTTTCTACAACTACTTCTACAACTACTCCTGCAACTTTTTCTACAACTACTGCTGCAACTTTTTCTACAACTACTTCTACAACTTTTTCTACAACTACTTCTACAACTTTTTCTACAACTACTTCTACAACTTTTTCTACAACTACTTCTACAACTTTTTCTACAACTACTTCTACAACTTTTTCTACAACTACTGCTGCAACTTTTTCTACAACTAACTCTACAACCTTTTCTACAACTACTTCTACAACTTTCTCTACAACTACTGCTGCAACTTTTTCTACAACTACTTCTACAACTTTTTCTACAACTACTTCTACAACTTTTTCCACAACTACTGCTGCAACTTTTTCTACAACTACTGCTGCAACTTTTTCTACAACTACTTCTACAACTTTTTCTACAACTACTGCTGCAACTTTTTCTACAACTACTTCTACAACTTTTTCCACAACTACTGCTGCAACTTTTTCTACAACTACTTCTACAACTTTTTCTACAACTTTTTCTACAACTACTTCTACAACTTTTTCTACAACTACTGCTGCAACTTTTTCTACAACTACTTCTACAACTTTTTCTACAACTACTTCTACAACTTTTTCTACAACTACATCTACAATTTTTTCTACAACTACTTCTACAACTTTTTCTACAACTACTTCTACAACTACTTCTACAACTTTTTCTACAACTACTGCTGCAACTTTTTCTACAATTACTTCTACAACTACTTCTACAACTACTTCTACAACTTTTTCTACAACTACGGCTGCAACTTTTTCTACAACTTTTTCTACAACTTTTTCTACAACTACTGCTGCAACTTTTTCTACAACTACTTCTACAACTTTTTCTACAACTACTTCTACAACTTTTTCTACAACTACTTCTACAACTTTTTCTACAACTACTTCTACAACTACTTCTACAACTTTTTCTACAACTACTGCTGCAACTTTTTCTATAACTACTTCTACAACTTTTTCTACAACTACTTCTACAACTTTTTCTACAACTACTGCTGCAACTTTTTCTACAACTACTTCTACAACTACTTCTACAACTACTGCTGGAACTTTTTCTACAACTACTGCTGCAACTTTTTCTACAACTATTTCTACAACTACTTCTACAACTACTGCTGCAACTTTTTCTACAACTACTTCTACAACTACTTCTACAACTCCTGCTGCAACTTTTTCTATAACTACTTCTACATCTACTGCTGCAACTTTTTCTACAACTACTTCTACAACTACTGCTGCAACTTTTTCTACATCTACTGCTACAATTACTACTACAACTACTTCTACGTCTACTGCTACAACTACTACTACTACAACTACTGCTACAACTACTTCTACAACTACTGCTACAACTACTTCTACAACTACTACTACAACTACTTCTACAACTACTGCTACAACTACTGCTACAACTACTTCTACATCTACTACTACAACTACTTCTACAACTACTTCTACAACTACTGCTACAACTACTGCTACAACTACTGCTACAACTACTGCTACAACTACTTCTACCACTAATTCTACAACTACTGCTACAACTACTGCTACAACTACTGCTACAACTACTTATACAACTACTGCTACAACTACTGCTACAACTACTGCTACAACTACTTCTACAACTACTTCTACAACTACTGCTACAACTACTTCTACAACTACTGCTACAACTACTTCTACAACTACTGCTACAACTACTTCTACAACTACTTCTACAACTACTGCTACAACTACTTCTACAACTACTTCTACAACTACTGCTACAACTACTTCTACAACTACTTCTACAACTACTGCTACAACTACTTCTACAACTACTTCTACAACTACTGCTACAACTACTTCTACAACTACTTCTACAACTACTGCTACAACTACTTCTACAACTACTGTAACTTCATCATTATCACCGAATAGACAAGTTTGAATGTAACGATGTCTGTGTTGTTTTGTTAGGAGAATCAAAGAAAACTATGTAATAGTGTAGCTACCAGAAATCTATGTAATAGTGTAGCTACCATAAAACTATATAATAGTGTAGCTACAATAAAACTATGTAATAGTATAGCTACCAGAAAACTATGTAATAGTGTAGCTACCAGAAACCTATGTAGTAGTGTAGCTACAAGAAAACTATGTAATAGTGTAGCTACGAGAAAACTATGTAATAGTGTAGCTACCAGAAAACTATGTAATAGTGTAGCTACAAGAAAACTATGTAGTAGCGTAGCTACCAGAAAACTATGTAGTAGTGTAGCTACAAGAAAACTATGCAATAGTGTAGCTACCATAAAACCATGTAATAGTGTACCTACCAGAAAACTATGTAATAGTGTAGCTACAAGAAAACTATGTAATAGTGTTGCTACAAGAACACTATGTAGTAGTGTAGCTACAAGAAAACTATGTAATAGTGTAGCTATAAGAAAACTATGTAATAGTGTAGCTACAAGAAAACTATGTAATAGTGTAGCTACAAGAAAACTATGTAATAGTGTAGCTACCAGAAAACTATGTAGTAGCGTAGCTACAAGAAAACTATGTAGTAGTTGTAGAAGTAGTAGTCGGCCCCGTCAATCAAAGTTGAATGGATTTTTCAACGCGCCTAGAAATGTTTTTTTTTTTTTTTCCTTTGGCCGTGTGTTCTCTTTTACTATGATTATGTCTGCTTTTTGTTTGAGGTGAACCTTTAGAGTGTGTTTCCAGAGATTGCGGTCTGCAGCTATTTCTTCCCATGCTGCAGGGTTTATGTTCAGAGTCTTCATGTCGTGTTTACACACGTCCACAAATCGAAGTTTTGGGCGTCCTCTAGTCCTTTTGCCATCTGTCAGTTTTCACGAAGTATACCGGCATTGTAAACTGCGGTCTTTGTTTTAATTGTCAGTTTGTTGTTTTGCCAGACGCGCCTAGAAAGACGGGCAAAGGTGGTAGCGGCTTTACCAACACGAGTGTCAATTTCTGTATCTAAAGATTGTCTGTCGCTGATGATGGACCCCAGGTAGTTATACTGCCGCACGATATCAAGTTTATAGTTGTCGATAGAGATTCCATGTGTTGCTTCGACGTCCTGACCGAGTATGTTAGTTTTCTGCAAACTTATTGTTAGACCGAAGTCTCGGCAGGCATGCACAAAGCGATGTACCATGCTCTTGAGTTCTTCCTGACGTTGCGTGACGAGGGCAGTGTTGTCAGAAAATAACAGGTCTAAAAAAAAATGTGTATAATTGTGGACCTTGTCTTTAGTCTTGTGATGTGCTACCGTCGTATTGGATGGTGTCCTTCATATCCTCATGAAACGATTGAGTATGTGGGCAGCCTATTTCGAAAATACCTTCTCTGCTGACAAAATCAAATGCCTTTGTAAGTTTGATAAAGGCGATGAAGAAAGGCGTTTTCTGCTCTCTAGATTTTTCTTGTGGCAGACATGGGGAAAAAATCATGTCTGCAGTTATCTTCTGGATTTAAAGCTGCATTGCGATTCAGGATAAAAGCGTTCTGCGAGTTTTTGTAGCCTTCCTAAGATGACTCTGGCGAAGATATTGTCGATGATGCTGAGTAAGGTGATGCCTCTGTAGTTGTTACAGTCGCTTCTATCTCCTTTATTTTTGTAGAGAGTTACAATCACGGAGTCTCTCATATCTTGAGGAATGGCTTTCTCTTTCCAGCATTGATGTAGTACTTCCAGCAGGGGATGTAATAAAGCACTTTTGCAGGATTTAATCAGATCGGGAGGGATCCCATCTTGTCCTGGAGCCTTGCCTGTGCCAAGCTATCTATGACCTTGCTAAATTCCTCTACGGTTGGTTCAATGTCCAACTCTTCCATAGGTGGGAGACATTGGGAGCCAAGCTATCTATGGCCTTGCTAAGTTCCTCTACGGTTGGTTCAATGTCTAACTCTTCCATAGGTGGGAGACATTGGGAGCCAAGCTATCTATGGCCTTGCTAAGTTCCTCTACGGTTGGTTCAATGTCCAACTCTTCCATAGGTTGTAGACATTGGGAGCGAAGCTATCTATGGCCTTGCTAAGTTCCTCTACGGTTGGTTCAATGTCCAACTCTTCCATAGGTGGTAGACATTGGAAGCCAAGCTATCTGTGGCCTTGCTAAGTTCCTCTACGGTTGGTTCAATGTCTAACTCTTCCATAGGTGGGAGACATTGGGAGCCAAGCTATCTATGGCCTTGCTAAGTTCCTCTACAGTTGGTTCAATGTCCAACTCTTCCATAGGTGGTAGACATTGGAAGCCAAGCTATCTATGGCCTTGCTAAGTTCCTCTGCGGTTGGTTCAATGTCTAACTCTTCCATAGGTGGGAGACATTGGGAGCCAAGCTATCTATGGCCTTGCTAAGTTCCTCTACGGTTGGTTCAATGTCTAACTCTTCCATAGGTGGGAGACATTGGGAGCCAAGCTATCTATGGCCTTGCTAAGTTCCTCTACGGTTGGTTCAATGTCCAACTCTTCCATAGGTGGGAGACATTGGGAGCCAAGCTATCTATGACCTTGCTAAGTTCCTCTACGGTTGGTTCAATGTCCAACTCTTCCATAGGTGGTAGACATTGGGAGCCAAGCTATCTATGGCCTTGCTAAGTTCCTCTACGGTTGGTTCAATGTCCAACTCTTCCATAGGTGGTAGACATTGGGAGGCAATCTATCAATGGCCTTGCTAAGTTCCTCTACGGTTGGTTCAATGTCTAACTCTTCCATAGGTGGTAGACATTGGGAGCCAAGCTATCTATGGCCGTGCTAAGTTCCTCTACAGTTGGTTCAATGTCCAACTCTTCCATAGGTGGTAGACATTGGGAGCCAAGCTATCTATGGCCTTGCTAAGTTCCTCTACAATTGGTTCAATGTCCAACTCTTCCATAGGTGGTAGACATTGGAAGCCAAGCTATCTATGGCCTTGCTAAGTTCCTCTACGGTAGGTTCAATGTCCAACTCTTCCATAGGTGGGAGACATTGGGAGCTAAGCTATCTATGGCCTTGCTAAGTTCCTCTACGGTAGGTTCAATGTCCAACTCTTCCATAGGTGGTAGACATTGGAAGCCAAGCTATCTATGGCCTTGCTAAGTTCCTCTACGGTTGGTTCAATGTCCAACTCTTCCATAGGTGGTAGACATTGGGAGCCAAGCTATCTATGGCCGTGCTAAGTTCCTCTACAGTTGGTTCAATGTCCAACTCTTCCATAGGTGGTAGACATTGGGAGCCAAGCTATCTATGGCCGTGCTAAGTTCCTCTACGGTTGGTTCAATATCCAACTCTTCCATAGGTGGTAGACATTGGAAGCTAAGCTATCTATGGTCTTGCTAAGTTCCTCTACGGTTGGTTCAATGTCCAACTCTTCCATAGGTGGTAGACATTGGGAGCTAAGCTATCTATGGCCTTGCTAAGTTCCTCTACGGTTGGTTCAATGTCTAACTCTTCCATAGGTGGGAGACATTGGGAGCCAAGCTATCTATGACCTTGCTAAGTTCCTCTACGGTTGGTTCAATGTCCAACTCTTCCATAGGTGGTAGACATTGGGAGCCAAGCTATCTATGGCCTTGCTAATTTCCTCTACGGTTGGTTCAATATCCAACTCTTCCATAGGTTGTAGACATTGGAAGCCAAGCTATCTATGGCCTTGCTAAGTTCCTCTACGGTTGGTTCAATGTCCAACTCTTCCATAGGTGGTAGACATTGGGAGCCAAGCTATCTATGGCCTTGCTAAGTTCCTCTACGGTTGGTTTAATGTCTAACTCTTCCATAGGTGGTAGACATTGGAAGCCAAGCTATCTATGGCCTTGCTAAGTTCCTCTACAGTTGGTTCAATGTCCAACTCTTCCATAGGTGGTAGACATTGGAAGCCAAGCTATCTATGGCTTTGCTTTAGTTCCTCTACGGTTGGTTCAATGTCCAACTCTTCCATAGGTGGTAGACATTGGGAGCCAAGCTGTCTATCGCCTTGCTAAGTTCCTCTACGGTTGGTTCAATGTCTAACTCTTCCATAGGTGGGAGACATTGGGAGCCAAGCTATCTATGGCCTTGCTAAGGTCCTCTTCGGTTGGTTCAATGTCTAACTCTTCCATAGGTGGTAGACATTGGAAGCCAAGCTATCTATGGCCTTGCTAAGTTCCTCTACGGTTGGTTCAATGTCTAACTCTTCCATTGGTGGGAGACATTGGGAGCCAAGCTATCTATGGCCTTGTTAAGTTCCTCTACGGTTGGTTCAATGTCCAACTCTTCCATAGGTGGTAGACATTGGGAGTCAAGCTATCTATGGCCTTGCTAATTTCCTCTACGGTTGGTTCAATGTCCAACTCTTCCATAGGTGGTAGACATTGGGAGCTAAGCTATCTATGGCCTTGCTAAGTTCCTCTACAGTTGGTTCAATGTCCAACTCTTCCATAGGTGGTAGACATTGGAAGCCAAGCTATCTATGGCCTTGCTAAGTTCCTCTACGGTTGGTTCAATGTCCAACTCTTCCATAGGTGGTAGACATTGGGAGCCAAGCTATCTATGACCTTGCTAAGTTCCTCTACGGTTGGTTCAATGCCCAACTCTTCCATAGGTGGTAGACATTGGAAGCCAAGCTACCTATGGCCTTGCTAAGTTCCTCTACGGTTGGTTCAATGTCCAACTCTTCCATAGGTGGGAGACATTGGGAGCCAAGCTATCTATGGCTTTGCTTTAGTTCCTCTACGGTTGGTTCAATGTCCAACTCTTCCATAGGTGGTAGACATTGGGAGCCAAGCTGTCTATCGCCTTGCTAAGTTCCTCTACGGTTGGTTCAATGTCTAACTCTTCCATAGGTGGGAGACATTGGAGCCAAGCTATCTATGGCCTTGCTAAGGTCCTCTTCGGTTGGTTCAATGTCTAACTCTTCCATAGGTGGTAGACATTGGAAGCCAAGCTATCTATGGCCTTGCTAAGTTCCTCTACGGTTGGTTCAATGTCCAACTCTTCCATAGGTGGTAGACATTGGGAGGCAAGTTATCTATGGCCTTGCTAAGTTCCTCTACGGTTGGTTCAATGTCCAACTCTTCCATAGGTGGTAGACATTGGAAGCCAAGCTATCTATGGCCTTGCTAAGTTCCTCTACGGTTGGTTCAATGTCCAACTCTTCCATAGGTGGTAGACATTGGGAGCCAAGCTATCTATGGCCTTGCTAAGTTCCTCTACGGTTGGTTCAATGTCTAACTCTTCCATAGGTGGTAGACATTGGAAGCCAAGCTATCTATGGCCTTGCTAAGTTCCTCTACGGTTGGTTCAATGTCCAACTCTTCCATAGGTGGTAGACATTGGAAGCCAAGCTATCTATGGCTTTGCTTTAGTTCCTCTACGGTTGGTTCAATGTCCAACTCTTCCATAGATGGGAGACATTGTATGGCGTCAAGGGCGTTTGATGTAACAGTGTTTTCTGTTGAATAAAGTGAAGAATAATGTTCCACCCATCTTTCCATCTGTTTACTTCTATCTATTATTTTATCCCCAGTGGATGTCTTTAGTGAGGCATTCGTGTATTTTGTTGGTCTGAGTTCTTTCTTTATGCCATCATACATTAAGAAAGTATGTAGTAGTGTAGCTACAAGAAAACTATGTAGTAGTGTAGCTTCAAGAAAACTATGTTGTAGTGTAGCTACAAGAAAACTATGTAGTAGTGTAGCTTCAAGAAAACTATGTTGTAGTGTAGCTACAAGAAAACTATGTAGTAGTGTAGCTACCAGAAAATTATGTAGTAGTGTAGCTTCAAGAAAACTATGTAGTAGTGTAGCTACAAGAAAATCATGTAGTAGTGTAGCTACAAGAAAATTATGTAGTAGTGTAGCTACAAGAAAATTATGTAGTAGTGTAGCTACAAGAAAACTATGTAGTAATGTAGCTACAATAAAATTATGTAGTAGTGTAGCTACAAGAAAATTATGTAGTAGTGTAGCTACAAGAAAACTATGTAGTAGTGTAGCTACAAGAAAACTATGTAGTAGTGTAGCTACAAGAAAATTATGTAGTAGTGTAGCTACAAGAAAACTATGTAGTAGTGTAGCTACAATAAAACTATGTAGTAGTGTAGCTACAAGAGAACTGTAATAATGTAAATACAACAGAGTCGTAATCGTAGCTACAAGAGAAAGGTAAACATGACATGTAACAAGACTGTTTAATGTTATATTAGAAACTTGAGGTCGTAAAAGGACACAACAAGCTTTCGAAGTACACAATGATCTGTCGACTTTGTAAAGTAACGAAGCATGAATTGGTCTGGTGTCGTAAATCTATCGTATGGCAAAGAACACTATGTAAGAAACTGTGAAAGAAGTGGGAAGGAGAGGTAAGAGAAAGAGGTACGAAGGAGAGGTAAGAGAAAGAGGTACGAAGGAGAGGTAAGAGAAAGAGGTACGAAGGAGAGGTAAGAGAAAGAGGTACGAAGGAGAGGTAAGAGAAAGAGGTACGAAGGAGAGGTAAGAGAAAGAGGTACGAAGGAGAGGTAAGAGAAAGAGGTACGAAGGGGAGGTAAGAGAAAGAGGTACGAAGGAGAGGTATGTAGGAGAGGTCAGAAGGAGAGGTAAGAGAAAGAGGTACGAAGGAGAGGTAAGAGAAAGAGGTACGAAGGAGAGGTATGTAGGAGAGGTCGAAGGAGAGGTAAGAGAAAGAGGTACGAAGGAGAGGTATGTAGGAGAGGTCAGAAGGAGAGGTAAGAGAAAGAGGTACGAAGGAGAGGTAAGAGAAAGAGGTAAGAAGGAGAGGTAAGTAGGAGAGGTACGAAGGAGAGGTAAGTAGGAGAGGTAAGTAGGAGAGGTACGAAAGAGAGGTAAGAAAGTGAGGTATGAAGGAGAGGTATGAAGGAGAGGTATGTAGGAGAGGTATGAAGGAGAGGTAAGAAGGAGAGGTATGAAGGAGAGGTACGAAGGAGAGGTAAGTAGGAGAGGTACGAAGGAGAGGTATGAAGGCGAGGTAAGTAGGAGAGGTACGAAGGAGAGGTATGAAGGAGAGGTACGAAGGAGAGGTAAGTAGGAGAGGTACGAAAAAGAGGTATGAATGAGAGGTAAGTAGGAGAGGTACGAAGGAGAGGTATGAAGGAGAGGTACGAAGGAGAGGTAAGTAGGAGAGGTACGAAGGAGAGGTATGAAGGAGAGGTAAGTAGGAGAGGTACGAAGGAGAGGTAAGAAGGACAGGTAACTAGGAGAGGTACGAAGGAGAGGTATGAAGGAGAGGTACGAAGGAGAGGTAAGTAGGAGAGGTACGAAAAAGAGGTATGAAGGAGAGGTAAGTAGGAGAGGTACGAAGGAGAGGTATGTAGGAGAGGTACGAAGGAGAGGTAAGTAGGAGAGGTACGAAGGAGAGGTATGAAGGAGAGGTAAGTAGGAGAGGTACGAAGGAGAGGTATGAAGGAGAGGTATGAAGGAGAGGTACGAAGGAGAGGTAAGTAGGAGAGGTACGAAGGAGAGGTACGAAGGAGAGGTATGAAGGAGAGGTACGAAGGAGAGGTAAGTAGGAGAGGTACGAAGGAGAGGTATGAAGGAGAGGTACGAAGGAGAGGTAAGTAGGAGAGGTACGAAAAAGAGGTATGAAGGAGAGGTAAGTAGGAGAGGTACGAAGGAGAGGTACGAAGGAGAGGTAAGTAGGAGAGGTAAGAAGGAGAGGTCAGAAGGAGAGGTACGAAGGAGAGGTATGAAGGAGAGGTACGAAGGAGAGGTAAGTAGGAGAGGTAAGAAGGAGAGGTACGAAGGAGAGGTATGAAGGAGAGGTACGAAGGAGAGGTAAGTAGGTGAGGTAAGTAGGAGAGGTAAGTAGGAGAGGTACGAAGGAGAGGTATGAAGGAGAGGTACGAAGGAGAGGTAAGTAGGAGAGGTACGAAGGAGAGGTAAGAAGGAGAGGTACGAAGGAGAGGTAAGTAGGAGAGGTAAGAAGGAAAGGTATGAAGGAGAGGTACGAAGGAGAGGTAAGAGAAAGAGGTACGAAGGAGAGGTATGAAGGAGAGGTAAGTAGGAGAGGTACGAAGGAGAGGTATGAAGAAGAGGTACGAAGGAGAGGTAAGTAGGAGAGGTAAGAAGGAGAAGTCAGAAGGAGAGGTACGAACGAGAGGTAAGTAGGAGAGGTAAGAAGGAGAGGTATGAAGGAGAGCTAAGTAGGAGAGGTAAGTAGGAGAGGTACGAAGGAGAGGTACGAAGGAGAGGTATGAAGGATATGTAAGTAGGAGAGGTACGAAGGAGAGGTACGAAGGAGAGGTAAGTAGGAGAGGTACGAAGGAGAGGTAAGTAGGAGAGGTAAGAAGGAGAGGTAAGTAGGAGAGGTACGAAGGAGAGGTAAGTAGAAGAGGTACGAAGGAGAGGTAAGTAGGAGAGGTAAGAAGGAGAGGTACGAAGGAGAGGTACGAAGGAGAGGTAAGTAGGAGAGGTACGAAGGAGAGGTAAGTAGGAGAGGTACGAAGGAGGGGTAAGAAGGAGAGGTAAGAAGGAGAGGTAAGAAGGAGAGGTAAGTAGGAGTGGTAAGTAGGAGAGGTACGAAGGAGAGGTAAGTAGGAGAGGTAAGTAGGAGAGGTACGAAGGAGAGGTAAGTAGGAGAGGTAAGAATGATAGGTACGAAGGAGAGGTACGAAGGAGAAGTAATTAGGAGAGGTACGAAGGAGAAGTAAGTAGGAGAGGTACGAAGGAGGGGTAAGAAGGAGAGGTAAGAAGGAGAGGTAAGAAGGAGAGGTAAGTAGGAGAGGTAAGTAGGAGAGGTACAAAGGAGAGGTAAGTAGGAGAGGTACGAAGGAGTGGTACGAAGGAGTGGTAAGAAGGAAAGGTACGACGGAGAGGTAAGAAGGAGAGGTAAGAAGGAGAGGTAAGTAGGAGAGGTAAGTAGGAAAGGTACGAAGGAGAGGTAAGTAGGAGAGGTACGAAGGAGGGGTAAGAAGGGGAGGTATGAAGGAGAGGTAAGAAGGTGAGGTATGATGGACAGGTAAGAAGGTGAGGTATGATGGAGAGGTAAGAAGGAGAGGTATGATGGAGAGGTAAGAAGGAGAGGTATGATGGAGAGGTAAGAAGGAGAGGTATGAAGGAGAGAAAAGAAAGTGAATGATGATGGAGAGGTAAGAAGCTGAGTTATGATGGAGAGGTAAGTAGGAGAGGTAAGAAGGAGAGGTATGTTGGAGAGGTTAGTAGGAGAGGTAAGAAGGAAAGGTAAGAAGGAGAGGTAAGGAGAAGTAAGAAGGAGATGTACGAAAGAGAGGAAAGAAGGAGAGGTAAGGAGAGGTAAGAAGGAGAGATAAGAAGGAGAGGAAAGAAGGAGATGTATGAAGGAGAGGTAAGAAGGAGAGGTAAGAAGGAGAGGTAAGAAGGACAGGTACGAAGGAGAGGTAAGAAGGAGAGGTACGAAGGAGAGGTATGATGGAGAGGTAAGAAGGAGAGGTATGATGGAGAGGTAAGAAGGAGAGGTATGTTGGAGAGGTGAGAAGGAGAAGTAAGAAGGAGATGTAAGAAGGGGACGTACGAAGGAAGGTAAGAAGGAAAGGTATGTTGGAGAGGTAAGAAGGAGAGGTAAGAAGGAAAGGTATGTTGGAGATGAAAGAAGGAGAGGTAAGAAGGAGAGGTAAGAAGGAAAGGTATGTTGGAGAGGTAAGAATGAGAGATAAGAAGGAGAGGTACGAAGGAGAGGTAAGAAGGAGAGATAAGAAGGGGAGGTACGAAGGAGAGGTAAGAAGGAGAGGTAAGAAGGAGAGGTAAAAAGGAGAGGTATGTTGAAGAGGTAAGAAGGAGAGGTAAGAAGGAGAGGTAAGAAGGAGAGGTAAGAATGAGAGGTAAGAAGGAGAAAGAGATGGGATGTTAATATGAAAGAATGGAGGAGAGGTAAGAAGGAGACTTTGACCTTGACTTTGCCGAGTCCAAAAGATTGAGAGAACATAGCGAGAAATGAGAAAGTTGACGAGGTCTGTCAGTGGTGCCCCAACGACCCCCAGGTTGACGAGGTCTGTCAGTGGTGCCCCAACGACCCCCAGGTTGACGAAGTCTATCAGTGGTGCCCCAACGACCTCCAGGTTGACGAAGTCTATCAGTGGTGCCCCAAAGACCCCAGGTTGACGAAGTCTGTCAATGCTGCCCCAACGACCCCAGGTTGACGAAGTCTATCAGTGGTGCCCCAAAGACCCCAGGTTGACGAAGTCTGTCAATGCTGCCCCAACGACCCCCAGGTTGACGAAGTCTGTCAATGCTGCCCCAACGACCCCAGGTTGACGAAGTCTGTCAATGCTGCCCCAACGACCCCAGGTTGACGAAGTCTGTCAATGCTGCCCCAACGACCCCAGGTTGACGAAGTCTGTCAATGCTGCCCCAACGACCCCAGGTTGACGAAGTCTGTCAATGCTGCCCCAACGACCCCAGGTTGACGAAGTCTGTCAATGCTGCCCCAACGACCCCAGGTTGACGAAGTCTGTCAATGCTGCCCCAACGACCCCAGGTTGACGAAGTCTGTCAATGCTGCCCCAACGACCCCAGGTTGACGAAGTCTGTCAATGCTGCCCCAACGACCCCAGGTTGACGAAGTCTGTCAATGCTGCCCCAACGACCCCCAGGTTGACGAAGTCTGTCAGTCGTGCCCCAACGACCCCCAGGTTGACGAAGTCTATCAGTGGTGCCCCAACGACCTCCAGGTTGACGAAGTCTGTCAATGCTGCTCCAACGACCTCTAGGTTGACGAAGTCTGTCAGTCGTGCCCCAACGACCTCTAGGTTGACGAAGTCTGTCAATGCTGCCCCAACGACCTCTAGGTTGACGAAGTCTATCAGTGGTGCCCCAAAGACCCCAGGTTGACGAAGTCTGTCAATGCTGCCCCAACGACCCCCAGGTTGACGAAGTCTATCAGTGGTGCCCCAAAGACCCCAGGTTGACGAAGTCTGTCAATGCTGCTCCAACGACCCCCAGGTTGACGAAGTCTGTCTGTGGTGCCCCAACGACCTCCAGGTTGACGAAGTCTGTCAATGCTGCCCCAACGACCTCTAGGTTGACGAAGTCTGTCAGTGGTGCCCCAACAACCCCCAGGTTGACGAAGTCTATCAGTGGTGCCCCAACGACCCCCAGGTTGACGAAGTCTATCAGTGGTGCCCCAACGACCTCCAGGTTGACGAAGTCTGTCAATGCTGCCCCAACGACCTCTAGGTTGACGAAGTCTGTCAGTCGTGCCCCAACGACCCCCAGGTTGACGAAGTCTGTCAGTGGTGCCCCAACAACCCCCAGGTTGACGAAGTCTGCCAGTGGTGCACCAACGAACCCGAGGTTGATGAAGTCTGTCAGTGGTGCCCCAACGATCCCCAGGTTGTCGAAGTCTGTGAGTGGTCCCCCACCGACCCCCAGGTTGACGAAGTCTGTCAGTGGTGCCCCAACGATCTCCAGGTTGTCGAAGTCTGTCAGTGGTGCCCCAACGATCCCCAGGTTGTCGAAGTCTGTCAGTGGTCTCCCGCCGACCCCCAGGTTGACGAAGTCTGTCAGTGGTGCCCCAACGATCTCCAGGTTGTCGAAGTCTGTCAGTGGTACCCCAACGACCTCAGATTGGCGAAGTCTGTCAGTGGTGCCCCAACGACTCCCAGGTTGACGAAGTCTGTCAGTCGTGCCCCAACGACCCCCAGGATGTCGAAGTCTGTCAGTCGTGCCCCAACGACCCCCAGGTTGACGAAGTCTGTCAGTGGTGCCCCAACCATCCCCAGGTTGACGAAGTCTGTCAGTGGTGCCCCAACGACCCCCAGGTTGACGAAGTCTGTCAGTGGTGCCCCAACGACCCCCAGGTTGACGAAGTCTGTCAGTGGTGCCCCAACGACCCCCAGGTTGACGAAGTCTGTCTGTGGTGCCCCAACGACCCCCAGGTTGACGAAGTCTGTCTGTGGTGCCCCAACGACCCCCAGGTTGACGAAGTCTGTCTGTGGTGCCCCAACGACCCCCAGGTTGACGAAGTCTGTCTGTGGTGCCCCAACGACACCCAGGTTGACGAAGTCTATCAGTGGTGCACCAACGACCCCCAGGTTGATGAAGTCTGCCAATGGTACTACACAAACGACTACTTGGGATTTTGGAAGGAAGAGGAGAAAGATCTAATGAAATACTAGGGTAGTAGAAGTCAAACAGACAAGGGAGTTAACCTCCAGAACCGTCCCCAGTTGTTGTGTCCCCGCATTGGAAGTTCAGGTCCCGGATTATTCGATGACAGTGGGTGCCGGCGTACTTGAGTTCACCCTGAAACATCATTAAGTTACTTTTAAGAATTATAAATACCATTTAGTTGATTACGTCACACACAAAGACATGATAACAAATCACATAACAATTTACTATCACCAAATTGCTGCGAGAAACTAATCAACCCACAACAATTAATCAACCCACAACAACTAATCAACCCACAACAATTAATCAATCCACAACAATTAATCTACCCACAACAACTAATCAACCCACAACAACTAATCAACCCACAACAACTAATCAACCCACAACAACTAATCAACCAACAACAATTAATCAACACACAACAACTAATCAACCCACAACAACTAATCAACCCACAACAATTAATCAACACACAACTACTAATCAACCCACAACAATTAATCAACACACAATAACTAATCAATCCTCAACAACTAATCAACACACAATAAATAAGCAACCCACAACAACTAATCAACACATAATAATTAATCAACCCACAACAATTAATCAATCCGCAACAATTAATCAACGCACAATAACTAATCAATCCACAACAATTAATCAACACACAATAACTAATCAACCCACAACAATTAATCAACCCACAACAACTAATCAACCCACAACAATTAATCAACAAACAATAACTAATCAAACCACAACAATTAATCAACCCACAACAACTAATCAATCCACAACAATTAATCAACACACAATAACTAATCAATCCTCAACAATTAATCAACACACAATAACTAATCAACCCACAACAATTAATCAACCCACAACAACTAATCAACCCACAACAATTAATCAACACACAAAAATTAATCAACACACAACAATTAATCAATCCACAACAACTAATCAATGCACAACAACTGATCAACAAACAACAATTAATCAACACACAATAACTATTCAACGCACAGTAATTAATAAATCCACAACAGCTAATCAAAACACAACAATTAATCAATTCACAACTAATCAAACACACAATAGCTAATCAACCCACAACAATTAATCAACACACAATAACTAATCAAAACACAACAATTAATCAACACACAACAGCTAATCAACCCACAACAATTAATCAACACAAAATAACTAATCAACACACAATAACTTATCAACCCACAACAATTAATAAATCCACAACAGCTAATCAACCCACAACAACTAATAAATCCACAACAGCTAATCAACCCACAACAATTAATAAATCCACAACAGCTAATCAAAACACAACAATTAATCAATCCACAACTAATCAAACACACAAAAGATAATCAATCCACAACAACTAATCAAACACACAACAGCTAATCAATCCACAACAACTAATTAACACACAACAAATAACTAACTCACATCTTCTAATGAACCCACAAGAACAAATAAACCAAAAACAACAAATCAACCGACAACAACATATCAACCCACAACAACAACAAATCAACTACAGCAACTAATTAACCCCCAACAACAAATCAACTACAGCAACTAATTAACCCCAACAACATATCAAAACACAGCAACTAATTAACCCCCAACAACAAATCAACTACAGCAACTAATTAACCCCCAACAACAAATCAAAACACAGAAACTAATTAACCCCCAACAACAAATCAAAACACAGCAACTAATTAACCCCCAACAACAAATCAAATCACAACAACTAATTAACCCCCAACAACAAATCAAAACACAGCAACTAATTAACCCCCAACAACAAATCAAAACACAGCAACTAATTAACCCCAAACAACAAATCAAAACACAACAACTAATTAACCCCCAACAACAAATCAAAACACAGCAACTAATTAACCCCCAACAACAAATCAAAACACAGCAACTAATTAACCCCCAACAACAAATCAAAACACAGCAACTAATTAACCCCCAACAACAAATCAAAACACAACAACTAATTAACCCCCAACAACCAATCAAAACACAGCAACTAATTAACCCCCAACAACAAATCAAAACACAGCAACTAATTAACCCCCAACAACAAATCAAAACACAACAACTAATTAACCCCCAACAACAAATCAAAACACAGAAACTAATTAACCCCCAACAACAAATCAAAACACAGCAACTAATTAACCCCCAACAACAAATCAAAACACAGCAACTAATTAACGCCCAACAACAAATCAAAACACAACAACTAATTAACCCCCAACAACAAATCAAAACACAGCAACTAATTAACCCCCAACAACAAATCAAAACACAACTAATTAACCCCAACAACAAATCAAAACACAGCAACTAATTAACCCCCAACAACATATCAAAACACAGCAACTAATTAACCCCCAACAACATATCAAAACACAGCAACTAATTAACCCCCAACAACATATCAAAACACAGCAACTAATTAACCCCCAACAACATATCAAAACACAGCAACTAATTAACCCACAACAACAAATCAACTACAGCAACAAATTAGCCCCCAACAACAAATCAAAACACAGCAACTAATTAACCCCCAACAACATATCAAAACACAGCAACTAATTAACCCACAACAACAAATCAACTACAGCAACAAATTAACCCCCAACAACAAATCAAAACACAGCAACTATTTAACCCCCAACAACAAATCAAAACACAGCAACTAATTAACCCCCAACAACAAATCAAAACACAGCAACTAATCAACCCCCAACAGCTAATCAACTAAATCAATGTAGGCAGTTCTAGGTAGACAAAATCGTAAAATATGAGTGCCCTTATTCCATCCTAGGTCTCTCAAAGAAATCAGTCATTTATTGGTCACAAATTGCTAAACTCACAAACCTTGACCATTGGCTGATGTTGCTCGCACATCTAGACTTGTTCAATCGCTCACATTCTTTCACTTTCTTCATATCAATAGCTGATGTTGCTCGCACATCTAGATTTGTTCAATCGCTCACATTCTTTCACTTTCTTCATATCAATAGCTGATGTTGCTCGCACATCTAGACTTGTTCAATCGCTCACATTCTTTCACTTTCTTCATATCAATAGCTGATGTTGCTCGCACATCTACACTTGTTCAATCGCTCACATTCTTTCACTTTCTTCATATCAATAGCTGATGTTGCTCGCACATCTAGACTTGTTCAATCGCTCACATTCTTTCACTTTCTTCATATCAATAGCTGATGTTGCTCGCACATCTAGACTTGTTCAATCGCTCACATTCTTTCACTTTCTTCATATCAATAGCTGATGTTGCTCGCACATCTAGACTTGTTCAATCGCTCACATTCTTTCACTTTCTTCATATCAATAGCTGATGTTGCTCGCACATCTACACTTGTTCAATCGCTCACATTCTTTCACTTTCTTCATATCAATAGCTGATGTTGCTCGCACATCTAGACTTGTTCAATCGCTCACATTCTTTCACTTTCTTCATATCAATAGCTTATGTTGCTCGCACATCTAGACTTGTTCAATCGCTCACATTCTTTCACTTTCTTCATATCAATAGCTGATGTTGCTCGCACATCTACACTTGTTCAATCGCTCACATTCTTTCACTTTCTTCATATCAATAGCTGATGTTGCTCGCACATCTAGACTTGTTCAATCGCTCACATTCTTTCACTTTCTTCATATCAATAGCTGATGTTGCTCGCACATCTAGACTTGTTCAATCGCTCACATTCTTTCACTTTCTTCATATCAATAGCTGATGTTGCTCGCACATCTACACTTGTTCAATCGCTCACATTCTTTCACTTTCTTCATATCAATAGCTGATGTTGCTCGCACATCTAGACTTGTTCAATCGCTCACATTCTTTCACTTTCTTCATATCAATAGCTGATGTTGCTCGCACATCTACACTTGTTCAATCGCTCACATTCTTTCACTTTCTTCATATCAATAGCTGATGTTATCCACTTGTCTATTTGTAGACGTGGTTAACGAGGTGCCACTTCTGGCATAACAGAAAAGTTGAATGTTTTAGGTCACTCCCCGGACACCCACATTCTACCCACCTCCACCCACCCACCCACACACACACACACACACAAACCCTTATCTTTCAAAGAAAAAAAAACTTCCAGAAGTACAGAAGGGATTCCACTCCCACGTAAATGAGAAATTAAAGAAGAGATTAGCCACACACACATACACACACACACACACACCTCATATTAATCACTAGTCAGAAATCACCAACCAATTGTCGGACAGACATTCACTCAGTCTCTTCACATCAACCAATTGTCGGACAGACATTCACTCAGTCTCTTTACATCAACCAATTGACAGACAGACATAGCCTCAGTCACTTCACATCAACCAATTGACAGACAGACATTCACTCAGTCCCTTAACATCAACTAAATGACAGACAGACATTCACTCAGTCCCTTAACATCAACTAATTGACAGACACATATCCTCTCAGTCTCTTCACATCAACTAATTGACAGACACATATCCTCTCAGTCTCTTCACATCAACTAATTGACAGACACATATCCTCTCAGTCTCTTCACATCAACTAATTGACAGACACACATACTCTCAGTCTCTTCACATCAACTAATTGACAGACACACATTCTCTCAGTCTCTTCACATCAACTAATTGACAAACAGACATAGCCTCAGTCACTCCACATCAACCAATTGACAGACAGACATTCACTCAGTCCCTTAACATCAACTAAATGACAGACAGACATCCACTCAGTCTCTTAACATCAACTAATTGACGGACAGACATCCTCTCAGTCTCTTCACATCAACTAATTGACAGACAGACATCCACTCAGTCCCTTAACATCAACTAATTGACAGACAGACATCCTCTCAGTCTCTTCACATCAACTAATTGACGGACAGACATTCACTCAGTCCCTTAACATCAACTAAATGACAGACAGACATCCACTCAGTCACTTCACATCAACCAATTGACAGACAGACATTCACTCAGTCCCTTAACATCAACTAAATGACAGACAGACATCCACTCAGTCTCTTAACATCAACTAATTGACAGACAGACATCCTCTCAGTCTCTTCACATCAACTAATTGACGGACAGATAAAGCCTCAATCTCAGTAATGAAATTAACACTTACTGTGGGTCTCTTCACCCCATTGCAGATACTATAGAAGTTCAAGACAGTCATCGGGACGGACACACCAAACAAAGCAATGTGCAGTTTACCGTTGAGGTCACCGCTGTTGTTAAAGTTTTTAATGTTGATCTCGAGAATTGCAACTGGAGATAGAACACATCGATGATGGTAACTGGACAAACAAGTCATACTCTAGATAGATTTACATGAGGGGTGTACTTGCTACACACTTTCAGGACAAGTCTCGGGTACTGCTGGCCATGTTAAAGTCTCATGTACATCTAGCCATGTCAAAGTCTCATGTACATCTAGCCATGTCAAAGTCTCATGCACATCTAGCCATGTCAAAGTCTCATGTACATCTAGCCATGTCAAAGTCTCATTCACATCTAGCCATGTCAAAGTCTCATGTACATCTAGCCATGTCAAAGTCTCATGCACATCTAGCCATGTTAAAGTCTCATGTACATCTTGTCATGTCAATGTCTCATGTACATCTAGCCATGTCAAAGTCTCATGTACATCTAGCCATGTCAAAGTCTCATGTACATCTAGCCATGTCAAAGTCTCATGTACATCTAGTCATGTCAAAGTCTCATGCACATCTAGCCATGTCAAAGTCTCATGTACATCTAGCCATGTCAAAGTCTCATGCACATCTAGCCATGTCAAAGTCTCATGCACATCTAGCCATGTTAAAGTCTCATGTACATCTAGTCATGTCAAAGTCTCATGCACATCTAGCCATGTCAAAGTATCATGTACATCTAGCCATGTCAAAGTCTCATGTACATATAGCCATGTCAAAGTCTCATACACATCTAGCCATGTCAAAGTCTCATGCGCATCTAGCCATGTCAAAGTCTCATGCACATCTAGCCATGTCAAAGTCTCATGCACATCTAGCCATGTCAAAGTCTCATGTACATCTAGCCATGTCAAAGTCTCATGTACATCTAGCCATGTCAAAGTCTCATGTACATCTAGCCATGTCAAAGTCTCATGCACATCTAGCCATGTCAAAGTCTCATGCACATCTAGCCATGTCAAAGTCTCATGTACATCTAGCCATGTCAAAGTCTCATGTACATCTAGCCATGTCAAAGTCTCATGCACATCTAGCCATGTCAAAGTCTCATGTACATCTAGCCATGTCAAAGTCTCATGTACATCTAGCCATGTCAAAGTCTCAAGTACATCTAGCTATATCAAAGTCTCATGTACATCTAGCCATATCAAAGTCATGTACACCTAGCCATATCAAAGTCTCATGTACATCTAGTCATATCAGTCTCATGTACATCTGGTCATATCAAAGTCTCATGTACATCTAGCTATATCAAAGTCTCATGTACATCTAGCCATATCAAAGTCTCATGTACATCTAGCCATATCAAAGTCTCATGTACATCTAGCTATATCAAAGTCTCATGTACATCTAGCCATATCAAAGTCTCATGTACATCTAGTCATATCAAAGTCTCATGTACATCTAGCTATATCAAAGTCTCATGTACATCTAGCCTTTCAAAGTCTCATGTACATCTAGTCATATCAAAGTCTCATGTACATCTAGCCATATCAAAGTCTCATGTACATCTAGCTATATCAAAGTCTCATGTACATCTAGCCATATCAAAGTCTCATGTACATCTAGTCATATCAAAGTCTCATGTACACCTAGCCATATCAAAGTCTCATGTACATCTAGTCATATCAAAGTCTCGTGAACATCTAACCATGTCATAATTACATGTACATCTAGCCATATTAAAGTCTCAAGTACATCTGGCCATGTCAAAGTCTCATGTACATCTAGCTTTATCAAAGTCTGCCATATTAAAGTTTCAAGTACATCTGGCCATGTCAACGTCTCATGTACATCTAGCTTTATCAAAGTCTGTACATCTAGCCATATTAAAGTCTCAAGTACATCTGACCATGTCAAAGTCCCATGTATATCTAGCCATATCAAAGTCTCATGTACATCTAGCCATATCAAAGTCTCAAGTACATCTGGCCATGTCAAAGTCCCATGTATATCTAGCCATATCAAAGTCTCATGTACATCTAGCCATATCAAAGTCTCATGTACATCTAGCCATATCAAAGTCTCAAGTACATCTGGCCATGTCAAAGTCCCATGTATATCTAGCCATATCAAAGTCTCATGTACATCTAGCCATATCAAAGTCTCATGTACATCTAGCCATATCAAAGTCTCAAGTACATCTGGCCATGTCAAAGTCCCATGTATATCTAGCCATATCAAAGTCTCATGTACATCTAGCCATATCAAAGTCTCATGTACATCTAGCCATATCAAAGTCTCAAGTAAATCTAGCCATATCAAAGTCTCATGTACATCTAGCCATATCAAAGTCGCATGTACATCTAGTCATATCACATAGCCATATCCATCCATCCATCCATCCATCCATCCATCCATCCATCCACCCACCCACCCACCCATCCATCCATCTACCCATCCATCCATCTATCTGTCTGTCTATATGCCTGTCAGCCTATCTACCTATCTGTATACATGTCTGCTTTTGTTTTCTTACTGTTGTGCTTTCTCTGCCTTTATCTCTATCTTCATCACACACACACATACACATGAAGAGAATTATATACACTTGTATGTATGTCTCTAAAGATATGTTCCAGTGACACACACACACAGACACACACACACACAGACACATACATACACACAGACACACATACACACACAGACACACACACAGATACATACACACACAGACACATACACACACAGACACATACACACAGACACACACACACAGACACATACACACACACACACAGACACATACAAATACAGACACATACACACACACAGACACACACACAGACACACACAGACACACAGACACACACACAGACACATACACACAGACACAAACACAGACACATACACACATACACACACAGATACATACACACACAGACACATACACACACATACACACACAGACACATACACATACACACACATACACACACACATACACACACACAGAGACACACACAGACACATACACACACAGACACACACACACTGACACACACACAGACACATACACACACAGACACACACACACAGACACACACATACACACACACACAGAGACACATACACACAGACACATACACACACACACTTGATATAGAGCAGAGATAGAGAGAGAGAGAGAGAGAGACTAACTTGCTGTGACTGTCTCGTTGACCTCCTTAGACTTCCACTGGATATCGTTGCGGACTTTCTTTGTGGCACCAACCAGGGAACACGACATGACCGCTACCAAGGCAGACAGGACGTACGTGCACTTCATGGCTTGATCTCTCAACTGTCAACACGCTGATGGTTTGTTGTGACAGTAGTTATAAGATTACACTTAATGGTTTGTTGTGAGAATAGTTATAAGATTACAGTTAATGGTTTGTTGTGAGAGTAGTTATAAGATTACAGTTAATGGTTTGTTGTGAGAGTAGTTATAAGATTATAGTTAATGGTTTGTTGTGAGAGTAGTTATAAGATTACAGTTAATGGTTTGTTATGAGAGTAGTTATAAGATTACAGTTAATGGTTTGTTGTGAGAATAGTTATAAGATTACAGTTAATGGTTTGTTGTGAGAGTAGTTATAAGATTACAGTTAATGGTTTGTTGTGAGAGTAGTTATAAGATTACAGTTAATGGTTTGTTGTGAGAGTAGTTATAAGATTACAGTTAATGGTTTGTTGTGAGAGTAGTTATAAGATTACAGTTAATGTTTTGTTGTGAGAGTAGTTATAAGATTACAGTTAATGGTTTGTTGTGAGAGTAGTTATAAGATTACAGTTAATGGTTTGTTGTGAGAGTAGTTATAAGATTACAGTTAATGGTTTGTTGTGAGAGTAGTTATAAGATTACAGTTAATGGTTTGTTGTGACAGTAGTTATAAGATTACAAGTTAATGGTTTGTTGTAAGAGTAGTTATAAGATTACAAGTTAATGGTTTGTTGTGAGAGTAGTTATAAGATTACAGTTAATGGTTTGTTGTGAGAGTAGTTATAAGATTACAGTTAATGGTTTGTTGTGAGAGTAGTTATAAGATTACAGTTAATGGTTTGTTGTGAGAGTAGTTATAAGATTACAGTTAATGTTTTGTTGTGAGAGTAGTTATAAGATTACAGTTAATGGTTTGTTGTGAGAGTAGTTATAAGATTACAGTTAATGGTTTGTTGTGAGAGTAGTTATAAGATTACAGTTAATGGTTTGTTGTGACAGTAGTTATAAGATTACAAGTTAATGGTTTGTTGTAAGAGTAGTTATAAGATTACAAGTTAATGGTTTGTTGTGACAGTAGTTATAAGATTACAAGTTAATGGTTTGTTGTGAGAGTAGTTATAAGATTACAAGTTAATGGTTTGTTGTAAGAGTAGTTATAAGATTAAAAGTTGATGGTTTGTTGTGAGAATAGTTATAAAATTACAAGTTAATGGTTTGTTGTGAGAGTAGTTGTAATATTACAAGTTGGTTTGATGAAAGAGTAGTTATAAGATTAAAAGTTGATGGTTTGTTGTGAGAATAGTTATAAAATTACAAGTTAATGGTTTGTTGTGAGAGTAGTTGTAATATTACAAGTTGATGTTTTGATGAAAGAGCAGTTGTAATATTACAAGTTGATGGTTTGATGTAAGAGTAGTTGTAATATTACAAGTTGATGGTTTGATGAAAGAGTAGTTGTAATATTACAAGTTGGTTTGATGAAAGAGTAGTTGTAATATTACAAGTTGATGGTTTGATGTAAGAGTAGTTGTAATATTACAAGTTGGTTTGATGAAAGAGTAGTTGTAATATTACAAGTTGATGGTTTGATGTAAGAGTAGTTGTAATATTACAAGTTGGTTTGATGTAAGAGTAGTTGTAGTACTACAAGTTGGTTTGATGAAAGAGTAGTTGTAATATTACAAGTTGGTTTGATAAAAGAGTAGTTGTAATATTACAAGTTGGTTTGATGAAAGAGTAGTTGTAATATTACAAGTTGGTTTGATAAAAGAGTAGTTATAATATTACAAGTTGGTTTGATGAAAGAGTAGTTGTAATATTACAAGTTGATGGTTTGTTGAAAAAGTAGTTGTAATATTACAAGTTGATGGTTTGATGAAAGAGCAGTTGTAATTTTACAAGTCGATGGTTTGATGTAAGAGTAGTTGTAATATTACAAGTTGATGGTTAGATGAAAGAGTAGTTGGAATATTACAAGTTGATGGTTTGATAAAAGAGCAGTTGTAATATTACAAGTCGATGGTTTGAGGAAAGAGTAGTTGAAATATTACAAGTTGATGGTTTGATGAAAGAGTAGTTGTAATATTACAAGTTGATGGTTTGATGAAAGAGTAGTTGTAATATTACAAGCTGATGCTCTATCACCAAATGTTAACATTGTCGGGCACTTTATCGCCAAATGTTACACATTGTCGGGCACTCTATCGCCAAATGTTGCATATTGCCGGGCACTCTATCGCCAAATGTTACACAGCGCCGTGCACTCTATCGCTAAATGTTAACATTGTCGGGCACTCTATCGCCAAATGTTACACATTGTCGGGCACTCTATCGCCAAATGTTACACATTGTCAGTCACTCTATCGCCAAATGTTAACGTATTTTTTAAATAACAAAACAGAATTATAAGACGGTGTTCCCGAACAGAAAACGTTGGTGCTGAGTCACATTGTGACATTATAGAAGAACGTATGAGACGATTTGTTGCTATGTTGTCAAATTAAATCATCTCATTCCCCATCGAGCTACCGACTTCTCTTATCATGTAATAACATTAATATTTCAACACGAGAAAACGGTAATCTCAGTAGAAACATGTCTTCTAAATGAGTTTGATGTTACAAACGTCTGCGGAAACCTTCACAACTCGAGTAATGTGAAGTATGAAATGCAAACATTGATATAGAGTGAAGGTTGACTTCTCTCTTGGGGGAATGATCGCTTGTAGGATAGTCTGCTTTGAACGTCAACCACATCGAAGATTGCTAGGAGAGGTGCAGCACAAAATGTAATGTTAAGAGACGCAATAACTAGCTGATCACATTGAGTAAGATACAAGACTCAACATTTGATTACAGCATCTACTTCATCTTACCTGGCTACGGTGGTCGAGGATTTTCTTGGACTGAGGAAGTAGAACTTCAACTAAAATGAATATTTCAAACGTAGACACGCCAGCCACGAGGCACAAGCCAGCCAGCCAATGAGAAGTTGCTAATTTACATATCGATCACTGGCCTGATCAATGTTGAACACGTTTAAAGGAACCTATCAGGTTAAATTAAGAAAAGAAAATCTGTCATCATGTTTGAGTATTAGAACATCGATGCCATATGTTGCATGTCGATAATCTCCGTACGTTGAAGCCAGGTTTTGGGACATGACAAATACAGAAACCACAATAACAAATGTGTACACGTGTGAGCTCGTGCTACGGTCTATGGTCAACGTACAGCAGCCACCACGGCAGGTCAGGTTTACTAGTGAATTATTGAAACGTTGATTGATAGGTAGTTGAAATTTTGGTTGTAGGTGGTTGAAAAGTTGGTTGTAGGTATTTGAACAGTTAGTTGTAGGTAGTTGAAAAGTTGGTTGTAGGTAGTTGAAAAGTTGGTTGTAGGTGATTGAAAAGTTGGTTGTAGGTGGTTGAAAAGTTGGTTGTAGGTAGTTGAAAAGTTGGTTGTAGGTAGTTGAAAAGTTGGTTGTAGGTGGTTGAAAAGTTGGTTGTAGGTAGTTGAAAAGTTGGTTGTAGGTAGTTGAAAAGTTGGTTGTAGGTAGTTGAAAAGTTGGTTGTAGGTAGTTGAAAAGTTGGTTGTAGGTAGTTGAAAAATTGATTGTAGGTGGTTGAAAAATTGGTTGTTGGTAGTTGAAAAGTTGGTTGTAGGTAGTTGAAAAGTTGGTTGTAGGTAGTTGAAAAGTTGGTTGTATGTAGTTGAAAAGTTGGTTGTAGGTAGTTGAAAAGTTATTTGTAGGTAGTTGAAAAGTTGGTTGTAGGTGGTTGAAAAGTTGGTTGTAGGTGGTTGAAAAGTTGGTTGTAGGTAGTTGAAAAGTTGGTTGTAGGTAGTTGAAAAGTTGGTTGTAGGTAGTTGAAAAGTTGGTTGTATGTAGTTGATATGTTGATTGTAGGTAGTTGAAAAATTGGTAGGTAGTTGAAAAATTGGTTGTATGTAGTTGATATGTTGATTGTAGGTCGTTGAAAAATTGGTAGGTAGTTGAAAAGTTGGTTGTATGTAGTTGATATGTTGATTGTAGGTAGTTGAAAAATTGGTAGGTAGTTGAAAAGTTGGTTGTATGTAGTTGATATGTTGATTGTAGGTAGTTGAAAAATTGGTAGGTAGTTGAAAAGTTGGTTGTATGTAGTTGATATGTTGATTGTAGGTAGTTGAAAAATTGGTAGGTAGGTGAAAAGTTGGTTGTAGGTAGTTGAAAAGTTGGTTGTAGGTGGTTGAAAAGTTGGTTGTAGGTGGTTGAAAAGTTGGTTGTAGGTAGTTGAAAAGTTGGTTGTAGGTATTTGAACAGTTAGTTGTAGGTAGTTGAAAAGTTGGTTGTAGGTAGTTGAAAAGTTGGTTGTAGGTGGTTGAAAAGTTGGTTGAAAAGTTGGTTGTAGGTAGTTGAAAAGTTGGTTGTAGGTAGTTGAAAAGTTGGTTGTAGGTAGTTGAAAAGTTGGTTGTAGGTAGTTGAAAAGTTGGTTGCAGGTGGTTGAAAAGTTGGTTGTAGGTAGTTGAAAAGTTGGTTGTAGGTAGTTGAAAAGTTGGTTGTAGGTCGTTGAAAAGTTGGTTGTAGGTGGTTGAAAAGTTGGTTGTAGGTAGTTGAAAGATTGGTTGTATGTAGTTGAAAGATTGATTGTAGGTAGTTGAAAAGTTTGTTGTAGGTAGTTGAAATGTTGATTGTAGGTAGTTGAAATGTTGAATACAGTTTGTTGAAATGTTGGTTGTAGGTAGTTGAAATGTTGGTTGTATGTGTTGAAAAGTTGGTTGTAGGTAGTTGAAAAGTTGGTTGTTGTTAGTTGAAAAGTTGATTGTAGGTAGTTGAAAAGTTGGTTGTAGGTAGTTGAAACGTTTATTGATTGGTAGTTGAAAAGTTGGAAGGTAGTTGAAAACTTGGTTGTAGGTAGTTGAAAAGTTGATTGTAGGTAGTTGAAAACTTGGTTGTAGGTGGTTGAAAAGTTGGTTGTAGGTTGTTGAAAAGTTGGTTGTAGGTTGTTTAAAAGATGATTGTAGGTACTTGAAAAGTAGGTTGTTTAAAAGTTGATTGTAGGTAGTTCAAAAGTTGGTTGTCGGTAGTTGAAAACTTTGTTGTAGGTAGTTGAAAAGTTTTTGTAGGTAATTGAAAAGTTATTTGTAGGTAGTTGAAACGTTGAATGTAGGTAGTTGAAAAGTTGGTTGTAGGTAGTTGAAAACTTGGTTGTAGGTAGTTGAAAAGTTTGTTGTAGGTAATTGAAAAGTTGGTTGTAGATAGTTGAAAAGTTGGTTGTAGGTAGTTGAAACGTTGATTAATAGGTAGTTGAAAAGTTGGTTGTAGGTAGTTGAAACGTCGATTGATAGGTAGCTGAAAAGTTAGTTGTAGGTAGTTGAAAAGTTGATTGATAGGTAGTTGAAACGTTGATTGATAGGTAGTTGAAAAGTTGATTAATAGGTAGTTGAAACGTCGATTGATAGGAAGTTGAAACGTTGATTGATAGGTAGTTGAAAAGTTGGTTGATAGGTAGTTGAAAAGTTGGTTGATAGGTAGTTGAAAAGTTGGTTGATAGGTAGTTGAAAAGTTGGTTGATAGGTAGTTGAAAAGTTGGTTGATAGGTATTTGAAAAGTTGGTTGATAGGTATTTGAAAAGTTGGTTGTAGTTAGTTAAAAAGTTGGGTGTTGATAGTTGAGAGATAGGTAGGTAGGCAGATTTTACCATCAACCATACAACAAGACTGACTTAATATTGGAGGTGAACATTTTTATTTTTGTATTTTACCAAATTTAGTTGGACTTCCTTATGTTTCTTAGTGCAACGAACGCACCTCTTGCTTTTGATATCCTTATTTTGCTCATTTCTCATTCCTCCCTCTTTGTCTATTTTACTGATCTCTGTTTATTCGGTCCATTGCTTTCTTCTGGCCGATGAAAGATATGTGAACATTTTGATGGTGTTCCGTTTTCTTTTCTACCAGCTGTTTTAAAGTGAATTGAGCGTTAGAACATCCTTTACTTTTTCCCGAACATCATTTGAGAGTAGCTAATCTGTAATTCTGATGCCTGAGTCGTTTTCCCATAATTTTGACGTATACCTTTCCCACCTGGTCGGTAAGGAAAATACCTCTATATTGATTGCAGTCTCGCTCTTGATACCTTTATTTTTCCATATTGGTTCGATGATTATCTTATGCCAGTCATCTGGGACTTTCTTTTGTTGCCAACATTGCATTGAATATTATATGCAGCCTTGTAGCTCCTGTTTCTCCTGCTGCTTCAGTTATTTCTAATTATGTGTTGTCTATCTCCGGTTCTTTCTTTCTTGGCGCATATATGATTATTTCTTCGATTCCTAGTTCATGATGTGTTCAGTGTTTGCGCATTCCTGTGTGGCTTTTGTTGTCTTATTGATAATTGGTGCATGTTTAATAGATCTTCAAAATATTCTGTCCATCTCTGTTGCATACGTTGGCTATTTGATATCGGCTGTCCGTTTTTGGTATTTATGAGCTCAGTAGTAGTAAGATCATGGTTTTCTTTTACCGCTTTTGTCCCTGCTCATGTTTTATCCGAATTCAGTCCAGGTTTTATGCTTAGCTTTTTTGATAAAAGTTGTTATTTTCTTCTGGACTAAGGAATATTTTTCATATACTTCTTGTTCTTATTCTCCCTCCAACTTTTAAACAATTTCTTTTTTTCTTTAATTGCTTCTCTGATTGCTTCGTTCCACCACGGAGTGCTCTTTTTCCTTTTTTTTCCCGTTAGCTTCGTTCCACACGCTGTTTTTGAGATGTTGATTGCTGTTTTCTTAAACTGACCCTACTCTTTTTCTACTGTGCTTACTTTGTTAGGGAGTTTCTTGAATTCCTGTTAGTTTTTCTTCTAGGCTTATCCTTGATTCTTGAATTTTTAATATTATTTTATTTGTATTGTCTGTTTTTCTATGTGAGTGGCACCGACAGGTAGAGCGCAGAAACAGGTACCTGTTACCTTCATTACCTTTGACTGATCTCGTGTTTTAGATCATCATTTCTGTTCACAAGTTGGATATTCATTGCCAGCAAAATTAATGGAATAATTAAACGTGTTCTAGACAACACGGGAACGTACGGATGTATTTTAAACAAAAATTGAGCAAGTGTTGCACTCAGATTATGGGACTTTAGCAAGTGTTATAAACAAATTATGGGACTTTAGCAAGTGTTATAAACAAATTATGGGACTTTAATAAGTGTTATAAACAAATTATGGGACTTTAATAAGTGTTATAAACAAATTATGGGGCTTTAATAAGTGTTATAAACAAATTATGGGACTTTAATAAGTGTTATAAACAAATTACGGGACTTTAATAAGTGTTATAAACAAATTATGGGACTTTAATAAATGTTATAAACAAATTATGGGACTTTAATAAGTGTTATAAACAAATTATGGGACTTTAATAAGTGTTATAAACAAATTATGGGACTTTAATAAGTGTTATAAACAAATTACGGGACTTTAATAAGTGTTATAAACAAATTATGGGACTTTAATAAGTGTTATAAACAAATTATGGGACTTTAATAATTGTTATAAACAAATTATGGGACTTTAATAAGTGTTATAAACAAATTATGGGACTTTAATAAGTGTTATAAACAAATTATGGGACTTTAATAAGTGTTATAAACAAATTATGGGACTTTAATAAGTGTTATAAACAAATTATGGGACTTTAATAAGTGTTATAAACAAATTATGGGACTTTAATAAGTGTTATAAACAAATTATGGGACTTTAGCAAGTGTTATAAACAAATTATGGGACTTTAATAAGTGTTATAAACAAATTATGGGACTTTAGCAAGTGTTATAAACAAATTATGGGACTTTAATAAGTGTTATAAACAAATTATGGGACTTTAATAAGTGTTATAAACAAATTATGGGACTTTAATAAGTGTTATAAACAAATTATGGGACTTTAATAAGTGTTATAAACAAATTATGGGACTTTAATAAGTGTTATAAACAAATTATGGGACTTTAGCAAGTGTTATAAACAAATTATGGGACTTTAGCAAGTGTTATAAACAAATTATGGGACTTTAGCAAGTGTTATAAACAAATTATGGGACTTTAATAAGTGTTATAAACAAATTATGGGACTTTAATAAGTGTTATAAACAAATTATGGGACTTTAATAAGTGTTATAAACAAATTATGGGACTTTAGCAAGTGTTATAAACAAATTATGGGACTTTAGCAAGTGTTATAAACAAATTATGGACTTTAATAAGTGTTATAAACAAATTATGGGAATTTAGTAAATGTTATAAAATTATGGGACTTTAATAAGTGTTGCCAGCAAAAGATTTGAGAAAGTGTTGAAATCAGATTATAGACTTCAGTAAGTGTTGCAATTAAATTATAGGACTCGAGTAAGTGTTGCAATAAAATGATACATGTTGAGTAAGTGTTGAAGTCAAACTATTCGAGAAGTGTTGCAGCCAAAAGATGTAACTAGAGAAGGGGGGTAATAACATTGAGGCTGTCATGAACTGCTAATTTAGTAACACACCTGGTCTTGATCAAGAACTGTCAGGAAAATCACTTTAAAATATCACCTCCCACCCCTAGATAATCTATCACATTATCACTATGTAGTTTTTCTTTTTGCGTTCTGTCTTCTTCTTCTACCTTTTAGCTCCCAGTGGAGCATAGGTCTTCATCAAACACTTTCCAAGTCGTTCTGTTTTTTGCAATTCTTTTAAGATCATTCCATGTCTTCCCCATAATCTTCATCTCTGCTTCGATCTGTCTTCTCCAAGAATTCCGTGGTCTTCCTCTTTGTCTTTTCCCCTGGGGATTCCAAAAAGGGCCTGTTGTGTAATACTCTCAGTTGGCTTCCGTAGTGTGTGTCCTATCCATCGCCATCGTCTTCGCTGTATCTCTTTATCCACTGGTATTTGACCGGTACATTTCCATAATTCCACGTTAGTGACTTTGTCCTGCCATTTCCATCCCTTTATTCTGCGCAAGCATCCATTAATGAAAGTCTGTACCTTCGTGATTGTCAATTTTGTTATTCTCCATGTTTCACAGCCATATAATAGGACCGACTTAACATTTGAGTTGAAAATTTTTATTTTTGTATTTAGCCTAATTTCTTTGGATTTCCATATGTTTCCCAGTGCAATGAAAGCTCCTCTTGCTTTTGATATCCTTATTTTGGTATCATTTTCTGTTCCTCCCTCTTTATCTATATTACTGCCCAGATATATATAAGATTGTACGTCTAGTAGAGGTATTTCTCCTAGTTTTATTTGGTTATTGCCAACTGCATTAATTCTCATAATGTTGGTCTTATCTCTATTAATCTTTTTTGCGTTCTGTATTTATGTACATTTATGTTGTCTCAATTGTTCCAGATGAAGGTCTACTAAGCCGCAACGTTGTTTTGCTTGTGTCCTATCATTTACCTAATAAAATGTAACTAAACGAATTTTGTTGTAATTTTTAAAAATTTCATTTATTTTCATAAATAAAATAAAACATGAAAATGTGCTTTCAATAGAATATTAGACTTGACTATTTCATTTAATTTCGCCTGTGTTTTACCGGGGCCTCATTAATGAGGAAAGTAAAGAATAGTGACACTGTGACCTTCCAGGCATGTCGTAAGAGGCGACTAAGGAGGTTGATCGATGGCTTGACAAGCTGTCATTGTAAAAAGTATTGTTATGAAAACAGAGCCATAGATTTTAGAAGCAGTGATCTCTGCAATATGTGCCATTTTGGCACGCAAGGTTTCTGTTTTTGAGATTGTGGTTCTGCCCTATGTGCCGTCTTCGTCTCGAAAGGACAATAGATAGATAGATTTCATTTAATAAATGAGATTTGATAAAGTGTTTCATTTAAAACATGAGATTTGGTAAAGTATTACACAACATGAGACTTGGTAAAGTCTTTCATTTAAAACATGAGACTTGGTAAAGTGTTTCATTTAGAACATGAGATTTGGTAAAGTATTACACAACATGAGACTTGGTAAAGTGTTTCATTCAAAGCATGAGATTTGGTAAAATGTTTCATTTAAAATATGAGATTTGGTAAATTATTACACAACATGAGACTCGGTAAAGTGTTTCATTTAAAACATGAGATTTGGTAAAGTGCTACACAACATGAGACTTGGTAAAGTGTTACACAACATAGGAGTCAGCATTGTAGAGAAAAAATTAATGATTTGATAAAGTATTGTGCGTGAAGGAGAAGATCTCACTAAGTGACGCATAGAAAACATAACCAGAGAAAGCTTCGTGTACTGAAAACGGTATTTGAGACGTGTACATAAAATAACGTTGCAATGTGTACGTGTAATCACAAGGCTTGCCCCAAATCGGATTACCTGAAAGCTGGCATTTAACGATTAGATCGTGTGGCCCCACACTCGGCCAAGCCTCGATCATTGCACGTGGCTGGATAAATACGTCGTCTGGGAGGACTTAGATAAAAGATCAACGTCGACTCGCCACGTGGTCGGAGGGTCAAAATGGCGGACTTGCCAGATGGGTGGAACGTCTACCTGGTCACGTGTACTCTCTTGACGTGGAATAACTGGTTGTTAGATAAAATAAATATCTGGAAGTCTTGATTTTTTTTCCTCTATGATTACCACTAATGAGACCTACTTATGAGCCTGTCTTGAGTACAGCACGGTCTATTTTTCTATTTAGTACTATATTCGTGCTGGGGTATCTAGTGATGAGCGGCACAGATATCGCAAATTACAGTCAATCCCAAAAAAAAACGCAATTACGTCCTTTTAACGCCTTTTCATGGACCAACAATGAAAAGAAAATGCGGTTAAATGAAGGCGGAGAGTTAAGTAGTAGAAGAAGTAAGGTGAAAGAAGATGTAGAAGAAGTAGAAGAAGAAAGGTGAAAGAAGTAGAAGAAGAAAGGTGAAAGAAGAAGTAGAAGAAGTAGAAGAAGAAAGGTGAAAGAAGAAGTAGAAGAAGTAGAAGAAGTAAGGTGAAAGAAGATGTAGAAGAAGTAGAAGAAGAAAGGTGAAAGAAGAAGTAGAAGAAGAAAGGTGAAAGAAGAAGTAGTTGAAGTAGAAGAAGTAAGGTGAAAGAAGATGTAGAAGAAGTAGAAGAAAGGTGAAAGGTGAAAGAAGAAGTAGAAGAAGTAAGGTGAAAGAAGAAGTAGAAGAAGTAAGGTGAAAGAAGAAGTAGAAGAAGTAAGGTGAAAGAAGATGTAGAAGAAGTAAGGTGAAAGAAGAAGTAGAAGAAGTAAGGTGAAAGAAGAAGTAGAAGAAGTAAGGTGAAAGAAGAAGTAGAAGAAGTAAGGTGAAAGAAGAAGTAGAAGAAGTAAGGTGAAAGAAGAAGTAGAAGAAGTAAGGTGAAAGAAGAAGTAGAAGAAGTAAGGTGAAAGAAGATGTAGAAGAAGTAAGGTGAAAGAAGAAGTAGAAGAAGTAAGGTGAAAGAAGAACTAGAAGAAGTAAGGTGAAAGAAGAAGTAGAAGAAGTAAGGTGAAAGAAGAAGTAGAAGAAGTAAGGTGAAAGAAGATGTAGAAGAAGTAGAAGAAGTAAGGTGAAAGAAGAAGTAGAAGAGGTAGAGAAGAAAGGTGAAAGAGGAAGTAGAAGAAGTAAGGTGAAAGAAGAAGTAGAGAAGTAAAAGAAGTAAGGTGAAAGAAGATGTAGAAGAAGTAAGATGAAAGAAGAAGTAGAAGAAGAAAGGTGAAAGAAGAGGTAGAAGAAGTAGAAGAAGAAAGGTGAAAGAAGAAGTAGAAGAAGTAAGATTAAAGAAGAAGTAGAAGAAGTAGAAGAAGTAAGGTGAAAGAAGATGTAGAAGACGTAGAAGAAGAAAGGTGAAAGAAGAAGTAGAAGAAGTAAGGTGAAAGAAGAAGTAGAAGAAGTAAGGTGAAAGAAGATGTAGAAGAAGTAGAAGAAGTAAGGTGAAAGAAGAAGTAGAAGAAGTAGAAGAAGAAAGGTGAAAGAAGAAGTAAGGTGAAAGAAGAAGTAGAAGAAGTAGAAGAAGTAAGGTGAAAGTAGAAGTAGAAGAAGAAAGGTGAAAGAAGAAGTAGAAGAAGTAAGGTGAAAGAAGAAGTAGAAGAAGTAAGGTGAAAGAAGATGTAGATGAAGTAGAAGAAGTAAGGTGAAAGAAGAAGTAGAAAAAGTAAGGTGAAAGAAGAAGTAAGGTGAAAGAAGAAGTAGAAGAAGTAAGGTGAAAGAAGAAGTAGAAGAAGTAGAAGAAGAAAGGTGAAAGAAGAAATAGAAGAAGTAAGGTGAAAGAAGAAGTAGAAGAAGTAGAAGAAGTAAGGTGAAAGACGATGTAGAAGAAGTAGAAGAAGAAAGGTGAAAGAAGAAGTAGAAGAAGAAAGGTGAAAGAAGAAGTAGAAGAAGAAAGGTGAAAGAAGAAGTAGAAGAAGAAAAGTGAAAGAAGAAGTAAGGTGAAAGAAGTAGAAGAAGTAAGGTGAAAGAAGAAGTAGAAGAAGTAAGGTGAAAGAAGAAGTAGAAGAAGTAAGGTGAAAGAAGTAGAAGAAGTAAGGTGAAAGAAGATGTAGAAGAAGTAGAAGAAGAAAGGTGAAAGAAAAAGTAGAAGAAGTAGTAGAAAGGTGAAAGAAGAAGCAGAAGAAGTAGAAGAAGAAAGGTGAAAGAAGAAGTAGAAGAAGTAAGGTGAAAGAAGAAGTAGAAGAAGTAAGGTGAAAGAAGAAGTAGAAGAAGTAAGGTGAAAGAAGATGTAGAAGAAGTAGAAGAAGAAAGGTGAAAGAAGTAGAAAAGTAAAGAAGAAGTAGAAGAAGAAAGGAGAAAGAAGAAGTAGAAGAAGTAAGGCGAAAGAAGATGTAGAAGAAGTAGAAGAAGTAAGGTGAAAGAAGAAGTAGAAGAAGTAGAAGAAGAAACGGGAAAGAAGAAGTAGAAGAAGTAGAAGAAGAAAGGTGAAAGAAGATGTAGAAGAAGTAGAAGAAGAAAGGTGAAAGAAGAAGTAGAAGAAGTAGAAGAAGTAAAGTGAAAGAAGAAGTAGAAGAAGTAGAAGAAGAAAGGTGAAAGAAGAAGTAGAAGAAGTAGAAGAAGAAAGGTGAAAGAAGAAGTAGAAGTAGAAGAAGTAAGGTGAAAGAAGAAGTAGAAGAAGTAGATGAAGAAAGGTGAAAGAAGAAGTAGAAGAAGTAAGGTGAAAGAAGAAGTAGAAGAAGTAAGGTGAAAGAAGATGTAGAAGAAGTAGAAGAAGTAAGGTGAAAGAAAAAGTAGAAGAAGCAGAAGAAGTAAGGTGAAAGAAGAAATAGAAGAAGTAAGGTGAAAGAAGAAGAAGAAGAAGTAAGGTGAAAGAAGAAGTAGAAGAAGTAAGGTGAAAGAAGAAGTAGAAGAAGTAAGGTGAAAGAAGAAGTAGAAGAAATAAGGTGAAAGAAGAAGTAGAAGAAGAAAGGTGAAAGAAGATGTAGAAGAAGTAGAAGTAAGGTGAAAGAAGAAGTAGAAGAAGTAAGGTGAAAGAAGAAGTAGAAGAAGTAAGGTGAAAGAAGAAGTAGAAGAAGTAAGGTGAAAGAAGAAGTAGAAGAAGTAAGGTGAAAGTAGAAGTAAGGTGAAAGAAGAAGTAGAAGAAGTAAGGTGAAAGAAGAAGTAGAAGAAGTAGAAGAAGAAAGGTGAAAGAAGATGTAGAAGAAGTAGCAGAAGAAAGGTGAAAGAAGAAGTAGAAGAAGAAACGTGAAAGAAGAAGTAGAAGAAGAAAGGCGAAAGAAGAAGTAGAAGAAGAAATGTGAAAGAAGAAGTAGAAGAAGTAAGGTGAAAGAAGATGTAGAAGAAAAAGGTGAAAGAAGAAGTAGAAGAAGAAAGGTGAAAGAAGAAGTAGAAGAAGTAAGGTGAAAGAAGAAGTAGAAGAAGAAAGGTGAAAGAAGAAGTAGAAGAAGAAAGGTGAAAGAAGAAGTAGAAGAAGTAAGGTGAAAGAAGAAGTAGAAGAAGTAAGGTGAAAGAAGAAGTAGAAGAAGTAGAAGAAGAAAGGTAAAAGAAGAAGTAGAAGAAGAAAGGTGAAAGAAGAAGTAGAAGAAGTAAGGTGAAAGAAGAAGTAGAAGAAGAAAGGTGAAAGAAGAAGTAGAAGAAGAAAGGTGAAAGAAGAAGTAGAAGAAGTAAGGTGAAAGAAGAAGTAGAAGAAGTAAGGTGAAAGAAGAAGTAGAAGAAGTAGAAGAAGAAAGGTAAAAGAGGAAGTAGAAGAAGAAGGTGAAAAAGAAGTAGAAGAAGAAAGGTGAAAGAAGAAGTAGCAGAAGAAAGGTGAAAGAAGAAGAAAAGTGAAAGAAGAAGTAGAAGAAGAAAGGTGAAAGAGGAAGTAGAAGAAGGTGAAAGAAGAAGTAGAAGAAGAAAGGTGAAAGAAGAAGACAAGTGAAAGAAGAAGCAGAAGAAGAAAGGTGAAAAAGAAGTAGAAGAAGAAAGGTGAAAGAAGAAGAAAAGTGAAAGAAGAAGTAGAAGAAATAGAAGAAGTAGAAGAAGAAAGGTGAAAGAAGAAGTAAAGTGAAAGAAGAAGTAGAAGAAGAAAGGTGAAAGAAGAAGTAAAGTGAAAGAAGAAGTAGAAAAAGAAAGGTGAAAGAAGAAGTAAAGTAAAAGGAGAAGTAGAAGAAGAAAGGTGAAAGCTGAAGAAAAGTGAAAGAAGAAGTAGAAGAAGTATAAGAAGTAGAAGAAGTAGAAGAAGTAAGGTGAAAGAATAAGTAGAAGAAGTAGAAGAAGTAAGGTGAAAGAAGAAGTAGAAGAAGTAGAAGAAGTAAGGTGAAAGAAGAAGTAGAAGAAGTAATGTGAAAGAAGAAGTAGAAGAAGTAGAAGAAGTAGAAGAAGAAAAGTGAAAGAAGAAGTAGAAGAAGTAAGGTGAAAGAAGAAGTAGAAGAAGTAAGGTGAAAGAAGAAGTAGAAGAAGTAAGGTGAAAGAAGAAGTAGAAGAAGTAGAAGAAGTAAGGTGAAAGAAGAAGTAGAAGAAGTAAGGTGAAAGAAGAAGTAGAAGAAGTAAGGTGAAAGAAGAAGTAGAAGAAGTAGAAGAAGTAAGGTGAAAGAAGATTTAGAAGAAGTAGAAGAAGTAAGGTGAAAGAAGATGTAGAAGAAGTAGAAGAAAGGTGAAAGAAGAAGTAGAAGAAGTAAGGTGAAAGAAGAAGTAGAAGAAGTAAGGTGAAAGAAGATGTAGAAGAAGTAGAAGAAGTAAGGTGAAAGAAGAAGTAGAAGAGGTAGAAGAAGAAAGGTGAAAGAGGAAGTAGAAGAAGTAAGGTGAAAGAAGAAGTAGAGAAGCAAAAGAAGTAAGGTGAAAGAAGAAGTAGAAGAGGTAGAAGAAGAAAGGTGAAAGAGGAAGTAGAAGAAGAAAGGTGAAAGAAGAGGTAGAAAAAGTAGAAGAAGTAAGGTGAAAGAAGAAGTAGAAGAAGTAAGATGAAAGAAGAAGTAGAAGAAGTAAGGTGAAAGAAGATGAAGAAGAAGTAGAAGAAGAAAGGTGAAAGAAGAAGTAAGGTGAAAGAAGAAGTAGAAGAAGTAGAAGAAGTAAGGTGAAAGTAGAAGTAGAAGAAGTAGAAGAAGAAAGGTGAAAGAAGAAGTAGAAGAAGTAAGGTGAAAGAAGAAGTAGAAGAAGTAAGGTGAAAGAAGATGTAGATGAAGTAGAAGAAGTAAGGTGAAAGAAGAAGTAGAAGAAGTAGAAGAAGAAAGGCGAAAGAAGAAGTAAGGTGAAACAAGAAGTACAAGAAGTAAGGTGAAAGAAGAAGTAGAAGAAGAAAGGTGAAAGAAGAAGTAGAAGAAGTAAGGTAAAAGAAGAAGTAGAAGAAGTAAGGTGAAAGAAGATGTAGAAGAAGTAGAAGAAGTAAGGTGAAAGAAGAAGTAGAAAAAGTAAGGTGAAAGAAGAAGTAAGGTGAAAGAAGAAGTAGAAGAAGTAGAAGAAGAAAGGTGAAAGAAGAAGTAGAAGAAGTAAGGTGAAAGAAGTAGAAGAAGTAGAAGAAGTAAGGTGAAAGAAGATGTAGAAGAAGTAGAAGAAGAAAGGTGAAAGAAGAAGTAGAAGAAGTAGAAGAAGAAAGGTGAAAGAAGAAGTAGAAGAAGTAAGGTGAAAGAAGATGTAGAAGAAGTAGAAGAAGAAAGGTGAAAGAAGAAGCAGAAGAAGAAAGGTGAAAGAAGAAGTAGAAGAAGAAAGGTGAAAGAAGAAGTAGAAGAAGAAAAGTGAAAGAAGAAGTAAGGTGAAAGAAGTAGAAGAAGTAAGGTGAAAGAAGAAGTAGAAGAAGTAAGGTGAAAGAAGAAGTAGAAGAAGTAAGGTGAAAGAAGATGTAGAAGAAGTAGAAGAAGAAAGGTGAAAGAAAAAGTAGAAGAAGTAGAAGAAGAAAGGTGAAAGAAGAAGTAGAAGAAGAAAGGTGAAAGAAGAAGTAGAAGAAGTAAGGTGAAAGAAAATGTAGAAGAAGTAGAAGAAATAAGGTGAAAGAAGAAAAGTAAAGAAGAAGTAGAAGGAGAAAGGTGAAAGAAGAAGTAGAAGAAGTAAGGTGAAAGAAGATGTAGAAGAAGTAGAAGAAGTAAGGTGAAAGAAGAAGTAGAAGAAGTAGAAGAAGAAAGGGGAAAGAAGAAGTAGAAGAAGTAGAAGAAGAAAGGTGAAAGAAGATGTAGAAGAAGTAGAAGAAGAAAGGTGAAAGAAGAAGTAGAAGAAGTAAGGTGAAAGAAGAAGTAGAAGAAGTAGAAGAAGAAAGGTGAAAGAAGAAGTAGAAGAAGTAGAAGAAGAAAGGTGAAAGAAGAAGTAGAAGAAGTAGAAGAAGTAAGGTGCAAGAAGAAGTAGAAGAAGAAAGGTGAAAGAAGAAGTAGAAGAAGTAAGGTGAAAGAAGAAATAGAAGAAGTAAGGTGAAAGAAGAAGTAGACGAATTAAGGTGAAAGAAGAAGTAGAAGAAGTAAGGTGAAAGAAGAAGTAGACGAATTAAGGCGTAAGAAGAAGTAGAAGAAGAAAGGTGAAAGAAGATGTAGAAGAAGTAGAAGTAAGGGGAAAGAAGAAGTAGAAGAAGTAAGGTGAAAGAAGAAGTAGAAGAAGTAAGGTAAAAGAAGAAGTAAGGTGAAAGAAGAAGTAGAAGAAGTAAGGTGAAAGAAGAAGTAGAAGAAGAAAGGTGAAAGAAGAAGTAGAAGAAGAAAGGTGAAAGAAGAAGTAGAAGAAGAAAGGTGAAAGAAGAAGTAGAAGAAGAAACGTGAAAGATGAAGTAGAAGAAGAAAGGCGAAAGACGAAGTAGAAGAAGAAATGTGAAAGAAGAAGTAGAAGAAGTAAGGTGAAAGAAGATGTAGAATAAAAAGGTGAAAGAAGAAGTAGAAGAAGAAAGGTGAAAGAAGAAGTAGAAGAAAAAAGGTGAAAGAAGAAGTAGAAGAAGTAAGGTGAAAGAAGAAGTAGAAGAAGAAAGGTGAAAGAAGAAGTAGAAGATGTAAGGTGAAAGAAGAAGTAGAAGAAGTAAGGTGAAAGAAGATGTAGAAGAAGTAGAAGAAGAAAGGTGAAAGAAAAGTAGAAGAAGAAAGGTGAAAGAAGAAGTAGAAGAAGAAAGGTGAAAGAAGAAGTAAGGTGAAAGAAAATGTAGAAGAAGTAGAAGAAATAAGGTGAAAGAAGAAGAAAAGTAAAGAAGAAGTAGAAGAAGAAAGGTGAAAGAAGAAGTAGAAGAAGTAAGGTGAAAGAATAAGTAGAAGAAGTAGAAGAAGTAAGGTGAAAGAAGAAGTAGAAGAAGTAAGGTGAAAGAAGAAATAGAAGTAAGGTGAAAGAAGAAGAAGAAGTAAGGTGAAAGAAGAAGTAGAAGAAGTAAGGTGAAAGCAGAAGTAGAAGAAGTAAGGTGAAAGAAGAAGTAGAAGAAGTAAGGTGAAAGAAGAAGTAGACGAATTAAGGTGAAAAAAAGAAGTAGAAGAAGAAAGGTGAAAGAAGATGTAGAAGAAGTAGAAGTAAGGGGAAAGAAGAAGTAGAAGAAGTAAGGTGAAAGAAGAAGTAGAAGAAGTAAGGTGAAAGAAGAAGTAAGGTGAAAGAAGAAGTAGAAGAAGTAAGGTGAAAGAAGAAGTAGAAGAAGTAGAAGAAGAAAGGTGAAAGAAGAAGTAGAAGAAGAAAGGTGAAAGAAGAAGTAGAAGAAGAAAGGTGAAAGAAGAAGTAGAAGAAGAAACGTGAAAGATGAAGTAGAAGAAGAAAGGAGAAAGAAGAAGTAGAAGAAGAAATGTGAAAGAAGAAGTAGAAGAAGTAAGGTGAAAGAAGATGTAGAAGAAAAAGGTGAAAGAAGAAGTAGAAGAAGAAAGGTGAAAGAAGAAGTAGAAGAAGAAAGGTGAAAGAAGAAGTAGAAGAAGTAAGGTGAAAGAAGAAGTAGAAGAAGAAAGGTGAAAGAAGAAGTAGAAGAAGTAAGGTGAAAGAAGAAGTAGAAGAAGTAAAGTGAAAGAAGAAGTAGAAGAAGTAAGGTGAAAGAAGAAGTAGAAGAAGAAAGGTAAAAGAGGAAGTAGAAGAAGAAGGTGAAAAAAGAAGTAGAAGAAGAAAGGTGAAAGAGAAAGTAGAAGAAGAAAGGTGAAAGAAAAAGAAAAGTGAAAGAAGAAGTAGAAGAAGAAAGGTGAAAGAAGAAGTAGAAGAAGGTGAAAGAAGAAGTAGAAGAAGAAAGGTGAAAGAAGGAAGAAAAGTGAAAGAAGAAGTAGAAGAAGAAAGGTGAAAGAAGAAGTAGAAGAAGAAAAGTGAAAGAAGAAGTAGAAGAAGTAAGGTGAAAGAAGAAGTAGAAGAAGTAAGGTGAAAGAAGAAGTAGAAGAAGTAAGGTGAAAGAAGATGTAGAAGAAGTAAGGTGAAAGAAGAAGTAGAAGAAGTAAGGTGAAAGAAGAAGTAGAAGAAGTAAGGTGAAAGAAGAAGTAGAAGAAGTAAGGTGAAAGAAGAAGTAGAAGAAGTAAGGTGAAAGAAGAAGTAGAAGAGATGGAAGGTGGAAGAAGAAGTAGAAGAAGTAAGGTGAAAGAAGATGTAGAAGAAGTAAGGTGAAAGAAGAAGTAGAAGAAGTAAGGTGAAAGAAGAAGTAGAAGAAGTAAGGTGAAAGAAGAAGTAGAAGAAGTAAGGTGAAAGAAGAAGTAGAAGAAGTAAGGTGAAAGAAGATGTAGAAGAAGTAGAAGAAGTAAGGTGAAAGAAGAAGTAGAAGAGGTAGAGAAGAAAGGTGAAAGAGGAAGTAGAAGAAGTAAGGTGAAAGAAGAAGTAGAGAAGTAAAAGAAGTAAGGTGAAAGAAGATGTAGAAGAAGTAAGATGAAAGAAGAAGTAGAAGAAGAAAGGTGAAAGAAGAGGTAGAAGAAGTAGAAGAAGAAAGGTGAAAGAAGAAGTAGAAGAAGTAAGATTAAAGAAGAAGTAGAAGAAGTAGAAGAAGTAAGGTGAAAGAAGATGTAGAAGAAGTAGAAGAAGAAAGGTGAAAGAAGAAGTAGAAGAAGTAAGGTGAAAGAAGAAGTAGAAGAAGTAAGGTGAAAGAAGATGTAGAAGAAGTAGAAGAAGTAAGGTGAAAGAAGAAGTAGAAGAAGTAGAAGAAGAAAGGTGAAAGAAGAAGTAAGGTGAAAGAAGAAGTAGAAGAAGTAGAAGAAATAAGGTGAAAGTAGAAGTAGAAGAAGAAAGGTGAAAGAAGAAGTAGAAGAAGTAAGGTGAAAGAAGAAGTAGAAGAAGTAAGGTGAAAGAAGATGTAGAAGAAGTAGAAGAAGTAAGGTGAAAGAAGAAGTAGAAAAAGTAAGGTGAAAGAAGAAGTAAGGTGAAAGAAGAAGTAGAAGAAGTAAGGTGAAAGAAGAAGTAGAAGAAGTAGAAGAAGAAAGGTGAAAGAAGAAATAGAAGAAGTAAGGTGAAAGAAGAAGTAGAAGAAGTAGAAGAAGTAAGGTGAAAGACGATGTAGAAGAAGTAGAAGAAGAAAGGTGAAAGAAGAAGTAGAAGAAGTAGAAGAAGAAAGGTGAAAGAAATAGTAGAAGAAGTAAGGTGAAAGAAGATGTAGAAGAAGTAGAAGAAGAAAGGTGAAAGAAGAAGTAGAAGAAGAAAGGTGAAAGAAGAAGTAGAAGAAGAAAGGTGAAAGAAGAAGTAGAAGAAGAAAAGTGAAAGAAGAAGTAAGGTGAAAGAAGAAGTAGAAGAAGTAAGGTGAAAGAAGAAGTAGAAGAAGTAAGGTGAAAGAAGAAGTAGAAGAAGTAAGGTGAAAGAAGTAGAAGAAGTAAGGTGAAAGAAGATGTAGAAGAAGTAGAAGAAGAAAGGTGAAAGAAAAAGTAGAAGAAGTAGTAGAAAGGTGAAAGAAGAAGTAGAAGAAGTAGAAGAAGAAAGGTGAAAGAAGAAGTAGAAGAAGTAAGGTGAAAGAAGAAGTAGAAGAAGTAAGGTGAAAGAAGAAGTAGAAGAAGTAAGGTGAAAGAAGATGTAGAAGAAGTAGAAGTAGAAAGGTGAAAGAAGTAGAAAAGTAAAGAAGAAGTAGAAGAAGAAAGGAGAAAGAAGAAGTAGAAGAAGTAGAAGAAGTAGAAGAAGAAACGGGAAAGAAGAAGTAGAAGAAGTAGAAGAAGAAAGGTGAAAGAAGATGTAGAAGAAGTAGAAGAAGAAAGGTGAAAGAAGAGGTAGAAGAAGTAGAAGAAGTAAGGTGAAAGAAGAAGTAGAAGAAGTAGAAGAAGAAAGGTGAAAGAAGAAGTAGAAGAAGTAGAAGAAGAAAGGTGAAAGAAGAAGTAGAAGTAGAAGAAGTAAGGTGAAAGAAGAAGTAGAAGAAGTAGAAGAAGAAAGGTGAAAGAAGAAGTAGAAGAAGTAAGGTGAAAGAAGAAGTAGAAGAAGTAAGGTGAAAGAAGATGTAGAAGAAGTAGAAGAAGTAAGGTGAAAGAAAAAGTAGAAGAAGTAGAAGAAGTAAGGTGAAAGAAGAAATAGAAGAAGTAAGGTGAAAGAAGAAGAAGAAGAAGTAAGGTGAAAGAAGAAGTAGAAGAAGTAAGGTGAAAGAAGAAGTAGAAGAAGTAAGGTGAAAGAAGAAGTAGAAGAAATAAGGTGAAAGAAGAAGTAGAAGAAGAAAGGTGAAAGAAGATGTAGAAGAAGTAGAAGTAAGGTGAAAGAAGAAGTAGAAGAAGTAAGGTGAAAGAAGAAGTAGAAGAAGTAAGGTGAAAGAAGAAGTAGAAGAAGTAAGGTGAAAGAAGAAGTAGAAGAAGTAAGGTGAAAGTAGAAGTAAGGTGAAAGAAGAAGTAGAAGAAGTAAGGTGAAAGAAGAAGTAGAAGAAGTAGAAGAAGTAGAAGAAGAAAGGTGAAAGAAGATGTAGAAGAAGTAGAAGAAGAAAGGTGAAAGAAGAAGTAGAAGAAGAAAGGTGAAAGAAGAAGTAGAAGAAGAAACGTGAAAGAAGAAGTAGAAGAAGAAAGGCGAAAGAAGAAGTAGAAGAAGAAATGTGAAAGAAGAAGTAGAAGAAGTAAGGTTAAAGAAGATGTAGAAGAAAAAGGTGAAAGAAGAAGTAGAAGAAGAAAGGTGAAAGAAGAAGTAGAAGAAGTAAGGTGAAAGAAGAAGTAGAAGAAGAAAGGTGAAAGAAGAAGTAGAAGAAGAAAGGTGAAAGAAGAAGTAGAAGAAGTAAGGTGAAAGAAGAAGTAGAAGAAGTAAGGTGAAAGAAGAAGTAGAAGAAGTAGAAGAAGAAAGGTAAAAGAAGAAGTAGAAGAAGAAAGGTGAAAGAAGAAGTAGAAGAAGTAAGGTGAAAGAAGAAGTAGAAGAAGAAAGGTGAAAGAAGAAGTAGAAGAAGAAAGGTGAAAGAAGAAGTAGAAGAAGTAAGGTGAAAGAAGAAGTAGAAGAAGTAAGGTGAAAGAAGAAGTAGAAGAAGTAGAAGAAGAAAGGTAAAAGAGGAAGTAGAAGAAGAAGGTGAAAAAAGAAGTAGAAGAAGAAAGGTGAAAGAAGAAGTAGAAGAAGAAAGGTGAAAGAAGAAGAAAAGTGAAAGAAGAAGTAGAAGAAGAAAGGTGAAAGAGGAAGTAGAAGAAGGTGAAAGAAGAAGTAGCAGAAGAAAGGTGAAAGAAGAAGACAAGTGAAAGAAGAAGTAGAAGAAGAAAGGTGAAAAAGAAGTAGAAGAAGAAAGGTGAAAGAAGAAGAAAAGTGAAAGAAGAAGTAGAAGAAATAGAAGAAGTAGAAGAAGAAAGGTGAAAGAAGAAGTAAAGTGAAAGAAGAAGTAGAAGAAGAAAGGTGAAAGAAGAAGTAAAGTGAAAGAAGTAGAAGAAAAAAGGTGAAAGAAGAAGAAAAGTGAAAGAAGAAGTAGAAAAAGAAAGGTGAAAGAAGAAGTAAAGTAAAAGGAGAAGTAGAAGAAGAAAGGTGAAAGCTGAAGAAAAGTGAAAGAAGAAGTAGAAGAAGTAGAAGAAGTAGAAGAAGTAGAACAAGTAGAACAAGTAAGGTGAAAGAATAAGTAGAAGAAGTAGAAGAAGTAAGGTGAAAGAAGAAGTAGAAGAAGTAGAAGAAGTAAGGTGAAAGAAGAAATAGAAGAAGTAGAAGAAGTAATGTGAAAGAAGAAGTAGAAGAAGTAGAAGAAGAAAAGTGAAAGAAGAAGTAGAAGAAATAAGGTGAAAGAAGAAGTAGAAGAAGTAAGGTGAAAGAAGAAGTAGAAGAAGTAAGGTGAAAGAAGAAGTAGAAGAAGTAGAAGAAGTAAGGTGAAAGAAGAAGTAGAAGAAGTAAGGTGAAAGAAGAAGTAGAAGAAGTAAGGTGAAAGAAGAAGTAGAAGAAGTAGAAGAAGTAAGGTGAAAGAAGATTTAGAAGAAGTAGAAGAAGTAAGGTGAAAGAAGATGTAGAAGAAGTAGAAGAAAGGTGAAAGAAGAAGTAGAAGAAGTAAGGTGAAAGAAGAAGTAGAAGAAGTAAGGTGAAACAAGATGTAGAAGAAGTAGAAGAAGTAAGGTGAAAGAAGAAGTAGAAGAAGTAGAAGAAGAAAGGTGAAAGAGGAAGTAGAAGAAGTAAGGTGAAAGAAGAAGTAGAAGAAGTAAGGTGAAAGAAGAAGTAGAAGAAGTAAGGTGAAAGAAGATGTAGAAGAAGTAAGGTGAAAGAAGAAGTAGAAGAAGTAAGGTGAAAGAAGAAGTAGAAGAAGTAAGGTGAAAGAAGAAGTAGAAGAAGTAAGGTGAAAGAAGAAGTAGAAGAAGTAAGGTGAAAGAAGAAGTAGAAGAAGTAAGGTGAAAGAAGAAGTAGAAGAAGTAAGGTGAAAGAAGATGTAGAAGAAGTAAGGTGAAAGAAGAAGTAGAAGAAGTAAGGTGAAAGAAGAACTAGAAGAAGTAAGGTGAAAGAAGAAGTAGAAGAAGTAAGGTGAAAGAAGAAGTAGAAGAAGTAAGGTGAAAGAAGATGTAGAAGAAGTAGAAGAAGTAAGGTGAAAGAAGAAGTAGAAGAGGTAGAGAAGAAAGGTGAAAGAGGAAGTAGAAGAAGTAAGGTGAAAGAAGAAGTAGAGAAGTAAAAGAAGTAAGGTGAAAGAAGATGTAGAAGAAGTAAGATGAAAGAAGAAGTAGAAGAAGAAAGGTGAAAGAAGAGGTAGAAGAAGTAGAAGAAGAAAGGTGAAAGAAGAAGTAGAAGAAGTAAGATTAAAGAAGAAGTAGAAGAAGTAGAAGAAGTAAGGTGAAAGAAGATGTAGAAGACGTAGAAGAAGAAAGGTGAAAGAAGAAGTAGAAGAAGTAAGGTGAAAGAAGAAGTAGAAGAAGTAAGGTGAAAGAAGATGTAGAAGAAGTAGAAGAAGTAAGGTGAAAGAAGAAGTAGAAGAAGTAGAAGAAGAAAGGTGAAAGAAGAAGTAAGGTGAAAGAAGAAGTAGAAGAAGTAGAAGAAGTAAGGTGAAAGTAGAAGTAGAAGAAGAAAGGTGAAAGAAGAAGTAGAAGAAGTAAGGTGAAAGAAGAAGTAGAAGAAGTAAGGTGAAAGAAGATGTAGATGAAGTAGAAGAAGTAAGGTGAAAGAAGAAGTAGAAAAAGTAAGGTGAAAGAAGAAGTAAGGTGAAAGAAGAAGTAGAAGAAGTAAGGTGAAAGAAGAAGTAGAAGAAGTAGAAGAAGAAAGGTGAAAGAAGAAATAGAAGAAGTAAGGTGAAAGAAGAAGTAGAAGAAGTAGAAGAAGTAAGGTGAAAGACGATGTAGAAGAAGTAGAAGAAGAAAGGTGAAAGAAGAAGTAGAAGAAGAAAGGTGAAAGAAGAAGTAGAAGAAGAAAGGTGAAAGAAGAAGTAGAAGAAGAAAAGTGAAAGAAGAAGTAAGGTGAAAGAAGTAGAAGAAGTAAGGTGAAAGAAGAAGTAGAAGAAGTAAGGTGAAAGAAGAAGTAGAAGAAGTAAGGTGAAAGAAGTAGAAGAAGTAAGGTGAAAGAAGATGTAGAAGAAGTAGAAGAAGAAAGGTGAAAGAAAAAGTAGAAGAAGTAGTAGAAAGGTGAAAGAAGAAGTAGAAGAAGTAGAAGAAGAAAGGTGAAAGAAGAAGTAGAAGAAGTAAGGTGAAAGAAGAAGTAGAAGAAGTAAGGTGAAAGAAGAAGTAGAAGAAGTAAGGTGAAAGAAGATGTAGAAGAAGTAGAAGAAGAAAGGTGAAAGAAGTAGAAAAGTAAAGAAGAAGTAGAAGAAGAAAGGAGAAAGAAGAAGTAGAAGAAGTAAGGCGAAAGAAGATGTAGAAGAAGTAGAAGAAGTAAGGTGAAAGAAGAAGTAGAAGAAGTAGAAGAAGAAACGGGAAAGAAGAAGTAGAAGAAGTAGAAGAAGAAAGGTGAAAGAAGATGTAGAAGAAGTAGAAGAAGAAAGGTGAAAGAAGAAGTAGAAGAAGTAGAAGAAGTAAAGTGAAAGAAGAAGTAGAAGAAGTAGAAGAAGAAAGGTGAAAGAAGAAGTAGAAGAAGTAGAAGAAGAAAGGTGAAAGAAGAAGTAGAAGTAGAAGAAGTAAGGTGAAAGAAGAAGTAGAAGAAGTAGATGAAGAAAGGTGAAAGAAGAAGTAGAAGAAGTAAGGTGAAAGAAGAAGTAGAAGAAGTAAGGTGAAAGAAGATGTAGAAGAAGTAGAAGAAGTAAGGTGAAAGAAAAAGTAGAAGAAGTAGAAGAAGTAAGGTGAAAGAAGAAATAGAAGAAGTAAGGTGAAAGAAGAAGAAGAAGAAGTAAGGTGAAAGAAGAAGTAGAAGAAGTAAGGTGAAAGAAGAAGTAGAAGTAAGGTGAAAGAAGAAGTAGAAGAAATAAGGTGAAAGAAGAAGTAGAAGAAGAAAGGTGAAAGAAGATGTAGAAGAAGTAGAAGTAAGGTGAAAGAAGAAGTAGAAGAAGTAAGGTGAAAGAAGAAGTAGAAGAAGTAAGGTGAAAGAAGAAGTAGAAGAAGTAAGGTGAAAGAAGAAGTAGAAGAAGTAAGGTGAAAGTAGAAGTAAGGTGAAAGAAGAAGTAGAAGAAGTAAGGTGAAAGAAGAAGTAGAAGAAGTAGAAGAAGTAGAAGAAGAAAGGTGAAAGAAGATGTAGAAGAAGTAGCAGAAGAAAGGTGAAAGAAGTAGAAGAAGAAACGTGAAAGAAGAAGTAGAAGAAGAAAGGCGAAAGAAGAAGTAGAAGAAGAAATGTGAAAGAAGAAGTAGAAGAAGTAAGGTGAAAGAAGATGTAGAAGAAAAAGGTGAAAGAAGAAGTAGAAGAAGAAAGGTGAAAGAAGAAGTAGAAGAAGTAAGGTGAAAGAAGAAGTAGAAGAAGAAAGGTGAAAGAAGAAGTAGAAGAAGAAAGGTGAAAGAAGAAGTAGAAGAAGTAAGGTGAAAGAAGAAGTAGAAGAAGTAAGGTGAAAGAAGAAGTAGAAGAAGTAGAAGAAGAAAGGTAAAAGAAGAAGTAGAAGAAGAAAGGTGAAAGAAGAAGTAGAAGAAGTAAGGTGAAAGAAGAAGTAGAAGAAGAAAGGTGAAAGAAGAAGTAGAAGAAGAAAGGTGAAAGAAGAAGTAGAAGAAGTAAGGTGAAAGAAGAAGTAGAAGAAGTAAGGTGAAAGAAGAAGTAGAAGAAGTAGAAGAAGAAAGGTAAAAGAGGAAGTAGAAGAAGAAGGTGAAAAAAGAAGTAGAAGAAGAAAGGTGAAAGAAGAAGTAGCAGAAGAAAGGTGAAAGAAGAAGAAAAGTGAAAGAAGAAGTAGAAGAAGAAAGGTGAAAGAGGAAGTAGAAGAAGGTGAAAGAAGAAGTAGAAGAAGAAAGGTGAAAGAAGAAGACAAGTGAAAGAAGAAGCAGAAGAAGAAAGGTGAAAAAGAAGTAGAAGAAGAAAGGTGAAAGAAGAAGAAAAGTGAAAGAAGAAGTAGAAGAAATAGAAGAAGTAGAAGAAGAAAGGTGAAAGAAGAAGTAAAGTGAAAGAAGAAGTAGAAGAAGAAAGGTGAAAGAAGAAGTAAAGTGAAAGAAGAAGTAGAAAAAGAAAGGTGAAAGAAGAAGTAAAGTAAAAGGAGAAGTAGAAGAAGAAAGGTGAAAGCTGAAGAAAAGTGAAAGAAGAAGTAGAAGAAGTATAAGAAGTAGAAGAAGTAGAAGAAGTAAGGTGAAAGAATAAGTAGAAGAAGTAGAAGAAGTAAGGTGAAAGAAGAAGTAGAAGAAGTAGAAGAAGTAAGGTGAAAGAAGAAGTAGAAGAAGTAATGTGAAAGAAGAAGTAGAAGAAGTAGAAGAAGTAGAAGAAGAAAAGTGAAAGAAGAAGTAGAAGAAGTAAGGTGAAAGAAGAAGTAGAAGAAGTAAGGTGAAAGAAGAAGTAGAAGAAGTAAGGTGAAAGAAGAAGTAGAAGAAGTAGAAGAAGTAAGGTGAAAGAAGAAGTAGAAGAAGTAAGGTGAAAGAAGAAGTAGAAGAAGTAAGGTGAAAGAAGAAGTAGAAGAAGTAGAAGAAGTAAGGTGAAAGAAGATTTAGAAGAAGTAGAAGAAGTAAGGTGAAAGAAGATGTAGAAGAAGTAGAAGAAAGGTGAAAGAAGAAGTAGAAGAAGTAAGGTGAAAGAAGAAGTAGAAGAAGTAAGGTGAAAGAAGATGTAGAAGAAGTAGAAGAAGTAAGGTGAAAGAAGAAGTAGAAGAGGTAGAAGAAGAAAGGTGAAAGAGGAAGTAGAAGAAGTAAGGTGAAAGAAGAAGTAGAGAAGCAAAAGAAGTAAGGTGAAAGAAGAAGTAGAAGAGGTAGAAGAAGAAAGGTGAAAGAGGAAGTAGAAGAAGAAAGGTGAAAGAAGAGGTAGAAAAAGTAGAAGAAGTAAGGTGAAAGAAGAAGTAGAAGAAGTAAGATGAAAGAAGAAGTAGAAGAAGTAAGGTGAAAGAAGATGAAGAAGAAGTAGAAGAAGAAAGGTGAAAGAAGAAGTAAGGTGAAAGAAGAAGTAGAAGAAGTAGAAGAAGTAAGGTGAAAGTAGAAGTAGAAGAAGTAGAAGAAGAAAGGTGAAAGAAGAAGTAGAAGAAGTAAGGTGAAAGAAGAAGTAGAAGAAGTAAGGTGAAAGAAGATGTAGATGAAGTAGAAGAAGTAAGGTGAAAGAAGAAGTAGAAGAAGTAGAAGAAGAAAGGCGAAAGAAGAAGTAAGGTGAAACAAGAAGTAGAAGAAGTAAGGTGAAAGAAGAAGTAGAAGAAGAAAGGTGAAAGAAGAAGTAGAAGAAGTAAGGTGAAAGAAGAAGTAGAAGAAGTAAGGTGAAAGAAGATGTAGAAGAAGTAGAAGAAGTAAGGTGAAAGAAGAAGTAGAAAAAGTAAGGTGAAAGAAGAAGTAAGGTGAAAGAAGAAGTAGAAGAAGTAGAAGAAGAAAGGTGAAAGAAGAAGTAGAAGAAGTAAGGTGAAAGAAGTAGAAGAAGTAGAAGAAGTAAGGTGAAAGAAGATGTAGAAGAAGTAGAAGAAGAAAGGTGAAAGAAGAAGTAGAAGAAGTAGAAGAAGAAAGGTGAAAGAAGAAGTAGAAGAAGTAAGGTGAAAGAAGATGTAGAAGAAGTAGAAGAAGAAAGGTGAAAGAAGAAGCAGAAGAAGAAAGGTGAAAGAAGAAGTAGAAGAAGAAAGGTGAAAGAAGAAGTAGAAGAAGAAAAGTGAAAGAAGAAGTAAGGTGAAAGAAGTAGAAGAAGTAAGGTGAAAGAAGAAGTAGAAGAAGTAAGGTGAAAGAAGAAGTAGAAGAAGTAAGGTGAAAGAAGATGTAGAAGAAGTAGAAGAAGAAAGGTGAAAGAAAAAGTAGAAGAAGTAGAAGAAGAAAGGTGAAAGAAGAAGTAGAAGAAGAAAGGTGAAAGAAGAAGTAGAAGAAGTAAGGTGAAAGAAAATGTAGAAGAAGTAGAAGAAATAAGGTGAAAGAAGAAGAAAAGTAAAGAAGAAGTAGAAGGAGAAAGGTGAAAGAAGAAGTAGAAGAAGTAAGGTGAAAGAAGATGTAGAAGAAGTAGAAGAAGTAAGGTGAAAGAAGAAGTAGAAGAAGTAGAAGAAGAAAGGGGAAAGAAGAAGTAGAAGAAGTAGAAGAAGAAAGGTGAAAGAAGATGTAGAAGAAGTAGAAGAAGAAAGGTGAAAGAAGAAGTAGAAGAAGTAAGGTGAAAGAAGAAGTAGAAGAAGTAGAAGAAGAAAGGTGAAAGAAGAAGTAGAAGAAGTAGAAGAAGAAAGGTGAAAGAAGAAGTAGAAGAAGTAGAAGAAGTAAGGTGCAAGAAGAAGTAGAAGAAGAAAGGTGAAAGAAGAAGTAGAAGAAGTAAGGTGAAAGAAGAAATAGAAGAAGTAAGGTGAAAGAAGAAGTAGACGAATTAAGGTGAAAGAAGAAGTAGAAGAAGTAAGGTGAAAGAAGAAGTAGACGAATTAAGGCGTAAGAAGAAGTAGAAGAAGAAAGGTGAAAGAAGATGTAGAAGAAGTAGAAGTAAGGGGAAAGAAGAAGTAGAAGAAGTAAGGTGAAAGAAGAAGTAGAAGAAGTAAGGTGAAAGAAGAAGTAAGGTGAAAGAAGAAGTAGAAGAAGTAAGGTGAAAGAAGAAGTAGAAGAAGAAAGGTGAAAGAAGAAGTAGAAGAAGAAAGGTGAAAGAAGAAGTAGAAGAAGAAAGGTGAAAGAAGAAGTAGAAGAAGAAACGTGAAAGATGAAGTAGAAGAAGAAAGGCGAAAGACGAAGTAGAAGAAGAAATGTGAAAGAAGAAGTAGAAGAAGTAAGGTGAAAGAAGATGTAGAATAAAAAGGTGAAAGAAGAAGTAGAAGAAGAAAGGTGAAAGAAGAAGTAGAAGAAAAAAGGTGAAAGAAGAAGTAGAAGAAGTAAGGTGAAAGAAGAAGTAGAAGAAGAAAGGTGAAAGAAGAAGTAGAAGATGTAAGGTGAAAGAAGAAGTAGAAGAAGTAAGGTGAAAGAAGATGTAGAAGAAGTAGAAGAAGAAAGGTGAAAGAAAAGTAGAAGAAGAAAGGTGAAAGAAGAAGTAGAAGAAGAAAGGTGAAAGAAGAAGTAAGGTGAAAGAAAATGTAGAAGAAGTAGAAGAAATAAGGTGAAAGAAGAAGAAAAGTAAAGAAGAAGTAGAAGAAGAAAGGTGAAAGAAGAAGTAGAAGAAGTAAGGTGAAAGAATAAGTAGAAGAAGTAGAAGAAGTAAGGTGAAAGAAGAAGTAGAAGAAGTAAGGTGAAAGAAGAAATAGAAGTAAGGTGAAAGAAGAAGAAGAAGAAGTAAGGTGAAAGAAGAAGTAGAAGAAGTAAGGTGAAAGCAGAAGTAGAAGAAGTAAGGTGAAAGAAGAAGTAGAAGAAGTAAGGTGAAAGAAGAAGTAGACGAATTAAGGTGAAAAAAGAAGTAGAAGAAGAAAGGTGAAAGAAGATGTAGAAGAAGTAGAAGTAAGGGGAAAGAAGAAGTAGAAGAAGTAAGGTGAAAGAAGAAGTAGAAGAAGTAAGGTGAAAGAAGAAGTAAGGTGAAAGAAGAAGTAGAAGAAGTAAGGTGAAAGAAGAAGTAGAAGAAGTAGAAGAAGAAAGGTGAAAGAAGAAGTAGAAGAAGAAAGGTGAAAGAAGAAGTAGAAGAAGAAAGGTGAAAGAAGAAGTAGAAGAAGAAACGTGAAAGATGAAGTAGAAGAAGAAAGGAGAAAGAAGAAGTAGAAGAAGAAATGTGAAAGAAGAAGTAGAAGAAGTAAGGTGAAAGAAGATGTAGAAGAAAAAGGTGAAAGAAGAAGTAGAAGAAGAAAGGTGAAAGAAGAAGTAGAAGAAGAAAGGTGAAAGAAGAAGTAGAAGAAGTAAGGTGAAAGAAGAAGTAGAAGAAGAAAGGTGAAAGAAGAAGTAGAAGAAGTAAGGTGAAAGAAGAAGTAGAAGAAGTAAAGTGAAAGAAGAAGTAGAAGAAGTAAGGTGAAAGAAGAAGTAGAAGAAGAAAGGTAAAAGAGGAAGTAGAAGAAGAAGGTGAAAAAAGAAGTAGAAGAAGAAAGGTGAAAGAGAAAGTAGAAGAAGAAAGGTGAAAGAAAAAGAAAAGTGAAAGAAGAAGTAGAAGAAGAAAGGTGAAAGAAGAAGTAGAAGAAGGTGAAAGAAGAAGTAGAAGAAGAAAGGTGAAAGAAGGAAGAAAAGTGAAAGAAGAAGTAGAAGAAGAAAGGTGAAAGAAGAAGTAGAAGAAGAAAAGTGAAAGAAGAAGTAGAAGAAGTAAGGTGAAAGAAGAAGTAGAAGAAGTAAGGTGAAAGAAGAAGTAGAAGAAGTAAGGTGAAAGAAGATGTAGAAGAAGTAAGGTGAAAGAAGAAGTAGAAGAAGTAAGGTGAAAGAAGAAGTAGAAGAAGTAAGGTGAAAGAAGAAGTAGAAGAAGTAAGGTGAAAGAAGAAGTAGAAGAAGTAAGGTGAAAGAAGAAGTAGAAGAGATGGAAGGTGGAAGAAGAAGTAGAAGAAGTAAGGTGAAAGAAGATGTAGAAGAAGTAAGGTGAAAGAAGAAGTAGAAGAAGTAAGGTGAAAGAAGAAGTAGAAGAAGTAAGGTGAAAGAAGAAGTAGAAGAAGTAAGGTGAAAGAAGAAGTAGAAGAAGTAAGGTGAAAGAAGATGTAGAAGAAGTAGAAGAAGTAAGGTGAAAGAAGAAGTAGAAGAGGTAGAGAAGAAAGGTGAAAGAGGAAGTAGAAGAAGTAAGGTGAAAGAAGAAGTAGAGAAGTAAAAGAAGTAAGGTGAAAGAAGATGTAGAAGAAGTAAGATGAAAGAAGAAGTAGAAGAAGAAAGGTGAAAGAAGAGGTAGAAGAAGTAGAAGAAGAAAGGTGAAAGAAGAAGTAGAAGAAGTAAGATTAAAGAAGAAGTAGAAGAAGTAGAAGAAGTAAGGTGAAAGAAGATGTAGAAGAAGTAGAAGAAGAAAGGTGAAAGAAGAAGTAGAAGAAGTAAGGTGAAAGAAGAAGTAGAAGAAGTAAGGTGAAAGAAGATGTAGAAGAAGTAGAAGAAGTAAGGTGAAAGAAGAAGTAGAAGAAGTAGAAGAAGAAAGGTGAAAGAAGAAGTAAGGTGAAAGAAGAAGTAGAAGAAGTAGAAGAAATAAGGTGAAAGTAGAAGTAGAAGAAGAAAGGTGAAAGAAGAAGTAGAAGAAGTAAGGTGAAAGAAGAAGTAGAAGAAGTAAGGTGAAAGAAGATGTAGAAGAAGTAGAAGAAGTAAGGTGAAAGAAGAAGTAGAAAAAGTAAGGTGAAAGAAGAAGTAAGGTGAAAGAAGAAGTAGAAGAAGTAAGGTGAAAGAAGAAGTAGAAGAAGTAGAAGAAGAAAGGTGAAAGAAGAAATAGAAGAAGTAAGGTGAAAGAAGAAGTAGAAGAAGTAGAAGAAGTAAGGTGAAAGACGATGTAGAAGAAGTAGAAGAAGAAAGGTGAAAGAAGAAGTAGAAGAAGTAGAAGAAGAAAGGTGAAAGAAATAGTAGAAGAAGTAAGGTGAAAGAAGATGTAGAAGAAGTAGAAGAAGAAAGGTGAAAGAAGAAGTAGAAGAAGAAAGGTGAAAGAAGAAGTAGAAGAAGAAAGGTGAAAGAAGAAGTAGAAGAAGAAAAGTGAAAGAAGAAGTAAGGTGAAAGAAGAAGTAGAAGAAGTAAGGTGAAAGAAGAAGTAGAAGAAGTAAGGTGAAAGAAGAAGTAGAAGAAGTAAGGTGAAAGAAGTAGAAGAAGTAAGGTGAAAGAAGATGTAGAAGAAGTAGAAGAAGAAAGGTGAAAGAAAAAGTAGAAGAAGTAGTAGAAAGGTGAAAGAAGAAGTAGAAGAAGTAGAAGAAGAAAGGTGAAAGAAGAAGTAGAAGAAGTAAGGTGAAAGAAGAAGTAGAAGAAGTAAGGTGAAAGAAGAAGTAGAAGAAGTAAGGTGAAAGAAGATGTAGAAGAAGTAGAAGTAGAAAGGTGAAAGAAGTAGAAAAGTAAAGAAGAAGTAGAAGAAGAAAGGAGAAAGAAGAAGTAGAAGAAGTAGAAGAAGTAGAAGAAGAAACGGGAAAGAAGAAGTAGAAGAAGTAGAAGAAGAAAGGTGAAAGAAGATGTAGAAGAAGTAGAAGAAGAAAGGTGAAAGAAGAGGTAGAAGAAGTAGAAGAAGTAAGGTGAAAGAAGAAGTAGAAGAAGTAGAAGAAGAAAGGTGAAAGAAGAAGTAGAAGAAGTAGAAGAAGAAAGGTGAAAGAAGAAGTAGAAGTAGAAGAAGTAAGGTGAAAGAAGAAGTAGAAGAAGTAGAAGAAGAAAGGTGAAAGAAGAAGTAGAAGAAGTAAGGTGAAAGAAGAAGTAGAAGAAGTAAGGTGAAAGAAGATGTAGAAGAAGTAGAAGAAGTAAGGTGAAAGAAAAAGTAGAAGAAGTAGAAGAAGTAAGGTGAAAGAAGAAATAGAAGAAGTAAGGTGAAAGAAGAAGAAGAAGAAGTAAGGTGAAAGAAGAAGTAGAAGAAGTAAGGTGAAAGAAGAAGTAGAAGAAGTAAGGTGAAAGAAGAAGTAGAAGAAATAAGGTGAAAGAAGAAGTAGAAGAAGAAAGGTGAAAGAAGATGTAGAAGAAGTAGAAGTAAGGTGAAAGAAGAAGTAGAAGAAGTAAGGTGAAAGAAGAAGTAGAAGAAGTAAGGTGAAAGAAGAAGTAGAAGAAGTAAGGTGAAAGAAGAAGTAGAAGAAGTAAGGTGAAAGTAGAAGTAAGGTGAAAGAAGAAGTAGAAGAAGTAAGGTGAAAGAAGAAGTAGAAGAAGTAGAAGAAGTAGAAGAAGTAGAAGAAGAAAGGTGAAAGAACATGTAGAAGAAGTAGAAGAAGAAAGGTGAAAGAAGAAGTAGAAGAAGAAAGGTGAAAGAAGAAGTAGAAGAAGAAACGTGAAAGAAGAAGTAGAAGAAGAAAGGCGAAAGAAGAAGTAGAAGAAGAAATGTGAAAGAAGAAGTAGAAGAAGTAAGGTTAAAGAAGATGTAGAAGAAAAAGGTGAAAGAAGAAGTAGAAGAAGAAAGGTGAAAGAAGAAGTAGAAGAAGTAAGGTGAAAGAAGAAGTAGAAGAAGAAAGGTGAAAGAAGAAGTAGAAGAAGAAAGGTGAAAGAAGAAGTAGAAGAAGTAAGGTGAAAGAAGAAGTAGAAGAAGTAAGGTGAAAGAAGAAGTAGAAGAAGTAGAAGAAGAAAGGTAAAAGAAGAAGTAGAAGAAGAAAGGTGAAAGAAGAAGTAGAAGAAGTAAGGTGAAAGAAGAAGTAGAAGAAGAAAGGTGAAAGAAGAAGTAGAAGAAGAAAGGTGAAAGAAGAAGTAGAAGAAGTAAGGTGAAAGAAGAAGTAGAAGAAGTAAGGTGAAAGAAGAAGTAGAAGAAGTAGAAGAAGAAAGGTAAAAGAGGAAGTAGAAGAAGAAGGTGAAAAAAGAAGTAGAAGAAGAAAGGTGAAAGAAGAAGTAGAAGAAGAAAGGTGAAAGAAGAAGAAAAGTGAAAGAAGAAGTAGAAGAAGAAAGGTGAAAGAGGAAGTAGAAGAAGGTGAAAGAAGAAGTAGCAGAAGAAAGGTGAAAGAAGAAGACAAGTGAAAGAAGAAGTAGAAGAAGAAAGGTGAAAAAGAAGTAGAAGAAGAAAGGTGAAAGAAGAAGAAAAGTGAAAGAAGAAGTAGAAGAAGTAGAAGAAGTAAGGTGAAAGAAGAAGTAGAAGAAGTAGAAGAAGTAATGTGAAAGAAGAAGTAGAAGAAGTAGAAGAAGAAAAGTGAAAGAAGAAGTAGAAGAAGTAAGGTGAAAGAAGAAGTAGAAGAAGTAAGGTGAAAGAAGAAGTAGAAGAAGTAAGGTGAAAGAAGAAGTAGAAGAAGTAGAAGAAGTAAGGTGAAAGAAGAAGTAGAAGAAGTAAGGTGAAAGAAGAAGTAGAAGAAGTAAGGTGAAAGAAGAAGTAGAAGAAGTAAGGTGAAAGAAGAAGTAGAAGAAGTAAGGTGAAAGAAGAAGTAGAAGAAGTAGAAGAAGTAAGGTGAAAGAAGAAGTAGAAGAAGTAAGGTGAAAGAAGAAGTAGAAGAAGTAAGGTGAAAGAAGAAGTAGAAGAAGTAGAAGAAGTAAGGTGAAAGAAGATTTAGAAGAAGTAGAAGAAGTAAGGTGAAAGAAGATGTAGAAGAAGTAGAAGAAAGGTGAAAGAAGAAGTAGAAGAAGTAAGGTGAAAGAAGAAGTAGAAGAAGTAAGGTGAAAGAAGATGTAGAAGAAGTAGAAGAAGTAAGGTGAAAGAAGAAGTAGAAGAAGTAGAAGAAGAAAGGTGAAAGAGGAAGTAGAAGAAGTAAGGTGAAAGAAGAAGTAGAGAAGCAAAAGAAGTAAGGTGAAAGAAGATGTAGAAGAAGTAGAAGAAGAAAGGTGAAAGAAAAGGTAGAAAAAGTAGAAGAAGAAAGGTGAAAGAAGAAGTAAGGTGAAAGAAGAAGTAGAAGAAGTAGAAGAAGTAAGGTGAAAGTAGAAGTAGAAGAAGTAGAAGAAGAAAGGTGAAAGAAGAATTAGAAGAAGTAAGGTGAAAGAAGAAGTAGAAGAAGTAAGGTGAAAGAAGATGTAGATGAAGTAGAAGAAGTAAGGTGAAAGAAGAAGTAGAAGAAGTAGAAGAAGAAAGGCGACAGAAGAAGTAAGGTGAAACAAGAAGTAGAAGAAGTAGAAGAAGTAAGGTGAAAGAAGAAGTAGAAGAAGAAAGGTGAAAGAAGAAGTAGAAGAAGTAAGGTGAAAGAAGAAGTAGAAGAAGTAAGGTGAAAGAAGATGTAGAAGAAGTAGAAGAAGTAAGGTGAAAGAAGAAGTAGAAAAAGTAAGGTGAAAGAAGAAGTAAGGTGAAAGAAGAAGTAGAAGAAGTAGAAGAAGTAAGGTGAAAGAAGAAGTAGAAGAAGTAAGGTGAAAGAAGTAGAAGAAGTAAGGTGAAAGAAGATGTAGAAGAAGTAGAAGAAGAAAGGTGAAAGAAGAAGTAGAAGAAGTAGAAGAAGAAAGGTGAAAGAAGAAGTAGAAGAAGTAAGGTGAAAGAAGATGTAGAAGAAGTAGAAGAAGAAAGGTGAAAGAAGAAGCAGAAGAAGAAAGGTGAAAGAAGAAGTAGAAGAAGAAAGGTGAAAGAAGAAGTAGAGGAAGAAAAGTGAAAGAAGAAGGAAGGTGAAAGAAGAAGTAGAAGAAGTAAGGTGAAAGAAGAAGTAGAAGAAGTAAGGTGAAAGAAGAAGTAGAAGAAGTAAGGTGAAAGAAGATGTAGAAGAAGTAGAAGAAGAAAGGTGAAAGAAAAAGTAGAAGAAGTAGAAGAAGAAAGGTGAAAGAAGAAGTAGAAGAAGAAAGGTGAAAGAAGAAGTAGAAGAAGTAAGGTGAAAGAAAATGTAGAAGAAGTAGAAGAAATAAGGTGAAAGAAGAAGAAAAGTAAAGAAGAAGTAGAAGGAGAAAGGTGAAAGAAGAAGTAGAAGAAGTAAGGTGAAAGAAGATGTAGAAGTAGAAGAAGTAAGGTGAAAGAAGAAGTAGAAGAAGTAGAAGAAGAAAGGGAAAGAAGAAGTAGAAGAAGTAGAAGAAGAAAGGTGAAAGAAGATGTAGAAGAAGTAGAAGAAGTAGAAGAAGAAAGGTGAAAGAAGAAGTAGAAGAAGTAAGGTGAAAGAAGAAGTAGAAGAAGTACAAGAAGAAAGGTGAAAGAAGAAGTAGAAGAAGTACAAGAAGAAAGGTGAAAGAAGAAGTAGAAGAAGTAAGGTGAAAGAAGAAGTAGAAGAAGTAAGGTGAAAGAAGATGTAGAAGAAGTAGAAGAAGTAAGGTGAAAGAAGAAGTAGAAGAAGTAGAAGAAGAAAGGTGAAAGAAGAAGTAAGGTGAAAGAAGAAGTAGAAGAAGTAGAAGAAGTAAGGTGAAAGTAGAAGTAGAAGAAGAAAGGTGAAAGAAGAAGTAGAAGAAGTAAGGTGAAAGAAGAAGTAGAAGAAGTAAGGTGAAAGAAGAAGTAGAAGAAGTAAGGTGAAAGAAGAAGTAGAAGAAGTAAGGTGAAAGAAGAAGTAGAAGAAGTAAGGTGAAAGAAGATGTAGAAGAAGTAGAAGAAGTAAGGTGAAAGAAGAAGTAGAAGAGGTAGAGAAGAAAGGTGAAAGAGGAAGTAGAAGAAGTAAGGTGAAAGAAGAAGTAAAGAAGTAAAAGAAGTAAGGTGAAAGAAGATGTAGAAGAAGTAAGATGAAAGAAGAAGTAGAAGAAGAAAGGTGAAAGAAGAGGTAGAAGAAGTAGAAGAAGAAAGGTGAAAGAAGAAGTAGAAGAAGTAAGATTAAAGAAGAAGTAGAAGAAGTAAGGTGAAAGAAGATGTAGAAGAAGTAGAAGAAGAAAGGTGAAAGAAGAAGTAGAAGAAGTAAGGTGAAAGAAGAAGTAGAAGAAGTAAGGTGAAAGAAGATGTAGAAGAAGTAGAAGAAGTAAGGTGAAAGAAGAAGTAGAAGAAGTAGAAGAAGAAAGGTGAAAGAAGAAGTAGAAGAAGTAGAAGAAGAAAGGTGAAAGAAGAAGTAGAAGTAGAAGAAGTAAGGTGAAAGAAGAAGTAGAAGAAGTAGAAGAAGAAAGGTGAAAGAAGAAGTAGAAGAAGTAAGGTGAAAGAAGAAGTAGAAGAAGTAAGGTGAAAGAAGATGTAGAAGAAGTAGAAGAAGTAAGGTGAAAGAAAAAGTAGAAGAAGTAGAAGAAGTAAGGTGAAAGAAGAAATAGAAGAAGTAAGGTGAAAGAAGAAGAAGAAGAAGTAAGGTGAAAGAAGAAGTAGAAGAAGTAAGGTGAAAGAAGAAGTAGAAGAAGTAAGGTGAAAGAAGAAGTAGAAGAAATAAGGTGAAAGAAGAAGTAGAAGAAGAAAGGTGAAAGAAGATGTAGAAGAAGTAGAAGTAAGGTGAAAGAAGAAGTAGAAGAAGTAAGGTGAAAGAAGAAGTAGAAGAAGTAAGGTGAAAGAAGAAGTAGAAGAAGTAAGGTGAAAGAAGAAGTAGAAGAAGTAAGGTGAAAGTAGAAGTAAGGTGAAAGAAGAAGTAGAAGAAGTAAGGTGAAAGAAGAAGTAGAAGAAGTAGAAGAAGTAGAAGAAGAAAGGTGAAAGAAGATGTAGAAGAAGTAGAAGAAGAAAGGTGAAAGAAGAAGTAGAAGAAGAAAGGTGAAAGAAGAAGTAGAAGAAGAAACGTGAAAGAAGAAGTAGAAGAAGAAAGGCGAAAGAAGAAGTAGAAGAAGAAATGTGAAAGAAGAAGTAGAAGAAGTAAGGGGAAAGAAGATGTAGAAGAAAAAGGTGAAAGAAGAAGTAGAAGAAGAAAGGTGAAAGAAGAAGTAGAAGAAGTAAGGTGAAAGAAGAAGTAGAAGAAGAAAGGTGAAAGAAGAAGTAGAAGAAGAAAGGTGAAAGAAGAAGTAGAAGAAGTAAGGTGAAAGAAGAAGTAGAAGAAGTAAGGTGAAAGAAGAAGTAGAAGAAGTAGAAGAAGAAAGGTAAAAGAAGAAGTAGAAGAAGAAAGGTGAAAGAAGAAGTAGAAGAAGTAAGGTGAAAGAAGAAGTAGAAGAAGAAAGGTGAAAGAAGAAGTAGAAGAAGAAAGGTGAAAGAAGAAGTAGAAGAAGTAAGGTGAAAGAAGAAGTAGAAGAAGTAAGGTGAAAGAAGAAGTAGAAGAAGTAGAAGAAGAAAGGTAAAAGAGGAAGTAGAAGAAGAAGGTGAAAAAAGAAGTAGAAGAAGAAAGGTGAAAGAAGAAGTAGATGAAGAAAGGTGAAAGAAGAAGAAAAGTGAAAGAAGAAGTAGAAGAAGAAAGGTGAAAGAGGAAGACAAGTGAAAGAAGAAGTAGAAGAAGAAAGGTGAAAAAGAAGTAGAAGAAGAAAGGTGAAAGAAGAAGAAAAGTGAAAGAAGAAGTAGAAGAAATAGAAGAAGTAGAAGAAGAAAGGTGAAAGAAGAAGTAAAGTGAAAGAAGAAGTAGAAGAAGAAAGGTGAAAGAAGAAGTAAAGTGAAAGAAGAAGTAGAAGAAAAAAGGTGAAAGAAGAAGAAAAGTGAAAGAAGAAGTAGAAAAAGAAAGGTGAAAGAAGAAGTAAAGTAAAAGGAGAAGTAGAAGAAGAAAGGTGAAAGCTGAAGAAAAGTGAAAGAAGAAGTAGAAGAAGTAGAAGAAGTAGAAGAAGTAGAAGAAGTAAGGTGAAAGAATAAGTAGAAGAAGTAGAAGAAGTAAGGTGAAAGAAGAAGTAGAAGAAGTAGAAGAAGTAAGGTGAAAGAAGAAGTAGAAGAAGTAGAAGAAGTAATGTGAAAGAAGAAGTAGAAGAAGTAGAAGAAGTAGAAGAAGAAAAGTGAAAGAAGAAGTAGAAGAAGTAAGGTGAAAGAAGAAGTAGAAGAAGTAAGGTGAAAGAAGAAGTAGAAGAAGTAAGGTGAAAGAAGAAGTAGAAGAAGTAGAAGAAGTAAGGTGAAAGAAGAAGTAGAAGAAGTAAGGTGAAAGAAGAAGTAGAAGAAGTAAGGTGAAAGAAGAAGTAGAAGAAGTAGAAGAAGTAAGGTGAAAGAAGATTTAGAAGAAGTAGAAGAAGTAAGGTGAAAGAAGATGTAGAAGAAGTAGAAGAAAGGTGAAAGAAGAAGTAGAAGAAGTAAGGTGAAAGAAGAAGTAGAAGAAGTAAGGTGAAAGAAGATGTAGAAGAAGTAGAAGAAGAAAGGTGAAAGAGGAAGTAGAAGAAGTAAGGTGAAAGAAGAAGTAGAGAAGCAAAAGAAGTAAGGTGAAAGAAGATGTAGAAGAAGTAGAAGAAGAAAGGTGAAAGAAGAGGTAGAAAAAGTAGAAGAAGAAAGGTGAAAGAAGAAGTAAGGTGAAAGAAGAAGTAGAAGAAGTAGAAGAAGTAAGGTGAAAGTAGAAGTAGAAGAAGTAGAAGAAGAAAGGTGAAAGAAGAATTAGAAGAAGTAAGGTGAAAGAAGAAGTAGAAGAAGTAAGGTGAAAGAAGATGTAGATGAAGTAGAAGAAGTAAGGTGAAAGAAGAAGTAGAAGAAGTAGAAGAAGAAAGGCGACAGAAGAAGTAAGGTGAAACAAGAAGTAGAAGAAGTAGAAGAAGTAAGGTGAAAGAAGAAGTAGAAGAAGAAAGGTGAAAGAAGAAGTAGAAGAAGTAAGGTGAAAGAAGAAGTAGAAGAAGTAAGGTGAAAGAAGATGTAGAAGAAGTAGAAGAAGTAAGGTGAAAGAAGAAGTAGAAAAAGTAAGGTGAAAGAAGAAGTAAGGTGAAAGAAGAAGTAGAAGAAGTAGAAGAAGTAAGGTGAAAGAAGAAGTAGAAGAAGTAAGGTGAAAGAAGTAGAAGAAGTAGAAGAAGTAAGGTGAAAGAAGATGTAGAAGAAGTAGAAGAAGAAAGGTGAAAGAAGAAGTAGAAGAAGTAGAAGAAGAAAGGTGAAAGAAGAAGTAGAAGAAGTAAGGTGAAAGAAGATGTAGAAGAAGTAGAAGAAGAAAGGTGAAAGAAGAAGCAGAAGAAGAAAGGTGAAAGAAGAAGTAGAAGAAGAAAGGTGAAAGAAGAAGTAGAAGAAGAAAAGTGAAAGAAGAAGTAAGGTGAAAGAAGAAGTAGAAGAAGTAAGGTGAAAGAAGAAGTAGAAGAAGTAAGGTGAAAGAAGAAGTAAGGTGAAAGAAGAAGTAGAAGAAGAAAGGTGAAAGAAAAAGTAGAAGAAGTAGAAGAAGAAAGGTGAAAGAAGAAGTAGAAGAAGAAGGGTGAAAGAAGAAGTAGAAGAAGTAAGGTGAAAGAAAATGTAGAAGAAGTAGAAGAAATAAGGTGAAAGAAGAAGAAAAGTAAAGAAGAAGTAGAAGGAGAAAGGTGAAAGAAGAAGTAGAAGAAGTAAGGTGAAAGAAGATGTAGAAGTAGAAGAAGTAAGGTGAAAGAAGAAGTAGAAGAAGTAGAAGAAGAAAGGGGAAAGAAGAAGTAGAAGAAGTAGAAGAAGAAAGGTGAAAGAAGATGTAGAAGAAGTAGAAGAAGTAGAAGAAGAAAGGTGAAAGAAGAAGTAGAAGAAGTAAGGTGAAAGAAGAAGTAGAAGAAGTACAAGAAGAAAGGTGAAAGAAGAAGTAGAAGTACAAGAAGAAAGGTGAAAGAAGAAGTAGAAGAAGAAAGGTGAAAGAAGAAGTAGAAGAAGTAGAAGAAGTAAGGTGAAAGAAGAAGTAGAAGAAGAAAGGTGAAAGAAGAAGTAGAAGAAGTAAGGTGAAAGAAGAAGTAGAAGAAGAAAGGTGAAAGAAGAAGTAGAAGAAGTAAGGTGAAAGAAGAAGTAGAAGAAGTAGAAGAAGTAAGGTGAAAGAAGAAGTAGAAGAAGAAAGGTGAAAGAAGAAGTAGAAGAAGTAAGGTGAAAGAAGAAGTAGAAGAAGTAAGGTGAAAGAAAAAGTAGAAGAAGTAGAAGAAGTAAGGTGAAAGAAGAAATAGAAGTAAGGTGAAAGAAGAAGAAGAAGAAGTAAGGTGAAAGAAGAAGTAGAAGAAGTAAGGTGAAAGAAGAAGTAGAAGAAGTAAGGTGAAAGAAGAAGTAGAAGAAGTAAGGTGAAAGAAGAAGTAAGGTGAAAGAAGAAGTAGAAGAAGTAAGGTGAAAGAAGAAGTAGAAGAAGTAAGGTGAAAGAAGAAGTAGAAGAAGTAAGGTGAAAGAAGATGTAGAAGATGTAGAAGAAGAAAGGTGAAAGAAAAAGTAGAAGAAGTAGAAGAAGAATGATGAAAGAAGAAGTAGAAGAAGAAAGGTGAAAGAAGAAGTAGAAGAAGTAAGGTGAAAGAAAATGTAGAAGAAGTAGAAGAAATAAGGTGAAAGAAGAAGAAAAGTAAAGTAGAAGTAGAAGAAGAAAGGTGAAAGAAGAAGTAGAAGAAGTAAGGTGAAAGAAGATGTAGAAGAAGTAGAAGAAGTAAGGTGAAAGAAGAAGTAGAAGAAGTAGAAGAAGAAAGGGGAAAGAAGAAGTAGAAGAAGTAGAAGAAGAAAGGTGAAAGAAGATGTAGAAGAAGTAGATGTAGAAGAAGAAAGGTGAAAGAAGAAGTAGAAGAAGTAAGGTGAAAGAAGAAGTAGAAGAAGTAGAAGAAGAAAGGTGAAAGAAGAAGTAGAAGAAGTAGAAGAAGAAAGGTGAAAGAAGAAGTAGAAGAAGTTGAAGAAGTAAGGTGAAAGCAGAAGTAGAAGAAGAAAGGTGAAAGAAGAAGTAGAAGAAGTAAGGTGAAAGAAGAAGTAGAAGAAGTAAGGTGAAAGAAAAAGTAGAAGAAGTAGAAGAAGTAAGGTGAAAGAAGAAATAGAAGTAAGGTGAAAGAAGAAGAAGAAGAAGTAAGGTGAAAGAAGAAGTAGAAGAAGTAAGGTGAAAGCAGAAGTAGAAGAAGTAAGGTGAAAGAAGAAGTAGAAGAAGTAAGGTGAAAGAAGAAGTAGACGAATTAAGGTGAAAGAAGAAGTAGAAGAAGAAAGGTGAAAGAAGTTGTAGAAGAAGTAGAAGTAAGGGTAAAGAAGAAGTAGAAGAAGTAAGGTGAAAGAAGAAGTAGAAGAAGTAAGGTGAAAGAAGAAGTAAGGTGAAAGAAGAAGAAGAAGTAAGGTGAAAGAAGAAGTAGAAGAAGTAGAAGAAGAAAGGTGAAAGAAGAAGTAGAAGAAGAAAGGTGAAAGAAGAAGTAGAAGAAGAAAGGTGAAAGTAGAAGTAGAAGAAGAAACGTGAAAGATGAAGTAGAAGAAGAAAGGCGAAAGAAGAAGTAGAAGAAGAAATGTGAAAGAAGAAGTAGAAGAAGTAAGGTGAAAGAAGATGTAGAAGAAAAAGGTGAAAGAAGAAGTAGAAGAAGAAAGGTGAAAGAAGAAGTAGAAGAAGAAAGGTGAAAGAAGAAGTAGAAGAAGTAAGGTGAAAGAATAAGTAGAAGAAGAAAGGTAAAAGAAGAAGTAGAAGAAGAAGGTGAAAAAAGAAGTAGAAGAAGAAAGGTGAAAGAAGAAGTAGAAGAAGAAAGGTGAAAGAAGAAGAAAAGTGAAAGAAGAAGTAGAAGAAGAAAGGTGAAAGAAGGTGAAAGAAGAAGTAGAAGAAGAAAGGTGAAAGAAGGAAGAAAAGTGAAAGAAGTAGTAGAAGAAGAAAGGTGAAAAAGAAGTAGAAGAAGAAAGGTGAAAGAAGAAGAAAAGTGAAAGAAGAAGTAGTAGAAGTTGAAGTAGTAGAAGAAGAAAGGTGAAAGAAGAAGTAAAGTGAAAGAAGAAGTAGAAGAAGAAAGGTGAAAGACGAAGTAAAGTGAAAGAAGAAGTAGAAGAAGAAAGGTGAAAGAAGAAGAAAAGTGAAAGAAGAAGTAGAAAAAGAAAGGTGAAAGAAGAAGTAAAGTAAAAGAGGAAGTAGAAGAAGAAAGGTGAAAGCTGAAGAAAAGTGAAAGAAGAAGTAGAAGAAGTAGAAGAAGTAGAAGAAGTAGAAGAAGTAGAAGAAGTAGAAGAAGTAATGTGAAAGAATTAGTAGAAGAAGTAGAAGAAGTAAGGTGAAAGAAGAAGTAGAAGAAGTAGAAGAAGTAAGGTGAAAGAAGAAGTAGAAGAAGTAGAAGAAGTAATGTGTAAGAAGAAGTAGAAGAAGTAGAAGAAGAAAAGTGAAAGAAGAAGTAGAAGAAGTAAGGTGAAAGAAGAAGTAGAAGAAGTAAGGTGAAAGAAGAAGTAGAAGAAGTAAGGTGAAAGAAGAAGTAGAAGAAGTAAGGTGAAAGAAGAAGTAGAAGAAGTAGAAGAAGTAGAAGAAGAAAAGTGAAAGAAGAAGTAGAAGAAGTAAGGTGAAAGAAGAAGTAGAAGAAGTAAGGTGAAAGAAGAAGTAGAAGAAGTAAGGTGAAAGAAGAAGTAGAAGAAGTAGAAGAAGTAGAAGAAGTAGAAGAAGTAAGGTGAAAGAAGAAGTAGAAGAAGTAGAAGAAGTAGAGGAAGTAGAAGAAGTAGACGAAGTAGAAGAAGTAAGGTGGAAGAAGAAGTAGAAGAAGTAAGGTGAAAGAAGAAGTAGAAGAAGTAAGGTGAAAGAAGAAGTAGAAGAAGTAGAAGAAGTAGAAGAAGTAAGGTGGAAGAAGAGTAGAAGTAGAAGAAGTAAGGTGAAAGAAGAAGTAGAAGAAGTAAGGTGAAAGAAGAAGTAGAAGAAGTAAGGTGAAAGAAGAAGTAGAAGAAGTAGAAGAAGAAAAGTGAAAGAAGAAGTAGAAGAAGTAAGGTGAAAGAAGAAGTAGAAGAAGTAATGTGAAAGAAGAAGTAGAAGAAGTAAGGTGAAAGAAGAAGTAGAAGAAGTAAGGTGAAAGAAGAAGTAGAAGAAGTAAGATGAAAGAAGAAGTAAGGTGAAAGAAGAAGTAGAAGAAGTAAGGTGAAAGAAGAAGTAGAAGAAGTAAGGTGAAAGAAGAAGTAGAAGAAGTAAGGTGAAAGAAGAAGTAGAAGAAGTAAGGTGAAAGAAGAAGTAGAAGAAGTAAGGTGAAAGAAGAAGTAGAAGAAGTAAGGTGAAAGAAGTAGTAGAAGAAGTAGAAGAAGAAAAGTGAAAGAAGAAGTAGAAGAAGTAGAAGAAGTAAGGTGAAAGAAGAAGTAGAAGAAGTAGAAGAAGTAGAAGAAGTAAGGTGAAAGAAGAAGTAGAAGAAGTAGAAGAAGTAAGGTGAAAGAAGAAGTAGAAGAAGTAAGGTGAAAGAAGAAGTAGAAGAAGTAAGGTGAAAGAAGAAGTAGAAGAAGAAAAGTGAAAGAAGAAGTAGAAGAAGACAAGTGAAAGAAAAAGTAGAAGAAGTAAGGTGAAAGAAGATGTAGAAGAAGTAGAAGAAGTAAGGTGAAAGAAGATGTAATAGAAGTAAGGTGAAAGAAGATGTAGAAGAAGTAGAAGAAGTAAGGTGAAAGAAGAAGTAGAAGAAGTAGAAGAAGTAAGGTGAAAGAAGATGTAGAAGAAGTAGAAGAAGTAAGGTGAAAGAAGAAGTAGAAGAAGTAAGGTGAAAGAAGAAGTAGAAGAAGTAAGGTGAAAGAAGAAGTAGAAGAAGTAGTAGAAGTAAGGTGAAGAAGAAGTAGAAGAAGTAGAAGAAGTAAGGTGAAAGAAGAAGTAGAAGAAGTAAGGTGAAAGAAGAAGTAGAAGAAGTAAGGTGAAAGAAGAAGTAGAAGAAGTAGAAGAAGTAGAAGAAGTAAGGTGAAAGAAGAAGTAGAAGAAGTAAGGTGAAAGAAGAAGTAGAAGAAGTAAGGTGAAAGAAGAAGTAGAAGAAGTAAGGTGAAAGAAGAAGTAGAAGAAGTAAGGTGAAAGAAGAAGTAGAAGAAGTTAGGTGAAAGAAGAAGTAGAAGAAGTAAGGTGAAAGAAGAAGTAGAAGAAGTAGAAGAAGTAAGGTGAAAGAAGAAGTAGAAGAAGTAAGGTGAAAGAAGAAGTAGAAGAAGTAAGGTGAAAGAAGAAGTAGAAGAAGTAAGGTGAAAGAAGAAGAAGAAGAAGTAAGGTGAAAGAAGATGTAGAAGAAGTAGAAGAAGTAAGGTGAAAGAAGAAGTAGAAGAAGTAGAAGAAGTAAGGTGAAAGAAGAAGTAGATGAAGTAAGGTGAAAGAAGAAGTAGAAGAAGTAAGGTGAAAGAAGATGTAGAAGAAGTAGTAGAAGTAAGGTGAAAGAAGAAGTAGAAGAAGTAAGGTGAAAGAAGATGTAGAAGAAGTAGAAGAAGTAAGGTGAAAGAAGATGTTGAAGAAGTAGAAGAAGTAAGGTGAAAGAAGATGTAGAAGAAGTAGAAGAAGTAAGGTGAAAGAAGATGTAGAAGAAGTAGAAGAAGTAAGGTGAAAGAAGAAGTAGAAGAAGTAAGGTGAAAGAAGAAGTAGAAGAAGTAAGGTGAAAGAAGATGTAGAAGAAGTAGTGGAAGTAAGGTGAAAGAAGAAGTAGAAGACGTAAGGTGAAAGAAGATGTAGAAGAAGTAAGGTGAAAGAAGAAGTAGAAGAAGTAAGGTGAAAGAAGAAGTAGAAGAAGAAAGGTGAAATAAGAAGTAGAAGAAGTAAGGTGAAAGAAGAAGTAGAAGAAGTAAGGTGAAAGAAGAAGTAGATAAAGTAAGGTGAAAGAAGAAGTAGAAGTAGAAGAAGTAAGGTGGTAGAAGAAGTAGAAGAAGTAAGGTGAAAGAAGAAGTAGAAGAAGTAGAAGAAGTAAGGTGAAAGAAGAAGTAGAATAAGTAAGGTGAAAGAAGAAGTAGAAGAAGAAAAGTGAAAGAAGAAGGAAGGTGAAAGAAGATGTAGAAGAAGTAGAAGAAGTAAGGTGAAAGAAGATGTAGAAGAAGTAGAAGAAGTAAGGTGAAAGAAGAAGTAGAAGAAGTAGAAGAAGTAAGGTGAAAGAAGAAGTAGAATAAGTAAGGTGAAAGAAGAAGTAGAAGAAGAAAAGTGAAAGAAGAAGGAAGGTGAAAGAAGATGTGGAAGAAGTAGAAGAAGTAAGGTGAAAGAAGATGTAGAAGAAGTAGAAGAAGTAAGGTGAAAGAAGATGTAGAAGAAGTAGAAGAAGTAAGGTGAAAGAAGAAGTAGAAGAAGTAAGGTGAAAGAAGATGTAGAAGAAGAAAAGTGAAAGTAGAAGTAGAAGAAGTAAGGTGAAAGAAGAAGCAGAAGAAGAAAAGTGAAAGAAGAAGTAGAAGAAAAAAAGTGAAAGAAGAAGGAAGGTGAAAGAAGAAGTAGAAAAAGAAAGTGAAAGAAGATGTATAAGAAGAAAGGTGAAAGTAGAAGGAAAGGGAAAGGAGAAAATCAGAAGATAAAAAGTTGATGAAGTAAAGTAAAAGAAGAAAAGTGGGAGTAAGAAATTTTTGTACAAATCCAGCAAAGAAGAGAAATAACAGGCACGATCTCAGTGGAAGGTAGATGCTGCCGCCTTTACTGCCAGATGAGGCAGACCAAGTTGCTCTGTTTCAGTCACAAGCCAAAGGATGAGCTTCAACAACGAGGGTTATCACACTCTCTTACGTTGGTGATTGGAGAGACATCGTTGAGCGTATTATGAACCATTACAATCAACCAAGTTGAATGTTTCTTTACTCGTCCATCTATCAACAGTTGAGTCGCTATCATTGTTGAGTGCAGGTTGTTATAGGCTGACTTGTCCATCTTTTCATGTTATCCGTCCACGTTAGTCTTGGTCTGCCTCTACCTATTTTACCTTTGTATTTTCCCTTCCAGGATTACTTTTAGTAGGCTGTTGTGTCTTTTTAACATACCCAAAAGATCTCATTGGCCTTGTTAGAATTATATTTAGTAGTTTTTTTTTTTTTTTCATTTTTAGTTGTTTTAAGACTTCATCGTTTGTTTTCTTTTCCTTCCATCCAATTCTACCTATTCTTCTATTAAGTAAAGTAAAGTACCCCCATCACGCCAAGTGGCGTATAGGGAAATATGGTGTTAGTGACCCTATATTTTACAGACCTTCAGCACATCATTTTTGGGGTAATGTGGTCGGTATTACGCCCGTGCTGCTTTACTTTCACAGAAAAAAATCCGATACCCATTTAAGGCTGGGTGAAACCGGAAACGTCGGTTGGGATCGAACCCTACCCCTTGTCCTTTGTAGTTCAGTTCACTAACCACTGAGCTATCGCGGCTCCCTTATTATTCTATTATCCACGTTTCAAAGGTTTCAGTTTTCTATTATTTTTTCTTGTCTGATGTCCATGTTTCGGTACCATGTGGAGAATGTGGTAAAACAGGATAGAATTGAATGTGAGTTCCTATACATTGATTTATATCCTGCCTTACCTTTTCATTCTGCCACATTAACTATATGCATCAACCTTATTTCGGCCCATATATTTGGTACATTATCATTATATTGTTGCACACATCAAATATCACCATATCGTAATATGGCCTCATACACGACACCAATAACTACACCTGTCTCCCACAAACAGCTTACCTTGCATAGACACAGTTCCCGCACATGGAGCATACTTTCTCCACTCACACACAAAACTCTCGAAAAATAAACTCTCACGCAGAAAGCTCTCACAGACAAAACTCTCACAAAATAAACTCTCACACACAAAACTCTCACAGACAAAACTCTCACAGACAAAACTCTCACACACAAAACTCTCACAGACAAAACTCTCACACACAAAACTCTCAGACACAAAACTCTCACGCCGAAAACTCTCATAGACAAAATTCTCACAGACAAAACTCTCACGGACAAAACTCTCACAGACAAAACTCTAACGCAGAAAACTCTCACAGACAAAACTCACACGCAGAAGACTCTCGCAGACAAAACTCGCAGACAGAAAACTCTCACACACAAAACTCTCATAGACAAAACTAACACACACAAAACTCTCATAGACAAAACTCACACAAACAAAATTCTCATAGACAAAACTCTCAAATCAAAACTCTCATAGGAAAAACTCTCACACACAAAACGCTAATAGACAAAACTCACACACAAAACTCTCAAAGAAAAAACTCTCACACACAAAACTCTTATTGACAATACTCTCACACGCAAAACTCTCATCGATAAAACTCTCTCAGACAAAACGCTCACACACAAAACTCTCACACAAAAAAACTCTCACACACAAATTTCTCACAGACAAAACTCTCATAGACAAAACTCTCACACACAAAACTCTCATAGACAAAACTCTCACACACAAAATTCTCACACACAAAACTCTCACACAAAAAACTCTCACAGACAAAACTCTCACAGACAAAACTCTCACAGACAACACACACACACACACACAACTTTCACAGACAAAACACACACACACATACAATTCTCTGAGACAAAACTCTTACACACAAAATTCTAACACACAAAATTCTCACAGACAAAACTCTCACAGACAAAACACTCACACACAAAACTCTTACACACAAAACGCTCACACACAAAACTCTCACAGACAAAACTTTTACAGACAAAACTCACACACATAAAACTCTCACAGACAAAATTCTGACACACAAAACACACACAAAATTCTCACACACAAAACTCTCACAGACAAAACTCTAACAGACAAAACTCTCACAGACAAAACTCACACACACAAAACTCTCACAGACAAAACTCACACACACAAAACTCTCACAGACAAAACACAAAATTCTCTCAGACAAAACTCACACACAAAACTCTAGCACACAAAATTCTCACAGACAAAACTCTCACAGACAAAACACACAAAACTCTTACACACAAAACTCTCACACACAATACTCTCACAGACAAAACTCTCACAGATAAAACTCTCACACACAAAACTCTCACACAAAAAATTCACAAACACAAAACTCACACACACAAAATACTCACAGACAAAACTCTCACAGACAAAACTCTCGCACACAAAACTCGCACACAAAACTCTCACAGACAACTCTCACACACAAAGCTCTCATAGACAAAACTCTCACACACAAAACTCTCACACATAAAACTCTCATAGACAAAACTCTCACACATAAAACTCTCATAGACAAAACTCTCACACACACAACTCTCATAGACAAAACTCTCACACACAAAACTCTGAGACACAAAACTCTCACAGACAACACACACACACACAAAACTCTCATAGACAAAACTCTCACACACAAAACTCTCACAGACAAAACTCTCACACACAAAACTTTGATAGTCAGAGACAAAACTCACACACACACAAAATTCCCACACACACAAATCTCACAGACAAAACTCTGACAAACAAAAAATCGAAATTGTATCTGCACATTTTAATACACAATAAACTATATTGCATCTGAAGAATATGCGGATAAAGACTATTGCCAAGCCTTAGATTCTCACACAGCTCTTGGGGAAGTAGGCCTTCGCAAACATTGTGTGACAACCAGGAAGGTTGGAAACACAGATAACATGATGGTGGGGACTGCAGAATGAACAAGATAGAGATAAAGATAGAGATCAACAAGCGTTCTCTGTCACTGGAGGTCTGTGATGACTGATCCCAGCATCGTCAGGTGAGACAACTCTCTCCGCCTAATTGTCTGAGACCCAACATCGACAGGTGAGACAACTCTCTCCGCCTAATTGTCTGAGACCCAACATCGACAGGTGAGACAACTCTCTCCGCCTAATTGTCTGAGACCCAACATCGACAGGTGAGACAACTCTCTCCACCTAATTGTCTGAGACCCAACATCGACAGGTGAGACAACTCTCTCCACCTAATTGTCTGAGACCCAACATCGACAGGTGAGACAACTCTCTCCGCCTAATTGTCTGAGACCCAACATCGACAGGTGAGACAACTCTCTCCGCCTAATTGTCTGAGACCCAACATCGACAGGTGAGCTCTCTCCGCCTAATTGTCTGAGACTCGTCCCGCCTAATTGTCTGAGAGACAGGTGAGACAACTCTCTCCGCCTAATTGTCTGATCGACAGTGAGACAACTCTCTCCACCTAATTGTCTGAGACTGAGACAACTCTCTCCACCTAATTGTCTGAGGACAGGTGAGACAACTCTCAATTGTCTGAGACCGACAGTGAGACAACTCTCTCCACCTAATTGTCTGACAAGTCCAAATATGTTTGACTTTCATTCCCGACACGCTAAGGTCCACACTGGGACTCTCCGTCACGGGCCGGTCACAAGTAACAATATCCGGGTTCCACACAATCTTAAGTGGATCCACTGTTCTAATTATGAATTAGCTGGTCAACTTACAGGTCCTGGTAGTACGGACTTTGATAAGGCAGGTATACTGAAGTCTTTTCAATCAGAAGATTTATTTGAGAGTGATTGGGCGATTGACGTAGATGTTCTTAGGTGATTGAGAATTGCACTGAGAGGTCTGACTGTCCGGCTTTGTACAAGTCAGATAGGGCTGTTGAGATAACAATCTATGAGTGGATATAACCAGCAACTATGTGAACTGTCAATGTGAACACATTGCGTCATCTGCAACTATGGCTCTGGCCTGAGCCCGGTAAGCTTTAGTCTTCCATTAGATGACATACGTGTCAAGAAAATCTTTCGTTCTGTCACTGACATAAATGTCAAGCGTATCATATGATCTGGCATTTACGTGAACGTTAAATGAACCAGGTGATCTATCATTGATAATATCAAGTAAACCAGGTAATCTATCATTAATATGAATATCAAGTAAACCAGGTAATCTATCACTGATATGAATAACAAGTAAACCAGGTAATCTATCATTGATATGAATATCAAGTAAACCAGGTAATCTATCATTCATAATATCAAGTAAACGAGATATTCTATCATTGATAATATCAAGTAAACCAGGTAATCTATCATTGATAATATCAAGTAAACCAGGTAATCTATCATTGATAATATCAAGTAAACGAGATATTCTATCATTGATAATATCAAGTAAACCAGGTAATCTATCATTGATAATATCAAGTAAACCAGGTAATCTATCATTGATAATATCAAGTAAACGAGATATTCTATCATTGATAATATCAAGTAAACCAGGTAATCTATCATTCATAATATCAAGTAAACCAGGTAATCTATCATTGATAATATCAAGTAAACCAGGTAATCTACCATTGATATGAATATCAAGTAAACCAGGTAATCTATCATTGATATGAATATCAAGTAAACCAGGTAATCTATCATTGATATGAATATCAAGTAAACCAGGTAATCTATCATTGATAATATCAAGTAAACCAGGTAATCTATCATTGATATGAATATCAAGTAAACCAGGTAATCTATCATTGATATGAATATCAAGTAAACCAGGGAATATATCATTGATATTAATATCAAGTAAATAAGGTAATCTATCATTGATAATACCAAATAAACCAGGTAATCTATCATTGATATGAATATCAAGTAAACCAGGTAATCTATCATTGTTATGAATATCAAGTAAACCATGTAATCTATCATTGATAATATCAAGTAAACCAGGTAATCTATCATTGATAATATCAAGTAAACCAGGTAATCTATCATTGATATGAATATCAAGTAAACCAGGTAATCTAGCATTGATATGAATATCAAGTAAACCAGGTAATCTATCATTGATATGAATATCAAGTAAACCAGGTAATCTATCATTGATAATATCAAGTAAACGAGATATTCTATCATTGATAATATCAGTAAACCAGGTAATCTATCATTGATAATATCAAGTAAACGAGATGTTCTGTCATTGATAATATCAAGTAAACCAGGTAATCTATCATTGATATGAATATCAAGCAAACCAGGTAATCTATCATTGATAATATCAAGTAAACGAGATATTCTATCATTGATAATATCAAGTAAACCAGGTAATCTATCATTGATAATATCAAGTAAACGAGATGTTCTATCATTGATAATATCAAGTAAACCAGGTAATCTATCATTGATATGAATATCAAGTAAACCAGGTAATCTATCACTGATATGAATAACAAGTAAACCAGGTAATCTATCATTGATATGAATATCAAGTAAACCAGGTAATCTATCATTCATAATATCAAGTAAACGAGATATTCTATCATTGATAATATCAAGTAAACCAGGTAATCTATCATTGATAATATCAAGTAAACCAGGTAATCCATCATTGATAATATCAAGTAAACGAGATATTCTATCATTGATAATATCAAGTAAACCAGGTAATCTATCATTCATAATATCAAGTAAACCAGGTAATCTATCATTGATAATATCAAGTAAACCAGGTAATCTACCATTGATATGAATATCAAGTAAACCAGGTAATCTATCATTGATATGAATATCAAGTAAACCAGGTAATCTATCATTGATATGAATATCAAGTAAACCAGGTAATCTATCATTGATAATATCAAGTAAACCAGGTAATCTATCATTGATATGAATATCAAGTAAACCAGGTAATCTATCATTGATATGAATATCAAGTAAACCAGGGAATATATCATTGATATTAATATCAAGTAAATAAGGTAATCTATCCTTGATAATACCAAATAAACCAGGTAATCTATCATTGATATGAATATCAAGTAAACCAGGTAATCTATCATTGTTATGAACATCAAGTAAGCCAGGTAATCTATCATTGATAATATCAAGTAAACCAGGTAATCTATCATTGATAATATCAAGTAAACCAGGTAATCTATCATTGATATGAATATCAAGTAAACCAGGTAATCTAGCATTGATATGAATATCAAGTAAACCAGGTAATCTATCATTGATATGAATATCAAGTAAACCAGGTAATCTATCATTGATAATATCAAGTAAACCAGATATTCTATCATTGATAATATCAAGTAAACCAGGTAATCTATCATTGATAATATCATGTAAACGAGATGTTCTATCATTGATAGTATCAAGTAAACCAGGTAATCTAATTCCCTAAAAATTAGTGGGAGCCGCGATAGCTCAGTGGTTAGTGAACTGGACTACTACGGACAAGGGGTAGGGTTCGATCCCAACCGACGGCTCCGGGTTCACCCAGCCTTAAATGGGTACCGGATTTTTTCTGGGAAAGTAAAGCAGCACGGGCGTAATACCGACCACATTACCCCAAAAATCATGTGCTGAAGGTCTGTAAAATATAGGGTCACTAACACCATATTTCCCTATACGCCACTTGGCGTGACGGGGGGTACTTTTTAAACCAGGTAATCTATCATTGATATGAATATCAAGCAAACCAGGTAATCTATCATTGATAATATCAAGTAAACGAGATATTCTATCATTGATAATATCAAGTAAACCAGGTAATCTATCATTGATAATATCAAGTAAACGAGATGTTCTATCATTGATAATATCAAGTAAACCAGGTAATCTATCATTGATAATATCAAGTAAACCAGGTAATCTATCATTGATAATATCAAGTAAACCAGGTAATCTATCATTGATATGAATATCAAGTAAACCAGGTAATCTAACATTGATATGAATAGCAAGTAAACCAGGTAAGCTATCATTGATAATATCAAGTAAACGAGATGTTCTATCATTGATATGAATATCAAGTAAACCAGGTAATCTATCATTGATATGAATATCAAGTAAACCAGGTAATCTATCATTGATAATATCAAGTAAACCAGGTAATGTATCATTGATATGTATATCAAGTAAACCAGGTAATATATCATTGATATGAATATCAAGTAAACCAGGTAATCTATCATTGGTAATATCAAGTAAACCAGGTAATGTATCATTGATATGTATATCAAGTAAACCAGGTAATCTAACATTGATATGAATATCAAGTACACCAGGTAATCTATCATTGATAATATCAAGTAAACCAGGTAATCTATCATTGATATGAATATCAAGTAAACCAGGTAATCTATCATTGATATGAATATCAAGTAAACCAGGTAATCTATCATTGATAATATCAAGTAAACCAGGTAATCTATCATTGATATGAATATCAAGTAAACCAGGTAATATATCATTGATATGAATATCAAGTGAACCAGGTAATCTTTCATTGGTAATATCAAGTAAACCAGGTAATCTATCATTGATAATATCAAGTAAACCAGGTAATCTATCATTGATATGAATATCAAGTAAACCAGGTAATCTATCATTGATATGATTATCAAGTAAACCAGGGAATATATCATTGATAGTATCAAGTAAACCATGTAATCTATCATTGATATGAATATCAAGTAAACCAGGTAATCTATCATTGATAATATCAAGTAAACCAGGTAATCTATCATTGATAATATCAAGTAAACCAGGTAATCTATCATTGATAATATCAAGTAAACCATGTAATCTATCATTGATATGAATATCAAGTAAACCAGGTAATCTATCATTGATAATATCAAGTAAACCAGGTAATCTATCATTGATATGAATATCAAGTAAACCATGTAATCTATCATTGATATGAATATCAAGTAAACCAGGTAATCTATCATTGATATGAATATCAAGTAAACCAGGTAATCTATCATTGATATTAATATCAAGTAAACCGTGTAATCTATCATTGATATGAATATCAAGTAAACCAGGTAATCTATCATTGATATTAATATCAAGTAAACCGTGTAATCTATCATTGATATTAATATCAAGTAAACCGTGTAATCTATCATTGACATGAATATCAAGTAAACCAGTTAATCTATCATTGATATTAATATCAAGTAAACCGTGTAATCTATCATTGATATGCTAGATGATATCATTTGTCTTGTTTGAATTGTGTTTAGTAGTTCTCTTTTCATTTTTGGTTGTTTTAAAACTTCATCTTTTCTTTTCCTTCCATTCAGTTCTTTTTATTTATTATTGAAGAATACAATTATAACAGGGTCTGTTTCAATCATTATAATTATCATTATATATATATATTCTTTTCTTCTTTTTACTTCCTCATCTGCCTTTCAGCGTCGAGGAGAGATACAATTTGCGGTCTTCCGCTCTTCTGTTTGCTTCTGCTGCTGTTATGTTTCCTAGTTCTTCTAATATTCCATCAATCCATCTTTTTCGTGGTCGACACTTGTGTCTGGTATTCTCACAACGTTTGTTGAGTGCTCGTTGTGTTGAAATTTGATCTCTCTGTCTTGTCACATGACCAAAGCATTTTATCTGTTGTTTCCTTATATATTCTATGGCGGTGGCTATTCCTAGCGTTATCAATATATATATGATATTGTATCATATCATACTTTTTTTAAAAAAAAATCAAGAATTTCGCTCGAAGCCGCTGTTTCAAAGAGCCAATTTGAAAATTGGTAGGTGACTCTCACATTTATGTAGGTCGGGACAATAAAATCGAAAGTATAAACTGTAAGACATAAGTGTACATAATTAGACTCTCTACGCTTCACTACAGTAGTATGACTACTTTTACTTAGAGCCTTTTCTGGTATTGAAGCTCTTGCCCCCAAAGTGAGTGCCTTGCTTACTACACCACTAGGAAACATTGATGTATGGTTGAACACACGTGAAGGAAGGCAGAGATGAGTTGGTAGCCACGTTTACACGGTTCGAACATGCTAGCGACGTGGTATGGTACAGGTGGGTGAGAACTGGGGAGGTGGTCATGGCATTGATCGACAACGTGTTCCGGATTTGAACGGATCCCCTGGGACCCAGGTGTTTCGTCGCTGGTTGGTTGACGTCGCCGCTTGGTCTCGTGGCTTCTTTCAAGGTTTAAATACGTGATTTCTACATCACTTGCTCTCTCACAACCCGTCCACACAACATCTAAGCTCTCAGCCTCCGAACTCACGTAAGTAAACTCACCTTGCCACGCAAATTGTCTCATAGCTACAATAGCTCACTTCAATTAGTTTTTAAATTTACAGTTTAGTTTAGTTATCTACTTACTGTTCCAGAGTCACGGTACAACTTAAAGTTATCTACTTACTGTGCCAGAGTCACCACGGTACAACTTAAAGTTATCTACTTACTGTGCCAGAGTCACGGTACAACTTAAAGTTATCTACTTACTGTTCCAGAGTCACGGTACAACTTAAAGTTATCTACTTACTGTGCCAGAGTCACCACGGTACAACTTAAAGTTATCTACTTACTGTTCCAAAGTCACGGTACAATTTAAAGTTATCTACTAACTGTTCCAAAGTCACGGTACAATTTAACGTTATCTACTTACTGTTCCAAAGTCACGGTACAATTTAAAGTTATCTACTAACTGTTCCAAAGTCACGGTACAATTTAAAGTTATCTACTTACTGCGCCAAAGTCACAGTCACAACTTACAGTTATCTACTTACTGTGCCGTATACCTGCGGCCGCAATAAGATAAACGGCGCACCGCCAGCTGACCAAGACCTAGCAGTTCTACCTCCTCGTGGTCTCCCCCGGTAACAGTCTGCGTCAAGACAGGTTGGCTAACAGAAGCTAGGATCGCCGTGTTCCCTGTAGTGGTGGATGTTACTGATATAGAGTACCCAGTATTACTGTACCTCTGGGTTGGGCTAGTAGTTTCCCAGCATAGCCTGGGATTGACGAACTTCAACTTCTCCAGTAAGACCGGGAATGTCAAGAAAGCCGTTACGACCTGTCACATCGATGAGTCAAGGAGCAAGCCGCCTGGATCAACTCCTGGCATTACAGCAATCTACTTACTGTACCAGAGTCACGATCACCACATAGTTATTTACCTACTGTACCAGAGTCACGATCACCACATATTTATTTACCTACTGTACCAGAGTCACGATCACTCATAGTTATTTACCTACTGTACCAGAGTCACGATCACCACATAATTGTTTACCTACTGTACCAGAGTCACGATCACCACATAATTGTTTACATACTGTACCAGAGTCACGATCACCACATAATTGTTTACCTACTGTACCAGAGTCACGATCACCACATAATTGTTTACCTACTGTACCAGAGTCACGATCACCACATAGTTATTTACCTACTGTACCAGAGTCACGATCACTCATAGTTATTTACCTACTGTACCAGAGTCACGATCACCACATAATTGTTTACCTACTGTACCAGAGTCACGATCACCACATAATTGTTTACCTACTGTACCAGAGTCACGATCACCACATAATTGTTTACCTACTGTACCAGAGTCACGATCACCACATAGTTATTTACCTACTGTACCAGAGTCACGATCACTCATAGTTATTTACCTACTGTACCAGAGTCACGATCACCACATAATTGTTTACCTACTGTACCAGAGTCACGATCACCACATAATTGTTTACCTACTGTGACGGTGTTATGATGACCAAATCTTAGTTGATTTAATTTCTACTCCCCACAAAGTCCAATTTCCACACGGGACCACATTTTTGCGATAAATTTGGCCTTGGGGTTCACGCGACCTCAGATAAAAGGTAGGACGGCCAGCTATGGTTCTGATCACTTATCAATGGACCGTTAGTTATGGAAACATGTAGAAACTATTAGCATATCCTTATTCCTGATAAGTCTTGAGGGAACCGCTGCTACATCAACTAGTGTTTTCTTTAAGTTAGACAATGTGATGTGCGAGATGTAGAGTTATCTCGTAGCATAACTGCTGTCGAGCTGCGAGATGTAGAGTTATCTCATAGCACAACTGCTGTCGAGCTGCGAGATGTAGAGTTATCTCATAGCACAACTGCTGTCGAGCTGCGAGATGTAGAGTTATCTCGTAGCATAACTTCTGTCGAGCTGCGAAATGTAGAGTTATCTGATAATATAACTGCTGTCGAGCTGCGAGATGTAGAGTTATCTGATAACATAACTGCTGTCGAGCTGCGAGATGTAGAGTTATCTAATAACATAACTGCTGTCGAGCTGCGAGATGTTGAGTTATATGATAACATAACTGCTGTCGAGCTGCGAGATGTAGAGTTATATGATAACATAACTGCTGTCGAGCTGCGAGATGTAGAGTTATCTGATAACATAACTGCTGTCGAGCTGCGAGATGTAGAGTTATCTGATAACATAACTGCTGTCGAGCTGCGAGATGTAGAGTTATCTAATAACATAACTGCTGTCGAGCTGCGAGATGTAGAGTTATATGATAACATAACTGCTGTCGAGCTGCGAGATGTAGAGTTATATGATAACATGACTGCTGTCGAGCTGCGAGATGTAGAGTTATCTAATAACATAACTGCTGTCGAGCTGCGAGATGTAGAGTTATATGATAACATGACTGCTGTCGAGCTGCGAGATGTAGAGTTATATGATAACATGACTGCTGTCGAGCTGCGAGATGTAGAGTTATATGATAACATGACTGCTGTCGAGCTGCGAGATGTAGAGTTATCTGATAACATAACTGCTGTCGAGCTGCGAGATGTAGAGTTATATGATAACATGACTGCTGTCGAGCTGCGAGATGTAGAGTTATCTGATAACATAACTGCTGTCGAGCTGCGAGATGTAGAGTTATCTAATAACATAACTGCTGAGGGGCTGTGAAGTAAAAATCTACAATTCTATTCGATGCATCTACTGGGGAAGGGTGCTAGGGGTGGTTGCTCTTTAGTTTTGGGTTGGTTCGGGGTGGTATTTCAAACCCTAATTTTGTACAATAGGTCTGGCTACAACTTAGTTCAATGTTGTACAATAAGCCTTGCTACAACTTAATTTAATGTTGTACAATAAGTCTGGCTACAACTTAGTTCAATGTTGTACAATAAGCCTTGCTACAACTTAATTTAATGTTGTATCTGTAACGAGATGTAACAGTTAACAAAGGTAGCACATATCAATGCTTCCATTCACAAAGAGCAAGATGGGGACGTAACACAACAAAGAGAAAGATAACACTCGGACAAAGTTATGAATAAAGAGATGACAGTTATAGAAGTTGGGACATGTCTTGCTGCCGAACGCAGCTTCTTACCCGGAGTCTCACGTATCTGTGGCTGCAGATGTTGAGTGAAAAAAAAAAAGTAAAGTACCCCCATCACGCCAAGTGGCATGTAGGGAATATGGTGTTAGTGACCATAAATTTTACAGACTTCGGCACATGATTTTTGGGGTAATGTGGTCGGTATTACGCCCGTGCCGCTTTACTTTCCTAGGAAGAATCCGGTACCCATTAAAGGCTGGGTGAACCCGGAAGCCGTCGGTTGGGATCGAACCCTACCTCTTGTCCTTTGTAGTCCAGTTCACTAACCACTGAGCTGCAGATGTGGAGTATTTCATGTGAAATCTGTTTTATGTGTACACAAATAAATATGTACAATAAATTTAAATCTGTACAAAGTGTACATGTACAATGAAAATTACGTTGTGTAAGGACAACACGTAGAATCATTGTCAAGTTGGAATAAAGACAACACGTAGAATCATTGTCAAGTTGGAATAAAGACAACACGTAGAATCATTGTCAAGTTGGAATAAAGACAACACGTAGAATCAATGTCAAGTTGGAATAAAGACAACACGTAGAATCATTGTCAAGTTGGAATAAAGACAACACGTAGAATCATTGTCAAGTTGGAATAAAGACAACACGTAGAAACATTGTCAAGTTGGAATAAAGACAACACGTAGAATCATTGTCAAGTTGGAATAAAGACAACACGTAGAATCAATGTCAAGTTGGAATAAAGACAACACGTAGAATCAATGTCAAGTTGGAATAAAGACAACACGTAGAATCAATGTCAAGTTGGAATAAAGACAACACGTAGAATCAATGTCAAGTTGGAATAAAGACAACACGTAGAATCAATGTCAAGTTGGAATAAAGACAACACGTAGAATCAATGTCAAGTTGGAATAAAGACAACACGTAGAATCAATGTCAAGTTGGAATAAAGACAACACGTAGAATCATTGTCAAGTTGGAATAAAGACAACACGTAGAATCATTGTCAAGTTGCAATAAAGACAACACGTAGAAACATTGTCAAGTTGCAATAAAGACATCACGTAGAAACATTGTCAAGTTGGAATAAAGACAACACGTAGAAACATTGTCAAGTTGGAATAAAGACAACACGTAGAAACAATGTCAAGTTGAATAAAGACAACACGTAGAAACATTGTCAAGTTGGAATAAAGACAACACGTAGAAACATTGTCAAGTTGGAATAAAGACAACACGTAGAATCATTGTCAAGTTGCAATAAAGACAACACGTAGAAACATTGTCAAGTTGCAATAAAGACAACACGTAGAAACATTGTCAAGTTGGAATAAAGACAACACGTAGAAACATTCTCAAGTTGCAATAAAGACAACACGTAGAAACATTGTCAAGTTGGAATAAAGACAACACGTAGAAACATTGTCAAGTTGCAATAAAGACAACACGTAGAAACATTGTCAAGTTGGATAAAGACAACACGAAGAAACATTGTCAAGTTGGATAAAGACAACACGTCGAAACATTGTCAAGTTGGAATAAAGACAACACGTAGAATCAATGTCAAGCTGGAATAAAGACAACACGTAGAATCAATGTCAAGTTGGAATAAAGACAACACGTAGAATCAATGTCAAGTTGGAATAAAGACAACACGTAGAAACATTGTCAAGTTGGAATAAAGACAACACGTAGAAACATTGTCAAGTTGCAATAAAGACAACACGTAGAAACATTGTCAAGTTGGAATAAAGACAACACGTAGAAACATTGTCAAGTTGCAATAAAGACAACACGTAGAAACATTGTCAAGTTGAAATAAAGACAACACGTAGAAACATTGTCAAGTTGCAATAAAGACAACACGTAGAAACATTGTCAAGTTGGATAAAGACAACACGTAGAAACATTGTCAAGTTGCAATAAAGACAACACGTAGAAACATTGTCAAGTTGGAATAAAGACAACACGTAGAATAAATGTCAAGTTGCAATAAAGACAACACGTAGAAACATTGTCAAGTTGGAATAAAGACAACACGTAGAATAAATGTCAAGTTGCAATAAAGACAACACGTAGAAACATTGTCAAGTTGCAATAAAGACAACACGTAGAAACATTTTCAAGTTGGAATAAAGACAACACGTCGAAACATTGTCAAGTTGGAATAAAGACAACACGTAGAAACATTGTCAAGTTGGAATAAAGACAACGCGTAGAAACATTGTCAAGGTCAGCACAGAGAAAATGTTTCTACGTGTTCCGAGAGAAAATGTTTCTACGTGTTCCGAGAGAAAATGTTTCTACGTGTTCACAGAGAAAATGTTTCTACGTGTTCACAGAGAAAATGTTTCTACGTGTTCACAGAGAAAATATTTCTACGTGTTTAGAGAGAAAATATTTCTACGTGTTCTGAGAGAAAATGTTTCTACGTGTTCACAGAGAAAATGTTTCTACGTGTTCACAGAGAAAATGCTTCTACGTGTTCACAGAGAAAATGTTTCTACATGTTCACAGAGAAAACATTTCTACGTGTTCAGAGAGAAAATGTTTCTACGTGTTCAGAGAGAAAATGTTTCTACGTGTTTAGAGAGAAAATATTTCTACGTGTTTAGAGAGAAAATATTTCTACGTGTTCAGAGAGAAAATGTTTCTACGTGTTCAGAGAGAAAATGTTTCTACGTGTTCAGAGAGAAAATGTTTCTACGTGTTCTGAGAGAAAATTAAGAAACAATGTCAAGTTGTACAAAGAGACCATGTACATAAAAATACCATCTACATTACAGTTATCGTTCAGAGAAGTTTGATAAACCAGTCACATATTACTCCCGTTGTGACTGAAGTTTCACAATTTCACTTCACCACTTCATCCTGTTCCCACCCTCTCCCAATCTGTCCCGATCTGATCATAACTTTGGTCGCCTAGAACATTCTAGAAACTGGCCATCTTATCTCCAAATGTTGCATATTTGATGTGACATGTTCAAACACCTAGTTGTTTACAACATTTTATCATACACAACAGCCTTTGCTATCTACAAAGATATTGGTGAGTCTAACCGCTGTACACAAACGCTAGCGTTATCGCCAACAGATATCACATTTCCGGTCTTCTTTTCAATTTCTCATCTTTCACGTTTTAACAAATAATATTATTTTGTCACAAATTAGTGGCACAACACATCAACGCCTATTTAACGCTCTTTTAAGAGCTCACAATGAAGAGGGGTAGTCGTCGGCGATTTTACTGAATTTGGTTAAATTTCACGTTAAATTCTTAACGTGATTGAAAACATTTCATATTAAATTCTTAACGTGATTGAGAACATTTCATGTTAAAATTCTGAACGTGACTGAGAACATTTCATGTTAAATTCTTAACGTGACTGAGAACATTTCATGTTAAAATTCTGTACGTGACTGAGAACATTTTATGTTAAAATTCTGTACGTGACTGAGAACATTTCATGTTAAATTCTGTACGTGACTGAGAACATTTTATGTTAAAATTCTGAACGTGATTGAGAACATTTTATGTTAAAATTCCGAACGTGACTGAGAACATTTCATGTTAAAATTCTGAACGTGATTGAGAACATTTTATGTTAAAATTCTGAACGTGATTGAGAACATTTCATGTTAAAATTCTGAACGTGATTGAGAACATTTTATGTTAAAATTCTGTACGTGACTGAGAACATTTCATGTTAAAATTCTGAACGTGATTGAGAACATTTTATGTTAAAATTCCGAACGTGACTGAGAACATTTCATGTTAAAATTCTGAACGTGATTGAGATGACAAATAATGAACTTGTTGTTCCTCCCTGGCACAGCTTCTGCCATGCTTATTCCTGTTGTAACGGTGATAGCTTCGCTGCTATCCCTCGGGGCCTGCAACAAGAACTACACAGTGACGTCAAATGTCACGTTTGATATTGAAGTTAAGAACTACAACGGAAAAGGTGACGACCTCAGCGGTAAGGTTGTGATTGGCCTGTTTGGCCTGACAGTGCCCGTTGCTTCCCTCAACTTTAAGACACTCTGTGAAGGTTTCCAGAGACCAAACGTGAGTTAACCATGTTTTCACTTCTACATCTACCATCATATTTCTACATCTATCATCTTATTTCTACATCTACCATCTTAATTCTACATCTACCATCATATTTCTACATCTACCATCATATTTCTACATCTACCATCATATTTCTACATCTATCTTCTTATTTCTACATCTACCATCTTAATTCTACATCTACCATCATATTTCTACATCTACCATCATATTTCTACATCTATCATCTTATTTCTACATCTACAATCTTAATTCTACATCTACCATCTTAATTCTACATCTACCATCATATTTCTACATCTACCATCATATTTCTACATCTATCATCTTATTTCTACATCTACCATCTTAATTCTACATCTACCATCTTAATTCTACATTTACCATTTTATTTCTACATCCACCATCTTATTTCTACATTTACCATCTTATTTCTACATCCACCATCTTATTTCTCGCCATTTTATTGCTGCATCTACCATCATATTTCTACATCCACCATCTTATTTCTACATTTATCATTTTATTTCTACATCCACCATCTTATTTCTACATTTACCATCTTATTTCTACATCCACCATCTTTTTTCTCGCCATTTTATTTCTACATCCACCATCTTATTTCTACATTTACCATCTTATTTCTACATCCACCATCTTATTTCTCGCCATTTTATTGCTGCATCTACCATCATATTTCTACATCCACCATCTTATTTCTACATTTACCATCTTATTTCTACATCCACCATCTTATTTCTCGCCATTTTATTTCTACATCTACCATCATATTTCTACATCTACCATCTTATTTCTACATATACCATCTAATTTCTACATCTACCATCATATTTCTACATCTACCATCTTAATTCTACATCTACCATCATATTTCTACATCTACCATCATATTTCTACATCTACCATCATATTTCTACATCTACCATCATATTTCTACATCTACCATCATATTTCTACATCTACCATCTTATTTCTACATCTACCATCATATTTCTACATCTACCATCATATTTCTACATCTACCATCTTATTTCTACATCTACCATCATATTTCTACATCTACCATCTTATTTCTACATCTACCATCATATTTCTACATCCACCATCTTATTTCTCGCCATTTTATTTCTACATCTACCATCTAATTTCTACATCTACCATCTAATTTCTACATCTACCATTTTATTTCTACATCTACCATCATATTTCTACATCCACTATCTAATTTCTTGCCATTTTATTTCTGCATCTACCATCATATTTTTACATCCACCATCTTATTTATCGCCATTTTATTTCTACATCTACCATCATATTTCTACATATTCCATCTTATTTCTACATCTACCATATTATTTCTACATCTACCATCTTATTTCTACATCCACCATCTTATTTCTCGCCATTTTATTGCTGCATCTACCATCATATTTCTACATTAACCATCTTATTTCTCGCCATTTTATTTCTACATCTACCATCATATTTCTACATTAACCATCTTATTTCTCGCCATTTTATTGCTGCATCTACCATCATATTTCTACATCCACCATCTTATTTCTCGCCATATTATTTCTACATCTACCATCATATTTCTACATCCACCATCTTATTTCTCGCCATTTTATTTCTACATCTACCATTATATTTCTACATCTACCATCATATTTCTACATCTACCATCATATTTCTACATCTACCATCATATTTCTACATCCACCATCTTATTTCTACATCCACCATCTTATTTCTCGCCATTTTATTTCTACATCTACCATCATATTTCTACATCTACCATCATATTTCTACATCTACTATCTTATTTCTACATCTACCATCATATTTCTACATCTACCATCATATTTCTACATCTACCATCATATTTCTACATCTACTATCTTATTTCTACATCTACCATCATATTTCTACATCTACCATCATATTTCTACATCCACCATCTTATTTCTACATCCACCATTTTATTTCTCGCCATTTTATTTCTACATCTACCATCATATTTCTACATCCACCATCTTATTTCTACATCTACTATCTTATTTCTACATCTACCATCTTATTTCTACATCCACCATCTTATTTCTACATCTACCATCTTATTTCTACATCTACTATCTTATTTCTACATCTACCATCTTATTTCTACATCCACCATCTTATTTCTACATCTACCATCTTATTTCTACATCTACCATCATATTTCTACATCTACCATCTTATTTCTACATCTACCATCTTATTTCTACATCTACCATCATATTTCCACATCTACCATCTTATTTCTACATCTACCATCTTATTTCTACATCCACCATCTTATTTCTCGTCATTTTGAAGTTGTGGAAGTTGTGGTGTAGTGTGGAGACAACGAACTATGGAAGGGAAGTTGTGGTGTAGTGTGGAGACAACGAACTATGGAAGGGAAGTTGTGGTGTAGTGTGGAGACAACGAACTATGGAAGGGAAGTTGTGGTGTAATGTGGAGACAACGAACTATGGAAGGGAAGTTGTGGTGTAATGTGGAGACAACGAACTATGGAATGGAAGTTGTGGTGTAATGTGGAGACAACGAACTATGGAAGGGAAGTTGTGGTGTAATGTGGAGACAACGAACTATGGAAGGGAAGTTGTGGTGTAATGTGGAGACAACGAACTATGGAAGGGAAGTTGTGGTGTAATGTGGAGACAACGAACTATGGAAGGGAAGTTGTGGTGTAGTGTGGAGACAACGAACTATGGAAGGGAAGTTGTGGTGTAGTGTGGAGACAACGAACTTGGAAGGGAAGTTGAAGACAGAAGAGAAGGCGAGATGTAGGAGGGGGGAAGAGATAGGGAGAGAGAAAAGTAGATTGAAAAACAATTGATAACAATAGAAAGTTTACTGAATTCTTGTTGTGCTGGAGCTACATGTTTAACAGAGCGCTGACAGAACATCAGTAAATAGCTCCAAGGCCATCTTTATTTTTTTCTTGGTAGGCTATGTATTTCGTTGGTGCCATTCTATGTCGTGATACATGGCTACTTTCAATACCTTCCTTATTATAATCTACATGTCATCCACCCACTACCACGAAACCTTTCTCGAAACAAGACCTATAATAACGACATAGATGAATAATATTTTGATCACTCATGACTTGGTGGTCTATCGTTGATCATGCAAGCTTTGCTGTATTGCTTTATCTCGCAATCCTTAATTATCCCGCTAAAAGATGCGTGAAAATTAGCGTAAATGACGCTTAATTAATGTCTGGTACTCTGTAATTATGTGTACTTGTAATTAATGAGAGCTGCATTTAGTAAGAATGGATCAATCTGTCTGTCAATGACATATATGTTTTGTTATCTGACTGTCAATGACATATATGTTTTGTTATCTGACTGTCAATGACATATATGTTTTGTTATCTGACTGTCAATGACGTCTATGTTTTGTTATCTGACTGTCAATGACGTATATGTTTTGTTATCTGACTGTCAATGACATATATGTTTTGTTATCTGACTGTCAATGACATACATGTTTTGTTATCTGACTGTCATTGACGTATATGTTTTGTTATCTGACTGTCAATGACATATATGTTTTGTTATCTGACTGTCAATGACATATATGTTTTGTTATCTGACTGTCAATGACGTATATGTTTTGTTATCTGACTGTCAATGACGTCTATGTTTTGTTATCTGACTGTCAATGACGTATATTTTTGTTATCTGACTGTCAATGACGTATATGTTTTGTTATCTGACTGTCAATGACGTATATGTTTTGTTATCTGAATGTCAATGACATATATGTTTTGTTATCTGACTGTCAATGACGTATATGTTTTGTTATCTGACTGTCAATGACATATATGTTTTGTTATCTGACTGTCAATGACATATATGTTTTGTTATCTGACTGTCAATGACGTATATGTTTTGTTATCTGACTGTCAATGGCGTATATGTTTTGTTATCTGACTGTCAATGACGTCTATGTTTTGTTATTTGACTGTCAATGACGTCTATGTTTTGTTATCTGACTGTCAATGACATATATGTTTTGTTATCTGACTGTCAATGACGTCTATGTTTTGTTATCTGACTGTCAATGACGTATATGTTTTGTTATTTGACTGTCAATGACGTATATGTTTTGTTATCTGACTGTCAATGACATATATGTTTTGTTATCTGACTGTCAATGACGTATATGTTTTGTTATCTGACTGTCAATGACATATATGTTTTGTTATCTGACTGTCAATGACGTCTATGTTTTGTTATCTGACTGTCAATGACGTATATGTTTTGTTATCTGACTGTCAATGACGTATATGTTTTGTTATCTGACTGTCAATGACGTATATGTTTTGTTATCTGACTGTCAATGACGTCTATGTTTTGTTATCTGACTGTCAATGACGTCTATGTTTTGTTTGTAGCAACCGACGATAAGCTACAAGAAGACCACGTGCCATCGCCTGGTCAAGGACATGGTTCTGCAGTGTGGTGATGTCTTTAACCAAGATGGCCACGGCAGTGAGTACAGCCATATTGATGAGCTTGTTCTAGACGTGTTGTGTGTTTGTTCTAGACGTGTCGTGAGTTTGTTCTAGACGTGTTGTGTGTTTGTTCTAGATGTGTCGTGAGTTTGTTCTAGACGTGTCGTGAGTTTGTTCTAGACGTGTTGTGTGTTTATTCTAGACGTGTTGTGTGTTGTTCTAAACGTGTCGTGAGTTTGTTCTAGACGTGTTGTGAGTTTGTTCTAGACGTGTTGTGTGTTTATTCTAGACGTGTTGTGTGTTGTTCTAAACGTGTCGTGAGTTTGTTCTAGACGTGTTGTGAGTTTGTTCTAGACGTGTTGAGAATTTGTTCTAGATGTGTAGTGATTTTGTTCTACATGTGTTGCGAGTTTGTTCTACATGTATTGTAAGTTTGTTTTAGACGTTTTGTGTGTTTGTTTTAGACGTGTTGTAAGTTTGTTTTAGAAGTTTTGTGTGTTTGTTCTAGACGTGCTGTGAGTTTGTTCTAGACGTGTTGTGAGTTTGTTCTGGGCGCGTTGTGAGTTTGTTCTAGACGTCTTGTGAGTTTGTTCTAGATGTGTTGTGAGTTTGTTCTAGACGTGTTGTGAGTTTCTTCTAGACGTGTTGTGAGTTTGTTCTAGACGTGTCGAGAGTTTGCTCTATATGTGTAGTGAGTTAGCTGTTAGACGTGTTGTCAGTTTGTTCTAGAGGTCTCATGAGTGTCAGTGATTGGAGACAAGATCAATAATTTATTAAATGTATTAGTGTCACTGAATGTAAACTAAAGCAATAGTTGATGACATTTATCGGTGTCAGTGATTGGAGACAAGATCAATAATTTATGACATTTATCTGTGTCAGTAATTGGAGACAAGACCAATAATTGATGACTTATATCTGTGTTAGTAATTTGAGACAAGATCAATGATTTATGACATTTATCAGTGTCAATTATTGCAGACTAGATCAATAATTCATGACATTTTTCTGTGTCTGTAATTGGAAACAAGATCCATAATTGATGACATTTATCAGTGTCAGTGATTGGAGACAAGATCAATGATTGATGACCTTTATCTGTGCCAGTGATTGGAGACAAGATCAATTATTGATGACCTTTATCTGTGCCAGTGATTGGAGACAAGATCAATGATTGATGACCTTTATCTGTGCCAGTGATTGGAGACAAGATCAATTATTGATGACCTTTATCTGTGCCAGTGATTGGAGTCAAGATCAATTATTGATGACCTTTATCTGTGCCAGTGATTGGAGACAAGATCAATGATTGATGACCTTTATCTGTGCCAGTGATTGGAGACAAGATCAATTATTGATGACCTTTATCTGTGTCAGTGATTGGAAACAAGATCAATTATTGATGACCTTTATCTGTGCCAGTGATTTGAGACAAGATCAATTATTGATGACCTTTATCTGTGTCAGTGATTGGAGACAAGATCAATGATTGATGACCTTTATCTGTGTCAGTGATTGGAAACAAGATCAATGACTGATGACCATTATCTGTGTCAGTAATTGTAGACAAGATGCATAATTTATGACATTTATCAGTGTCAGTAGTTGGGGACAAGATCATTCATGATTTGATGACATTTATCTATGTCAGTAATTGGAGACAAGATCAATAATTTATGACATGTATCAGTGGCAGTGATGGGATACATGATCATTATTTGATGACATTTATCTATGTCTGTAATTGAAACAGGAAAGTTGATGTTTGATAGGAAGGCAAGATCTTGTCAGTTTGGTCGGCTCTGTGACAGTTTAGATTTACTCAAATAAGGTTCATTCTATGACTTAAGTAGCTCGCTGTCTATTCTCTCTAAATTGCTGTTTAGATTTACTTGGATGGAGATAATGGTATGTATTCCGAGGACTGCAACACCTAGCTGACTATAACCAGTAAATTAGTATGTTAATGTACACATTTGCAGACATGGCTAAATGTATGCATTCTGATGGCTGCGGTGTCTCGCTGACTATCACTACTCAGTCATCGTTCATGCTTTCTAACTTTCTCATCATCACCATTACCATGTGCCACACCGACTGAGGTCGGCGATCATGTCTGTCCACAATTCTCTGATCAAAGTGCATAGTTTCAATTATTTTGTTGATTTGTTATCGTGCAATATCTATACTCATTGTTGTCCGTAATCTCTCTTCCCCTGTATTTTGCCAGTTGTAACCAAGTATTCCAACTTTCCTCTTCTTATGATGTGCCCGAAAAATATCGATGTTTCTTTTTTGTCATGCTTTTTTAGGAGCTCTCTTACTCAAGAAACCTAAATGTATATCTGCACTTTGTTGACCGCGTTAGCTCGTTGCCTATCCTCTAACTGTTCAGACTTTGATATAATGCATTAAGATAACCTAACAGAGTGAGTGTCAAGCTCATTATCATACTTTCATTCATCCATTCTTGCTTATGCCATGCTCATACTTACCTTTTCTCTTGTCCTTGCACTCCCACGTTCGGTGCATGTAATGTTGTTATTGATTACTTGTGTCCATCTGCTTCATCAATGAGCTATTGCTGAGAACAAGTTGCTACAACATTGTAGCCCTTCACCTGGGTTGGGCTTTCTTCTTGTAGACGGACATTTTCATTTTGTATGCTCGTGATGCAGGTTGGAATGGGTTCGTTCTGGCCTGATGTCCAAATCTGTTAGTTCTTTGATGCTAGGAAATTAGGATGCGAAAGAAATTAGGTTAAATACTACGATAACAATTTTCAACTCCAATGTTAAGTCAGTCTGTGAAACATGGAGAACAACAAAAATGACAATCATGAATATTTATACTTTCATTAATGGATGCTTACGCAGAATAAAAGGATGGAAATGGCAGGACAAAATCACTAACATAGAATTATGGAAATTTACCAGTCAAATACCAGTGGATAAAGAGATAGAGCGAAGACGATGACGTTTGATAGGACACACAATGTGGAAGCCAACTGAGAGTATTACACAAGAGGCCCTTTTTGGAATCCCCAGGGAAAAAAAAAAACAAAGAGGGAGACCAAGGAATTCTGGAGAAGACATAGAAACAGAGATGAAGATGATGGTCAAGACATGGAACGATCTTAAAAGAATGGCAAGACACAGAGAGGCTTGGAAAGTGTTTGTTGAAGACCTATGGTCCACAGGGAGCTGTAAGTGTGTGTTGAAGACCTATGCTCCACAGGGAGCTGAAAGATAGAAGAAGAAGATGCTCGTGATGCAGGTTGGACTGGTTTCGTTCTGGCTTGATGTCCAAATCTGTTAGCTCTTTGATGTTGGGTTCAATACTTTGTTGTTTGTTAACTGAGCGGAATCTTGTCTTTGATGTTGGGTTCAAGACTTTGTTGTTTGTTAACTGAGCGTTACCTTGTCTTTGATGTTGGGTTCAATACTTTGTTGTTTGTTAACTGAGCGTTACCTTGTCTTTGATGTTGGGTTCAATACTATATGTTTGTTAACTGAGCGTTACCTTGTCTTTGATGTTGGGTTCAATACTTTGTTGTTTGTTAACTGAGCGTTACCTTGTCTTTGATGTTGGGTTCAATACTTTGTTGTTTGTTAACTGAGCGTAACCTTGTCTTTGATGTTGGGTTCAATACTATATGTTTGTTAACTGAGCGTAACCTTGTCTTTGATGTTGGGTTCAATACTATATGTTTGTTAACTGAGCGTAACCTTGTCTTTGATGTTGGGTTCAATACTTTGTTGTTTGTTAACTGAGCGTAACCTTGTCTTTGCAGCCATCAGTATCTACGGGCAATACTTCAATGACGAGAACTTCTACATCTCCCACAGAAGTGGTGGCATCGTCTCCATGGCAAACAAAGGCAAGGATACCAACGGTTCTCACTTCATCTTCCTACTTGGTCCCTCCAGGTTCCTGGACGGCAGACATGTAGCCTTTGGAAAAGTCTTGGAAGGATATGTAAGTGATTGTGTTTACCCAGTTGTTTAAACTTACCCAGTTGGTTTTAAACAACTCCAGTTGACACATTTCTGTATCCAGTTACGGCATGAATTGGAGGGAAAAATAAGCTAAATGGGCATTGTGTTGTTTGTTTGACTGTGGATTTATACACATGAACACGAGTGGAAGAAATGAGAATGTAAAAAACATATCCTGCTGAAGTCTGTCAAGACATACTGAATAAAAATCAGACAGGCAGATAACTCTAGCCCTGCAAGAAATGATACATAAGCAACTTTTGACAAAATCCGCACAGAATCACATATATTCACAGTCTCTAGACCGATTAGGTGCTATCTGTGTGAGTATATGTTTGTTCTTTTATATTTGTAAGACTTGCATGGAATGTTACATCACTATAGACGCAGTTATCTGGCCTGAGAAAATACAATAAAGGTTCGATTGAGTCCGATAGACATGAGAAGTCAGGAAGGACAGAGACGACTATCTTTAGATGAATCAGGAGTGCTGTGACGATGCTCTTAACATGTTATGTTATCTTTTGTGTAAGGTTGCAGGTGTTGTGACTAACTCTTCTATTTGTCTATGATTTTTCTCATCAACACTTTTGTTTGACTGAGACGTTTATCACCAACTCTTGTGTTTGACTGAGACTTTTATCACCAACACTTTTGTTTGACTGAGACGTTTATCACCAACTCTTGTGTTTGACTGAGACCTTTCTCACCAACTCTTTTGTTTGACTGAGACTTTTATCACCAACTCTTGTGTTTGACTGAGACGTTTATCACCAACTCTTGTGTTTGACTGAGACCTTTCTCACCAACTCTTTTGTTTGACTGAGACTTTTATCACCAACTCTTGTGTTTGACTGAGACTTTTATCACCAACTCTTGTGTTTGACTGAGACTTTTATCACCAACACTTTTGTTTGACTGAGACGTTTATCACCAACTCTTGTGTTTGACTGAGACCTTTCTCACCAACTCTTTTGTTTGACTGAGACTTTTATCACCAACTCTTTGTTTGACTGAGACTTTTATCACCAACACTTTTGTTTGACTGAGACGTTTATCACCAACTCTTGTGTTTGACTGAGACTTTTATCACCAACACTTTTGTTTGACTGAGACGTTTATCACCAACTCTTGTGTTTGACTGAGACCTTTCTCACCAACTCTTGTGTTTGACTGAGACCTTTCTCACCAACTCTTGTGTTTGACTGAGACCTTTCTCACAACCCTTTTGTTTGACTGAGACCTTTCTCACCAACCCTTTTGTTTGACGGAGACCTTTCTCACCAACTCTTTTGTTTGACTGATACTTTCTCACCAACTCTTTTGTTTGACTGAGACTTTTATCACCAACTCTTTTGTTTGACTGAGACCTTTCTCACCAACTCTTTTGTTTGACTGAGACCTTTCTCACCAACTCTTATGTTTATCTATAATCTTTCTCACCAACTCTTATGTTTATCTATAATCTTTCTCACCAACTCTTATGTTTATCTATAATCTTTCTCACCAACTCTTATGTTTACCTATAATCTTTCTCACCAACTCATATGTTTATCTATAATCTCTCTCACCAACTCTTATGTTTATCTATAATCTTTCTCACCAACTCTTATGTTTATCTATAATCTCTCTCACCAACTCTCATGTTTATCTATAATCTCTCTCACCAACTCATGTTTATCTATAATCTCTCTCACAAACTCTTATGTTTATCTATAATCTCTCTCACCAAATCTTATGTTTGTCTATAATCTCTCTCACCAACTCATGTTTATCTATAATCTCTCTCACCAAATCTTATGTTTATCAATAATCTCTCTCACCAACTCATGTTTATCTATAATCTTTCTCACCAAATCATGTTTATCTATAACCTTTCTCACCAACTCTTATGTTTATCTATAATCTCTCTCACCAACTCTTATGTTTATCTATAATCTTTCTCACCAACTCTCATGTTTATCTATATCCTTTCTCACCAACTCTTATGTTTATCTATAATCTTTCTCACCAACTCTCATGTTTATCTCTAATCTTTCTCACCAACTCTTATGTTTATGTGTAATCTCTCTCACCAACTCTTATGTTTATCTATAATCTCTCTCACCAACTCTTATGTTTATCTATAATCTTTCTCACCAACTCTTGTGTTTATTTATAATCTCTCTCACCAACTCTTATGTTTATCTATAATCTCTCTCACCAACTCTCATGTTTATCTATATCCTTTCTCACCAACTCTTATGTTTATCTATAATCTTTCTCACCAACTCTCATGTTTATCTCTAATCTTTCTCACCAACTCTTATGTTTATGTGTAATCTCTCTCACCAACTCTTATGTTTATCTATAATCTCTCTCACCAACTCTTATGTTTATCTATAATCTTTCTCACCAACTCTTGTGTTTATTTATAATCTCTCTCACCAACTCTTATGTTTATCTATAATCTCTCTCACCAACTCTTATGTTTATCTATAATCTCTCTCACCAACTCTTATGTTTTTCTATAATCTCTCTCACCAACTCTTATGTTTATCTATAATCTCTCTCTCCAACTCTTATGTTTATGTGTAATCTCTCTCACCAGCTCTTATGTTTATCTATAATCTCTCTCACCAACTCTTATGTTTATCTAAAATCTTTCTCACAAACTCTCATGTTTATCTATATCCTTTCTCACCAACTCTTATGTTTATGTGTAATCTCTCTCACCAACTCTTATGTTTATCTATAATCTCTCTCACCAACTCTTATGTTTATCTATAATCTCTCTCACCAACTCTTATGTTTATCTATAATCTCTCTCACCAACTCTTATGTTTATGTGTAATCTCTCTCAACAACTCTTATGTTTATGTGTAATCTCTCTCACCATCTCTCATGTTTATCTATAATCTCTCTCACCAACTCTTATGTTTATCTATAATCTCTCTCACCAACTCTCATGTTTATCTATAATCTCTCTCACCAACTCTTATGTTTATCTATAATCTTTCTCACCAACTCTTATGTTTATCTATAATCTTTCTCACCAACTCTTATGTTTATCTATAATCTTTCTCACCAGCCCTCATGTTTATCTATAATCTCTCTCACCAACTCTTATGTTTACCTATATTCTTTCTCACCAGTTCTCATGTTTATCTATAATCTCTCTCACCAGCTCTCATGTTTATCTATAATCTCTCTCACCAACTCTCATGTTTATCTATAATCTCTCTCACCAACTCTTATGTTTATCTATAATCTCTCTCACCAGCTCTCATGTTTATCTATAATCTCTCTCACGAACTCTTGTCTTTAACTGGGTGTGTTCTCCCTAAATCCTCGAGTGTTTCACAATCTATCCTTGACCTGTGTCACATAAACAAACAACCTTGACTGTTTCATCCTCTTTCTCTGCTAGAGATATATAGCCGCCATTAACAGAATGGGCCCACAAGAGAAATCACATACACCAAAGAAGCAAGTCCGCCTCACGGACTGCGCGGTGACAGAGGGCCTCAGCATCGAACTCTCTGACGAGCAATTCAAGAAAGACGACCTGGAGGACATCGTTAACCTCTAGACCCTGATCATCTCCACAGCTGTATGCTCTACCACCTTCGTTACTTCTGTAGTGCTCTCTATTGGCAACACATACAGAACTTGCCGGAATGAATGCAGTTTTTGTACAGAATGGTTGTGTCGTTTCTGTCTGCTCGAAGAGATGTGTTGTCTTGTGTACTGAAAGGAATATTAAGAGATTGGAAGTGTGCGGCTCTCTGTGTAGGCATTTTAATAAAGAAATCGATGATTATAATTCGATAGTTTCATGTGACAACTCGTTGCGGCAGATGAAGTTTATATGTTTGTGTGATCTAAGTGCAGCACATTGAGAAATTAAATTGTTTCATTGCTAGCGACAGATCGCTTCATGTTTTGAGTGTCCATTCATGTGTGTGTGACGCCACGTGTTTGTGATGGCTGACTCCCATAGATGTGCTCATTCACTGGCTATATAGAGGACCCGCCATGCCTCTGGCTAGGTGTACATGGAACATGATGCTGATGTCAATTATTGCCTTGGCCATTGGCGTGTTTCCATGTACAGCGCAACGCCAAGCCCCTTTCCCGTACCCATTGAATTCCGAGTGGAGCTGGACATTGCGCGGTCGGTGGGTCCACTCTGACCTCGGTATTTCCTTGATGATATTTTATGGCAATGTAAGTGTAAATAAATTCCGAAACTTGTTTACTGCGTAACGACTGCACTGGGTAGATATCCTTTATTCATAGTCCTCTCCACTACGCCAATATTTTCATCGGAGAGATCGCAGGTATAACGCGCGGTGCAGCTCTCCACATTTAACCTTCCATGACAGAACTCAGTTCTAAGCTAGAGTGACGTCAACGATAATTGCTTCCTTCAAGCGCGTTGCTGATCTCTGCTCGTTTGATTACTGCTTCCTTCAAGCGCGTTGCTGATCTCTGCTCGTTTGATTACTGCTTCCTTCAAGCGCGTTGCTGATCTCTGCTCGTTTGATTACTGCTTCCTTCAAGCGCGTTGCTGATCTCTGCTCGTTTGATTACTGCTTCCTTCAAGCGCGTTGCTGATCTCTGCTCGTTTGATTACTGCTTCCTTAAAGCGCGTTGCTGATCTCTGCTCGTTTGATTACTGCTTCCTTCAAGCGCGTTGCTGATCTCTGCTCGTTTGATTACTGCATCCTTCAAGCGCGTTGCTGATCTCTGCTCGTTTGATTACTGCATCCTTCAAGCGCGTTGCTGATCTCTGCTCGTTTGATTACTGCTTCCTTCAAACGCGTTGCTGATCTCTGCTCGTTTGATTACTGCTTCCTTCAAGCGCGTTGCTGATCTCTGCTCGCTTGATTACTGCTTCCTTCAAACGATTTGATAATCTTTGCTCGTTTGGTTACTGCTTCCTTCAAACGATTTGATAATCTTTGCTCGTTTGGTTACTGCTTCCTTCAAACGATTTGATAATCTTTGCTCGTTTGGTTACTGCTTCCTTCAAACGATTTGATAATCTTTGCTCGTTTGGTGGTGAATACAACTTCGTTGTCAAGTCATTATCATACAGATTGTCCAACCTGGAACTATGTTCCCACGCCGGCTGATCACTTCTGATGCTCAGCGTTTGCTACTGGTCTGCAACATCATGTTCTTGGCCTCTCATGGCCTCCATATGTCCCATGACATCACGTCATTGTATGAAGACACAATTATTTCCCTCTGTTTCTTATGTTCTTTACCAACGAGTTTTACTGAAACATTCAGTTATTGTAACGTTGTCATGTCTGTTAGCGGTAGTCCGAGTAGGTATCTCCAACAATTGCATTTACACATCGTTCAACAGTACTGACAATAGTCCATGTTTCACACCCATTTGATGATATGGGGAAATTAAAAGCTCATAGACATCTAAGTTTAATTGATATATCGGTTCCTTGCTATATGTGGTAAAGTTTTCTTTTTAATTTTGCCCATTGCTATGTTTTGTTTTCCTTTGATTTCCTTCGTTTACTCCAGGTCGTCTACTAACAACGATTGAGTTGTATGTGGGTTATCGTCCCCTGACTCCACTACAGGCAAAAATATTCAAAATTGTCGACTTCTTTCCGGTCTGTGTTTCCGTACATCTGTTTTTACATCTACTTTAGCTGTTTGTTGGGATCTTTGTTTCCGTTTTGCTTTGAGATACATCCCACTATTACTTTTAAACGAAACATCAAATGTGAAATAAATCAATCATAATTAAATGTTATCTGGAACATGCGGTTAACATTGGTGAGTCCTCCATTAGTGGCAGTCTGGGAGCTCCCCTGCACGTCCGGCAACAAATCATCCTTGCAGTATCACCTAAGGGAGCAGTCATTGTAACTTTTCCACTAAAGTCACTTTTGCATCGCGGCCATTTGGTACTTACGTCTTTTTGTGTCTGTGTGTACTTATAGGTTGGTGTGTGTGTTAGCACATGATAATCTGAAAATAGATCAGTCACATGACCTGCCAAATAAAGAATTGTGAATGCTGATCTTTGCAGGTATTTGTTTTAATGAGCTAACAGAACAGACGTGCACGTCAACTTTGTCACTGATTGCGATGACAGACAACGGTGACGTTATGACGAGAATGGTTCTATAAAGTTGAGGTTCCCTACACTTATTTAGATCCCTGCGTGGAAATCTGATTTTATATTTGAGTGATTCTGGGAGTGGCCACATAGAGTAGCTAGTACTATCTGAATCTAATGACAAGACATAGATTCCGTGTCCAAGATGCTTTGTCAACAAAGTTGTGAGATATTTCTAGACTTTACGCATAAGTTAGAATGTCCAGGTGTGATAGAGTGTCCAGGTGTAATAATAGAGTGCCCAGCTATGATAGAGTGTTCAGGTATGATAGAATGTGATAGAGTTTTCATGTATGATAGAGTGTTCATGTGTGATAGAGTGTCCAGGTGTGATAGAATGTCCAGGTGTGATAGAGTGGCCAGGTGTAATAGAGTGACCAGGTGTGATAGCAGAGTTGTGATAGAATGTCCAGGTGCGATAGAGTGCCCAGGTGTAATAGAGTGCACAACTGTAATAACGTGCTCATGTGTGATAGAATGTCCGGGTGTGATAGAGTGTCCAGGTGTAATAATAGAGTGCCCAGCTGTGATAGAGTGTTCAGGCATGATAGGATGTGATAGAGTTTTCATGTATGATAGTGTTCATGTGTGATAGAGTGTCCAGGTGTGATAGAGTGTCCAGGTGTGATAGAGTGTGATAGAATGTCCAGATGTGATAGTGTATCCAGGTGTGATGGTAGATGGGAGATAGAGTATCTAGGTGTGATAGTAGTGACATGATAGAGTGTCCAGGTGTAATAGAGTTCCCAGGTGGGATCGAGTGTCCTGAAGTGATAGAGTGTCCAGGTGTGATATAGTGTTCCAGTGTGATAGAGTGACTAGGTGTGATAGAGTGTCCAGGTGTGATAGAGTGTTCCGGTGTGATAGAGTGTCGAGGTGTGATCGAATGTAGGCTAGTGATTAAGTGTCAAGAAGTGACAGTAAGGACGGCTAAAACTAAATGAAATTTCCAAAAATAACAAACTTAATACCCAGAGCTGCCAGGTAGGCGGAAAGGTGCGGGAGGTGGGAGTGTCACCTTTTGATAGAAATGTAATATACTTACAAACTAATATGTCGATATTGTAATTGTCACTGGATCTGTGGAGACAAAACTGATATAAACACATCACAACAAACACTCTGTCACATGGAGAAGCATGCAGAAACACATGGTGAAATAATATAGGAATAACTGGAATCAATATCTACACGTGAATAAATAATAGATAAGATTGTGCACTATCGTTACGATGTTTCGTGTTGACTGCATTCGCTGGAGTAATCGGGCGTTTGTGGGCGCATCCATTGTTGTGTGTGGTACGTTATCGTGATGGCTGATCGTACATTCCTAAACCGGCCATACGTTTATAATGAAGGGCGAAATGACGGAGTTTTCTTCATGACTTTGCAGCCGCGGTGTGACTCCTGGAGTTTCATGTTGGTCAGAAGGGATGTTGTCTAGATTCAAGAGGGCTACTGTGAGAGCGAGGGTAGACATGTGGACTGGTTTATCGTTTCACATTTCAGAAATGCACATGGTAAGGGTGGGTGTCCGGTTAGCGCAATCGATAGGCGGTTGGCTTACCACGGCAACAGCCGGGGTTCGTACCCTGGCGAGGACACCTGGGTTTTACTAATTCCCTAAAAATTAGTAGGAGCCGCGATAGCTCAGTGGTTAGTGAACTGGACTACTACGGACAAGGGGTAGGGTTCGATCCCAACCGACGGCTCCGGGTTCACCCAGCCTTAAATGGGTACCGATTTTTCTGGGAAAGTAAAAGCAGCACGGGCGTAATACCGACCACATTACCCCAAAAATCATGTGCTGAAGGTCTGTAAAATATAGGGTCACTAACACCATATTTCCCTATACGCCACTTGGCGTGACGGGGGTACTTTACTTACTTTTTACTTACATGGTAAGGGTGATCTGAGAGCTTACGGACTGTTGTTACACGTGCGGTGAGGATAATCCCTGACTAACTGTGATTCATATGTTCGGATTTGGAGACAACAACGATGTCCTAAAATCATTAAGCGCTCTACATTTAAAAATATATATTACGATCAACATTTTCAGGAGGACGTGAACTTCCTGTCAATATGGCGGATAGCCGACAGGAACCGTTAAAGGTTGTGCCTGAAAAGTATTCTCTGTTGCAGTTTCCTCATATTCCAAGTCCGGCTTGTTGCAGGAGCTACTGAGTTAAGTGCTCTGTGCACACCGTGAGCTGTGCATTTCATCCGTTTTGATCGTGGTTCGATATTCCGATTGCTTGCAATGAATGATGATATCGTATGACGGGGAACAGATGGCTGTGTTCACTCTCTGTGCGGTTTCGCCTTATGTCTTTTGGCATGTGCTGAGACTGCTATGATAGTGACTGCAGCTACCTTTCTTTGTTTGGAAGATGAGATATTAATTCCGATGATTCCGCTGGCATGGGCGGTTGAGCAATTATGGATTTTAATTCGCTTGCAGTGATACTGGGCCTTCCATAACCATAACCATAAATAATGTATAAACATGTGAAGATAGAGAAGTCACACACATGAAGAAATAATGCGCAAGATGCAGGCTAATACCACGGCCACTGAAGTACATAGCTATAGTTCATTCACAAATTCGTATCCACAGAGGTGATCAATAATCTCAGAAACTGTTTGATGAATTTCTGTAATTCTTTTTCATGAAATCTTATTTTTTCACCGACCTTCAGATTTTGTAACATTTAAATACAAAGGTAGTGTGAATTTTGCACAAATCGTTTATGTTATATAATTTTAGGAAAATAACAAACCGCGTGCTCTAAACATTACATTTTACTGAAAATTATGTTAATTTTATAACATTGTAAGCCAAAGGCTTATTAAATTAAGGGCCGTATTAAATTGAATAGGGCAAAATTTTTCATTTGATTTTATATCTCCATCATAGAGATAGGTAAACTTCCTTGCTTGACCGTCGCCTCTGCAGAGTCAAAGTCTGTCCTATCCATCGATTGAAAGACTTTCTATCTATATTTAGAGCTGCCCGTGTTCTGTTTTCTGGTTTTTTTAATATTGTAATATAACCAACCACTATTATATTCCTTGCAAAAGTGCATGTACGATAACACAGTTACATTTTGAATAGTGATGAATTTACACTTTAAACTCTTCATTGTTTTAAAAATCAGTAGTCACTCCACAACAGCTTACAAATGATCACACATAAAGGAATATTCATTAATAGTAAATATTTAGTCAAAATAACCCTCTGGACCAATTTAACAAGAAACCGGAAATGAAATTACAAAAAAAAACCCGGAGTGGTGTATCCTTACAAGTTAAGAGTGCAAAACGATGCTAAGATTGTGTGGTGTGCGCGTGAAATTTGCCCTTTTTATTGGTGAGTTGATTACAACAGATAGTAGTCTGCTGATCTATCTAGCTATGTACTTAGGTAGCCGTGATAGTAGTCTGCTGATTTTCTAGCTATGTACTTCAGTAGCCGTGATAGTAGCCTGCTGATCTATCTAGCTATGTACTTCAGTAGCCGTGATAGTTGCTTGCTGATCTATCTAGCTATGTACTTCAGTAGCCATGATAGTTGCTTGCTGATCTATCTAGCTATGTACTTCAGTAGCCGTGATAGTAGTCTGCTGCTCTGTCTAGCTATGTACTTCAGTAGTCGTGATAGTAGTCTGCTGATCTATATAGCTATGCACTTCAGTGGCCGTGATAGTAGTCTGTTGATCTATCTAGCTATGTACTTCAGTAGCCGTGATAGTAGCCTGCTCATCTATCTAGCTATGTACTTCAGTGACCGAGACAGTAGCCTGCTGATCTATCTAGCTATGTACTTCAGTGGCAGTAATAGTAGTCTGCTGATCTATCTAGGTATGTACTTCAGTGGCCATGATAGTAGCCTGCTGATCTATCTAGCTATGTACTTCAGTGGCCGTGATAGTAGCCTGCTGATCTATCTAGCTATGTACTTCAGTAGCAGTGATAGTTGCTTGCTGATCTATCTAGTTATGTACTTCAGTAGCCGTGATAGTAGTCTGTTTATCTGTCTAGCTATGTACTTCAGTAGCCGTGATAGTAGCCTGCTGATCTATCTAGCTATGTACTTCAGTGGCCGTGATAGTAGTCTGCTGTTCTATCTAGCTATGCACTTCAGAGGCCGTGATAGTAGCCTGCTGATCTATCTAGCTATGTACTTCAGTAGCCGTTATAGTAGCCTGCTGATCTATCTAGCTATGTACTTCATTAGCCGTGATAGTAGCCTGCTGATCTATCTAGCTATGTACATCAGTAGCCGTGATAATAGCCTGCTGATCTATCTAGCTATGTGCATCAGTACCCGTGATACTAGTTTGCTGATCTATCTAGCTATGTACATCAGTAGCCGTGATAGTAGCCTGCTGATCTATCTAGCTATGTACTTCAGTAGCCATGATAATGGCCTGCTGATCTATCTAGCTATGTACATCAGTAGCCGTGATAGTATCCTGCTGATCTTTCTAGCTATGTACATCAGTAGCCGTGATAGTAGCCTGCTGATCTATCTAGCTATGTACTTCAGTAGCCGTGATAGTAGTCTGCTGATCTATCTAGCTATGTACTTCAGTAGCCGTGATAGTTGCCTGCTGATATGTCTAGCTATGTACTTCAGTAGCCGTGATAGTAGTCTGCTGATCAATCTAGCTAAGTACTTCAGTAGCCGTGATAGTAGCCTGCTTATCTATCTAGCTATGTACTTCAGTAGCCGTGATAATATCCTGCTGATCTATCTAACTATGTACTTCAGTAGACTGCTGATCTATCTAGTGATGTATTTCAGTAGCCGTGATAGTAGCCTGCTGATCTATCTAACTATGTACTTCAGTAGCCTGATGATCTATCTAGCGATGTACTTCAGTAGCCTGCTGATCTATCGAGCTATGTACTTCAGTAGCCTGCTGATCTATCTAGCTATGTACTTCAGTAGTCTGCTGATATATCTAGCTATGTACTTTAGTAGTCTGCTGATCTATCTAGCGATGTACTTCAGTAGTCTGCTGATCTATCTAGCGATGTACTTCAGTAGCCGTGATAGTAGTCTGCTGATCTATCTAGCTATGTACTTCAGTAGCCTGCTGATCTATCTAGCTATGTACTTCAGTAGTCTGCTGATCTATCTAGTTATGTACTTCAGTTGTCTGCTGATCTATCTAGCGATGTACTTCAGTAGCCGTGATAGTAGTCTGCTGATCTATCTAGCTATGTACTTCAGTAGCCTGCTGATCTATCTAGCTATATACTTCAGTAGCCTGCTGATCTATCAAGCGATGTATTTCAGTAGCCGTGATAGTAGTCTGCTGATCTATCTAGCTATGTACATCAGTAGCCGTGATAGTAGTCTGCTGATCTATCAAGCTATGTACATCAGTAGCCGTGATAGTAGTTTGCTGATCTATCTAGCTATGTACTTAGGTAGCCGTGATAGTAGTCTGCTGATCTATCTAGCTATGTACTTAGGTAGCCGTGATAGTAGTCTGCTGATTTTCTAGCAATGTACTTCAGTAGCCGTGATAGTAGCCTGCTGATCTATCTAGCTATGTACTTCAGTAGCCGTGATAGTTGCTTGCTGATCTATCTAGCTATGTACTTCAGTAGCCGTGATAGTTGCTTGCTGATCTATCTAGCTATGTACTTCAGTAGCCGTGATAGTAGTCTCTTGATCTGTCTAGGTATGTACTTCAGTAGTCGTGATAGTAGTCTGCTGATCTATCTAGCTATGTACTTAGGTAGCCGTGATAGTAGTCTGCTGATCTATCTAGCTATGTACTTAGGTAGCCGTGATAGTAGTCTGCTGATTTTCTAGCAATGTACTTCAGTAGCCGTGATAGTAGCCTGCTGATCTATCTAGCTATGTACTTCAGTAGCCGTGATTGTTGCTTGCTGATCTATCCAGCTATGTACTTCAGTAGCCGTGATAGTTGCTTGCTGATCTATCTAGCTATGTACTTCAGTAGCCGTGATAGTAGTCTCCTGATCTGTCTAGGTATGTACTTCAGTAGTCGTGATAGTAGTCTGCTGATCTATCTAGCTATGTACTTCAGTGGCCGTGATAGTAGTCTGCTGATCTATCTAGCTATGTACTTCAGTAGCCGTGATAGTAGTCTGTTGATCTGTCTAGCTATGTACTTCAGTAGCCGTGATAGTAGCCTGCTGATCTATCTTGCTATGTACTTCAGTGGCCGTGATAGTAGTCTGCTGATCTATCTAGCTATGCACTTCAGTGGCCGTGATATTAGCCTGCTGGTCTATCTAGCTATGTACTTCAGTAGCCGTTATAGTAGTCTGTTGATCTGTCTAGCTATGTACTTCAGTAGCCGTGATAATATCCTGCTGATCTATCTAACTATGTACTTCAGTAGCCTGCTGATCTATCTAGCGATGTACTTCAGTAGCCGTGATAGTAGCCTGCTGATCTATCTAACTATGTACTTCAGTAGCCTGCTGATCTATCTAGCGATGTACTTCAGTAGCCTGCTGATCTATCTAGCGATGTACTTCAGTAGCCTGCTGATCTATCTAACAATGTACTTCAGTAGCCTGCTGATCTATCTAGCTATGTACTTCAGTAGCCTGCTGATCTATCTGGCTATGTACTTCAGTAGTCTGCTGATCTAGCTAGCTATGTACTTCAGTAGTCTGCTGATCTATCTAGCTATGTACTTCAGTGGCCGTGATAGTAGCCTGCTGATCTATTTAACTATGTACTTCAGTAGCCTGCTGATCTATCTAGCGATGTACTTCAGTAGCCTGCTGATCTATCTAGCGATGTACTTCAGTAGCCTGCTGATCTATCTAGCAATGTACTTCAGTAGCCTGCTGATCTATCTAGCTATGTACTTCAGTAGCCTGCTGATCTATCTGGCCATGTACTTCAGTAGTCTGCTGATCTATCTAGCTATGTACTTCAGTAGTCTGCTGATCTATCTAGCTATGTACTTCAGTAGCCGTGATAATATCCTGCTGATCTATCTAACTATGTACTTCAGTAGCCTGCTGATCTATCTAGCGATGTACTTCAGTAGCCGTGATAGTAGCCTGCTGATCTATCTAACTATGTACTTCAGTAGCCTGCTGATCTATCTAGCGATGTACTTCAGTAGCCTGCTGATCTATCTAGCGATGTACTTCAGTAGCCGTGATAATATCCTGCTGATCTATCTAACTATGTACTTCAGTAGCCTGCTGATCTATCTAGCGATGTACTTCAGTAGCCGTGATAGTAGCCTGCTGATCTATCTAACTATGTACTTCAGTAGCCTGCTGATCTATCTAGCGATGAACTTCAGTAGCCTGCTGATCTATCTAGCGATGTACTTCAGTAGCCTGCTGATCTATCTAGCAATGTACTTCAGTAGCCTGCTGATCTATCTAGCTATGTACTTCAGTAGCCTGCTGATCTATCTGGCTATGTACTTCAGTAGTCTGCTGATCTATCTAGCTATGTACTTCAGTAGTCTGCTGATCTATCTAGCTATGTACTTCAGTGGCCGTGATAGTAGTCTGCTGTTCTATCTAGCTATGCACTTCAGAGGCCGTGATAGTAGCTTGCTGATCTATCTAGCTATGTACTTCAGTAGCCGTTATAGTAGCCTGCTGATCTATCTAGCTATGTACTTCAGTAGCCGTGATAGTAGCCTGCTGATCTATCTAGCTATGTACATCAGTAGCCGTGATAATAGCCTGCTGATCTATCTAGCTATGTACATCAGTAGCCGTGATACTAGTTTGCTGATCTATCTAGCTATGTACATCAGTAGCCGTGATAGTAGCCTGCTGATCTATCTAGCTATGTACTTCAGTAGCCGTGATAATGGCCTGCTGATCTATCTAGCTATGTACATCAGTAGCCATGATAGTATCCTGCTGATCTTTCTAGCTATGTACATCAGTAGCCGTGATAGTAGCCTGCTGATTTATCTAGCTATGTACTTCAGTAGCCGTGATAGTAGTCTGCTGATCTATCTAGCTATGTACTTCAGTAGCCGTGATAGTTGCCTGCTGATATGTCTAGCTATGTACTTCAGTAGCCGTGATAGTAGTCTGCTGATCTATCTAGCTATGTACTTCAGTAGCAGTGATAGTAGCCTGCTGATCTATCTAGCTATGTGTTTCAGTAGCCGTGATAATATCCTGCTGATCTATCTATGTACTTCAGTAGACTGCTGATCTATCTAGTGATGTATTTCAGTAGCCGTGATAGTAGCCTGCTGATCTATCTAAATATGTACTTCAGTAGCCTGATGATCTATCTAGCGATGTACTTTAGTAGTCTGCTGATCTATCTAGCTATGTACTTCAGTAGCCTGCTGATCTATCTAGCTATGTACTTCAGTAGTCTGCTGATATATCTAGCTATGTACTTCAGTAGTCTGCTGATCTATCTAGCGATGTACTTCAGTAGTCTGCTGATCTATCTAGCGATGTACTTCAGTAGCCGTGATAGTAGTCTGCTGATCTATCTAGCTATGTACTTCAGTAGCCTGCTGATCTATCTAGCTATGTACTTCAGTAGTCTGCTGCTCTATCTAGTTATGTACTTCAGTAGTCTGCTGATCTATCTAGCGATGTACTTCAGTAGCCGTGATAGTAGTCTGCTGATCTATCTAGCTATGTACTTCAGTAGCCTGCTGATCTATCTAGCTATGTACTTCAGTAGCCTGCTGATCTATCTAGTGATGTATTTCAGTAGCCGTGATAGTAGTCTGCTGATCTATCTAGCTATGTACATCAGTAGCCGTGATAGTAGTCTGCTGATCTATCAAGCTATGTACATCAGTAGCCGTGATAGTAGTCTGCTGATCTATCTAGCTATGTACTTAGGTAGCCGTGATAGTAGTCTGCTGATCTATCTAGCTATGTACTTAGGTAGCCGTGATAGTAGTCTGCTGATTTTCTAGCAATGTACTTCAGTAGCCGTGATAGTAGCCTGCTGATATATCTAGCTATGTACTTCAGTAGCCGTGATAGTTGCTTGCTGATCTATCTAGCTATGTACTTCAGTAGCTGTGATAGTTGCTTGCTGATCTATCTAGCTATGTACTTCAGTAGCCGGGATAGTAGTCTCCTGATCTGTCTAGGTATGTACTTCAGTAGTCGTGATAGTAGTCTGCTGATCTATCTAGCTATGTATTTCAGTGGCCGTGATAGTAGTCTGCTGATCTATCTAGCTATGTACTTCAGTAGCCGTGATAGTTGCTTGTTGTTCTATCTAGCTATGTACTTCAGTAGCCGTGATAGTAGTCTGTTTATCTGTCTAGCTATGTACTTCAGTAGCCGTGATAGTAGCCTGCTGATCTATCTAGCTATGTACTTCAGTGGCCGTGATAGTAGTCTGCTGATCTATCTAGCTATGCACTTCATTAGCCGTGATATTAGCCTGCTGATCTATCTGGCTATGTACTTCAGTAGCCGTTATAGTAGTCTGTTGATCTGTCTAGCTATGTACTTCAGTAGCCGTGATAGTAGCCTGCTGATCTTTCTAGCTATGTATATAAGTAGCCGTGATATTAGCCTGCTGATCTGTCTAGCTATGTACTTCAGTAGCCGTGATAGTAGTCTGCTGATCTATCTAGCTATGTACTTCAGTAGCCGTGATAGTAGCCTGCTGATCTATCTAGCTATGTACTTCAGTAGCCGTGATAATATCCTGCTGATCTATCTAACTATGTACTTCAGTAGCCTGCTGATCTATCTAGCGATGTACTTCAGTAGCCGTGATAGTAGCCTGCTGATCTATCTAACTATGTACTTCAGTAGCCTGCTGATCTATCTAGCGATGTACTTCAGTAGCCTGCTGATCTATCTAGCGATGTACTTCAGTAGCCTGCTGATCTATCTAGCAATGTACTTCAGTAGCCTGCTGATCTATCTAGCTATGTACTTCAGTAGCCTGCTGATCTATCTGGCTATGTACTTCAGTAGTCTGCTGATCTATCTAGCTATGTACTTCAGTAGTCTGCTGATCTATCTAGCGATGTACTTCAGTAGTCTGCTGATCTATCTAGCGATGTACTTCAGTAGCCTGCTGATCTATCTAGCTATGTACTTCAGTAGCCGTGATAGTAGTCTGCTGATCTACCTAGCTATGTACTTCAGTAGCCGTGATAGTAGTCTTCTGATCTATCTAGCTATGTACTTCAGAAGCCGTGATAGTAGTCTGTTATCTATCTAGCTATGTACTTCAGAAGCCGTGATAGTAGTCTGCTGATCTATCTAGCTATGTACTTCAGTAGCCGTTATAGTAGTCTGCTGATCTATCTAGCTATGTACTTCAGTAGCCGTGATAGTAGCGTGCTGATCTATCTAGCTATGTACTTCAGTAGCCGGGATAGTAGTCTGCTGATCTATCTAGCAATGTACTTCAGTAGCCGTGATGGTAGTCTGCTGATCTACCTAGCTATGTACTTCAGTAGCCGTGATAGTAGTCTTCTGATCTATCTAGCTATGTACTTCAGAAGCCGTGATAGTAGTCTGTTATCTATCTAGCTATGTACTTCAGAAGCCGTGATAGTAGTCTGCTGATCTATCTAGCTATGTACTTCGGTAGCCGTGATAGTAGTCTGCTGATCTATCTAGCTATGTACTTCAGTAGCCTTCTGATCTATCTAGCGATGTACTACAGTAGCCTGCTGATCTATCTAGCTATGTACTTCAGTAGCCTGCTGATCTATCTAGCGATGTACTACAGTAGCCTGCTGATCTATCTAGCTATGTACTTCAGTAGCCTGCTGATCTATCTAGCGATGTACTTCAGGAACCCTGATAGTAGTCTGGTGATCTATCTAGCTATGTACTTCATTAGCCTGCTGATCTATCTAGCTATGTACTTCAGTAGCCGTGCTAATAGCCTGCTGATCTATCTAGCGATGTACTTCAGTAGCCGTGATAGTAGTCTGCTGATCTATCTATCTATGTACTTCAGTAGTCTGCTGATCTATCTAGCTATGTACTTCAGTAGCCTGCTGATCTATCTAGCGATGTAATTCAGTAGCCGGCTGATCTATCTAGCGATGTATTTCAGTAGCCGTGATAGTAGCCTGCTGATCTATCTAGCTATGTACTTCAGTACCCTGGTGATCTATCTAGCTATGTACTTCAGTAGCCGTGATAGTAGTCTGCTGATCTATCTAGCTATGTACTTCAGTAGCCGTGATAGTAGTCTGCTGATCTATCTAGCTATGTACTTCATTAGCCTGCTGATCTATCTAGCTATGTACTTCAGTAGCCGTGCTAATAGCCTGCTGATCTATCTAGCTATGTACTTCAGTAGCCGTGCTAATAGCCTGCTGATCTATCTAGCTATGTACTTCAGTAGCCGTTATAATAGCCTGGTGATCTATCTAGCTATGTACTTCAGTAGCCGTTATAATAGCCTGCTAATCTATCTAGCTATGTACTTCAGTACCCTGGTGATCTATCTAGCTATGTACTTCAGTAGCCGTGATAGTAGTCTGCTGATCTATCTAGCTATGTACTTCATTAGCCTGCTGATCTATCTAGCTATGTACTTCAGTAGCCGTTATAATAGCCTGCTGATCTATCTAGCTATGTACTTCAGTAGCCGTTATAATAGCCTGCTAATCTATCTAGCTATGTACTTCAGTACCCTGGTGATCTATCTAGCTATGTACTTCAGTAGCCGTGATAGTAGTCTGCTGATCTATCTAGCTATGTACTTCATTAGCCTGCTTATCTATCTAGCTATGTACTTCAGTAGCCGTGCTAATAGCCTGCTGATCTATCTAGCTATGTACTTCAGTAGCCGTGCTAATAGCCTGCTGATCTATCTAGCTATGTACTTCAGTAGCCGTTATAATAGCTTGCTGATCTATCTAGCTATGTACTTCAGTAGCCGTTATAATAGCTTGCTGATCTATCTAGCTATGTACTTCAGTACCCTGGTGATCTATCTAGCTATGTACTTCAGTAGCCGTGATAGTAGTCTGCTGATCTATCTAGCTATGTACTTCATTAGCCTGCTGATCTATCTAGCTATGTACTTCAGTAGCCGTTATAATAGCCTGCTGATCTATCTAGCTATGTACTTCAGTAGCCGTTATAATAGCCTGCTAATCTATCTAGCTATGTACTTCAGTACCCTGGTGATCTATCTAGCTATGTACTTCAGTAGCCGTGATAGTAGTCTGCTGATCTATCTAGCTATGTACTTCATTAGCCTGCTTATCTATCTAGCTATGTACTTCAGTAGCCGTGCTAATAGCCTGCTGATCTATCTAGCTATGTACTTCAGTAGCCGTTATAATAGCTTGCTGATCTATCTAGCTATGTACTTCAGTAGCCGTGCTAATAGCTTGCTGATCTATCTAGCTATGTACTTCAGTAGCCGTGCTAATAGCCTGCTGATCTATCTAGCTATGTACTTCAGTAGCCGTTATAATAGCTTGCTGATCTATCTAGCTATGTACTTCAGTAGCCGTTATAATAGCTTGCTGATCTATCTAGCTATGTACTTCAGTAGCCGTTATAATAGCTTGCTGATCTATCTAGCTATGTACTTCAGTAGCCGTTATAATAGCTTGCTGATCTATCTAGCTATGTACTTCAGTAGCCGTTATAATAGCTTGCTGATCTATCTAGCTATGTACTTCAGTAGCCGTTATAATAGCTTGCTGATCTATCTAGCTATGTACTTCAGTAGCCGTTATAATAGCTTGCTGATCTATCTAGCTATGTACTTCAGTAGCCGTTATAATAGCTTGCTGATCTATCTAGCTATGTACTTCAGTAGCCGTTATAATAGCTTTCTGATCTATCTAGCTATGTACTTCAGTAGCCGTTATAATAGCTTGCTGATCTATCTAGCTATGTACTTCAGTAGCCGTGCTAATAGCCTGCTGATCTATCTAGCTATTTACCATATTGACCGGAAATTTACGTCTTTCTGAAAATTTTAATCGTCACATTTTTACAAAATGTACAGCGCTTGATGACGTTAGGACATCGTTTTTATCTCCAAATCCGAACATATGAAACACAGTTCGTCGTCGGATTATCCACATAGAACAACAGACCGTTAACGCTGAGATCTCCCCTGCAATGTGAATTTGTGAAACGATAAACCAGTTCACAAGTCTACCCTCTATCTCACAGTAGCTCTCTTGAATCTAGACAACATTCCTCCTGACCAACCTTGAAACTCTAGGAGTCACACCGGGGCAGCAAAGTCATGAACAAAACTCCGTCATTTCGCCCTTTACTACAAGCGTACGGCCGGTTTGGAAAAAAAACAACAAGAAATTAATAAAGGTCTTAGCCTTAACAGCAAAAACACAAGAGTTGAATGGAAAAACTACTTATTACACAGTAAAAGTAGGAGACAAAAATAATAAATGAATATGATTATATTGAGGGAAACGTCTCATGTATAGATCAGCGAATCATTCAGGTGAAGACGTATGTTTACAACATACTCATATATATATATATAAATTATAAAACACACTTATATAACACACTTATATACCACACTTCTATAACACACATATATACATACAGTTTCCCCTGAAATGATTGGCTGATCTATCGTCTCGCAAGTTTCCCTCTATATAATAATATTCATTTATTATTATGTGTCTCCAGTCTAAACTACTGGAAGCTACTATTCGTGCTGCTTCATCCTATATTTGTCTACAACGCATGTGCTCAGCCCTACCGGGAGATACTTGTCTCAATAGGAACATCAAGATTGGCAGTTTCATCCCGAGCTGTGTTCTAACCCGTTACCATAGTCATGAGTAGACATGCGTGAAAGACATCGCCAATGATATCAAATGTTTCAGGTAGTTGAGATGGCTGTGGGCTCTAGCGTTTGGTTCTCGTGGCATTGAACAGAGGAGTGCATGTTCGATCCTGCTTGGGGCTGTCTATTGTTCTTTGTACTTTTCTGTTGCTGGTTAATTCTTGGGGGGGGGGGGAGGGACGTGCTGTAAACATAGCTCTTCCCCTGAAATGATTCATCGGTAGAGTTGGACGGCGTTATAGCAGGGAGAGACGATATTAACTTGAGATGGTAGATGTACAACAGAGGTGATGTTGTTAGCAGGGAGAGACGATATTAACTTGAGATGGTAGATGTACAACAGAGGTGATGTTGTTAGCAGGGAGAGACGATATTAACTTGATGGTAGATGTACAACAGAGGTGATGTTGTTAGCAGGGAGAGACGATATTAACTTGATGGTAGATGTACAACAGAGGTGATGTTGTTAGCAGGGAGAGACGATATTAACTTGAGATGGTAGATGTACAACAGAGGTGATGTTGTTAACAGCGGGACTAGTCAACAGTTGCAGAGTTAGAATGTTGTAGTGAAACATGGACGCATGCATCAGCAGGTATGTCACAAGATGATGAGGTTACTCAGGCAGTACACATCTCCAGACAGTAACAACTAATTAATTGTTGGTGGAAACTCCGAGGTGTGCAGCGCAGGGACACCGGTGTGTTTACAGCGCTCGGGGAAAACAAAGGACAGACAAAATGGAGGAGGATAGATATCTTGTAGCCAGTTCTCTCCGACACGACGCCTTTCTTGTCACACGAGAGCTACCTTTCATTTAGTTTAAGGAACTGGCAATTCGGCACGTACCTCTAGTGTGGCAAGGCGCTGTGTTCAAGAGGCACGGTTTGAAATGCTGACTAGAATATTCTATTGTTGACTGCAGTTTTGTTCTTTGTGGTTCTCTCAACTGCTACATGGGACATAACTCCTCCCGTCATGCCGCAAGTTGTATTCATTAAGGTTATGTCCCTGGACCAGCTCAGTGATGGATTGTAAGAGTAGAACTGGACTGAGGACTTCACGAAATGAAAAACAACAAAGAAAGAATATTATTGAAACTTCGTGAAGAAAGTGTAAATCTCGCGTTTCTTGTAGTCGCGCGTACAAAAAAAGCAATGCCTATGGAAGACCCCAGTATCACTGCAAAAGAATTAAAATCCACAATTGCTCAAACCCCCCCCCCCTTCCCCCCGTGCCAGTGGAATCATCCGAATTTAAACTCATCTCATTGAACGATCTAAACAAACAAAGGCCTCTGCAGTCACCATCATAACAGCTACATCACACGCCAAAAGAACGCAACCAAACTGTCCTTCATCATACGATATCATTTTTCATCGTAAGGAATCGGAATATCAAAACATGATCCGGATGAAAAACACAGCTCATGGGTGCACGAAGAACTAAACTCAGTAGCTCCAGCAGCTAGCAGGACTTGCAATAAGAGGAAACTACAACAAGAAACACGTTTCAAACTGAGCCTCAATGGCTCCTGCCGCCTATCCGCCATATTGATTGTAAGGCAATGGCTGGTGAGTCGTACTGTCCTAATGGGCAATAGCAAAGTTCCTTTACTACCCGCAGTCACGGTCATCGTCCACAGAGTGCCCAATGTCCGGCCCTACAAAGTTAATCTCCTTTTCTGCCGCCTCCCCTCCCCCCCAGCCTATCTGGGTACTATTGTTGACATTGGTCAATGCTATTACAAAATAGTTTCTATTTCTGTCTATGTCTTTGCTGGCTCCCTCTCTTGTGTGTTACTATCGTTATCCGGCGAGACCATGTTCCAAATTGTGAGATGGTTTTTGTTTCCATGATTAGACATGTTACTTTCTTAGTTGATGAGTTGCCGACTGCTTGTTGATCACAGTTAATTTACTTCATTATATGAGCTCACCTCTCAGGGACTATGTTTAACAAAGTCCTTACTATTTCCTACTTCGTTCCACTGTCTTACCCGGACCCCTTTCCTATAAGTCACCCCCCCCCCCCGTTAACTCATATCTTGCTTTCGCATTCATTCTTTTGTAACAGGACATTCTTTATACAGAGGTTCGCAGTAGAAGACAATCTGGTCTTCAGAAGTGTCCCCGCCGAGCAAGTGTTTTGGCCCTTTAGCTTCCTGACACTCTAGGGGAGGTTGGTTTGCCAGGACCATGACTCCCAGGCGTCGGCCTCCTGCTGCACTGAACTTTGAAAGATCACACTATAAATGGAATAGACTCATCATCATCATCAAGTACCGTGCCTACTGGCGTAGGTGATCATGTCTCTCCACAATTTTCGATCTCGGCAGCTATTTATCATTTCTGTTGTTGACCTTATGCCAAGCCATTCTCTTTAGTTGTTCGTTATTTTTCCTCTTTGCTTCCCTCTATCTCTTCGTCCCTCAATTTTTCCAGTTGTTACAATATATTCCAGTTGTTCTCTTCTCATTACATGGCCAAAAAATGATGATTGTCTCTTCCTAATATTGTAAATTAGCTCTCTTTTTGCTTTGACCTCTCTCAGAACATCTTCATTACTCTTCTTAGCTGTCCATGGTACTCTCAACATTCTTCTGTAAAACCACATTTCTACAGACTCCAGTGATTTTCTTGTCTGTTGTCCTATTGTCCATGATTCGCATCCATATGTTAAGACTGGCTCTACGTAACATTTAAGAACTCTTTTTCTTGTTTCTATTGTCAAAAATGGATTGCATAGTATCTTCCTCATTTTTTGGAAAGTTGCTTTTGCCTGAGCCATTCTGCATCTCACCTCTTTTGTACATCTTCCATCTGAGATTAACAGAGTTCCCAAATATTTAAATTCATTTACCTGTTTTAATATTGTTCCACTTGTCTTTATTTTGCACTGAGGTGATGTCTTTTTCTTTGTTGTTACCATTACCTCTGTCTTTTTGCTATTACGGCTGAGTCCTTTATTTTTGCTTTCTTTCACTATAATGTCCAACATTTCTTGTAACTCATTTTCACTCTTAGCGATTAAGACTGTCATCAGCATACCTTAGATTATTTATATTATGACCTCCAATTGTTATTCCAGGCATGTCCCTTATGGATCTTAAAATAATCTCACTATAAATATTAAACAAATCTGGTGACAGCACACAACCCTGTCTAACACCCTGTTTTATTTGTTGAAACATTCCTAATTGGTTTCCAGTTCTTATGGCCGCTGTTTGTTGCCAGTACTTGTTCTTTATTATTCTTATATCTTTGCTGTCTACGTTAATGCTTTCTAAAATTTTGATTAGAATAATTAAACTTAATCTTCGCAATACTTCTCATCGAACCTACAGTCCATGACCGGTCGTGTTGTCTTAGCTTTATTCTGGCGAATTAATCTCTTTCTCGTTGTGGAGGCCGTCTAGACTGGTTTGTACTCTGCGTGAGTGTCGTATATACTCGTAGGGAGAGCTCTTCCCTAAAACTAATCCTTTTATCATGGCATAACTCTGCACGGTGGGTAGGTCAGCAACTGATAATAGGTGATAACGATAAGTCGGGCTAGGAACTCCACTCCGCCTTTTGACATATTGTTTCTGTGGACCACAGTTTTATGGTCATAATCTAATGTAAGTCAATCGGAAGGGCTTTAACTTTTACAAATTAAAAAAAAATTGGATCAGAGATTAGAGGTTTTAGTCATCGGACTCCTTTGATAGTCGGTTCATGTTTTATCCAAGGTTATTCTGAATTAAAAATTGAGTTAGTTTTTGGTTCCAGTGATACCTTCGATTTTCCAGTTATACTCGTATATATCTACTATCTCATCTCTCAAACAAAGAAAGGTATATGTAGACCCCATCATAGCAGTCTCAGCACACGCCACATAAGGCGAAACTGCACAGCAAGTGAACACAGCCGTCTGTTCCCTGTCATACGATATCACCATTCATCATAAACAATCGAAATATTGAAACACGATTGAAACGGGTGAAACGCACAGCTGACGGTGTGCTCAGAGCACTTAACTTTGCAGCTGCTGCAACAAGCCGGACTTTGAATATGAGGAAACTGCAAAACGGAATACTTTTTAGACATAGCCTTTAACGGTTCCTGCCGCCTATCAGCCATATTGACCAAAAGTTCACGTCCTCCTGAAAATGATAATCGTCATATTTTTTTTTAAAAACGTACAGCGCTTGATGATGTTAGGACATTGTTTTTTACTCCAAATCCGAACATATGAAACACAGTTAGTCGTCGGATTATCCCCGTCGCACATCAAACAACAGACCGTAAGATTGAAATAAAACAAATAATATATTTCTCCACATTTAACTTGTATTCGGTTAGAAAAAGTGATTACAGCACTCTGCTACTTGTGTGCTATATGACTAATGCCGGTTACTATATGACTAATGCCGGTTACTATATTACTAGTGCCGGTTACTATATGACTAGTGCCGGTTACTATATCTATCTATCTATCTATCTTTCGTTCTTCTTTTACCTTTTAGCTCCCGGTGGAGCAAGGTCTTCAACAAACACTTTCCAAGTCGTTCTGTTTTTTGCCATTCTTTTAAGATCATTCCATGTCTTCCCCATCATCTTCATCTCTGCTTCTATCTGTCTTCTCCCAGAATTCCTTGGTCTTCCTCTTTGTCTTTTCCCCTGGGGATTTAAAAAAAGGGCCTGTTGTGTAATACTCTCAGTTGGCTTCCGTAGTGTGTGTCCTATCCATCGCCATCGTCTTCGCTGTATCTCTTTATCCACTGGTATTTGACTGGTACATTTCCATAATTCCACGTTAGTGACTTTGTCCTGCCATTTCCATCCCTTTATTCTGCGCAAGCATCCATTAATGAAAGTCTGTACTTTCGTGATTGTCAATTTTGTCATTCTCCATGTTTCACAACCATATAATAGGACCGACTTAACATTTGAGTTGAAAATTTTTATTTTTGTATTTAGCCTAATTTCTTTGGATTTCCATATGTTTCACAGTGCAATGAAAGCTCCTCTTGCTTTTGCTATCCTTATTTTGGTATCATTTTCTGTTCCTCCCTCTTTATCTATATTACTGCCCAGATATATATATAAGATTGTACGTCTAGTAGAGATATTTCTCCTAGTTTTATATGGTTATTGCCAACTGTATTAATTCTCATAATGTTGGTCTTATCTCTATTAATCTTTAGTCCTAGCTGTTGTGATCTCTCATCTAATATACTCATTTTATCCTGCATCTGTTGATGGCTGTGTGATAGGAGATCTATGTCATCAGCAAAGTCTAAATCATCAAGTTGTTTGGTCAGTGACCACTGGATCCCATTTCTGTTGTTTTGAGTTATTTTCATAATCCAATCTATGGCCAGTAGAAAGAGAAATGGAGACAGGAGGCATCCTTGCCTTACTCCTGTTCTTATTTCAAATGCTTCTGTAAGCTGTCCTTCATGCACCACACTACATTTTGTTTCTTCATACATTGTTTTTATCAGGTTAATAAACTTTATGGGGATTCCGTAATGACTCAGCAACTTCCAAAGCATTCTTCTGTCTAAACTATCAAATGCCTTTTCGTAATCTATGAATCCAATATATAGTGGGGATTTTAGTTCTAAACTTTGTTCAACTATTATACGTAGAGTAGTTATTTGATCAGCACATGATCTGTTCTACCTAAAACCTGCTTGTTCATCTCTCAAGTGTTTCTCTATAGCCTCTTTTAGTCTCTCCAGAATGATTCTGCTTAATATTTTTCCTGGCACTGATAGTAGCATAATTCCCCTATAATTTGTGCACTCCTGTAAACTTCCTTTCTTTGGTAGTTTGATCATATAACCTTCTCTCCAGTCTTTAGGTATTTCTTCCCTCTCCCAAATTTTATCCAATAGATCCTGTAACATCATGGTAGAGGTGTTAATATCTGCTTTGATGGCTTCGGAAGGAATTTCATCTGGTCCTGTGGCTTTACCATTTTTTAATAGTTTGATGGCTTTCATTATTTCTTCTTTGCTTGTTTTTCCGCAGTTAACGTGTAATTCTTCTTCTGCTGGTAATATATATCTGGAGGATTATTTGAGCCGGGTCTGTTCAAAAGTTCTTCAAAGTGTTCTTTCCATCTCTCCATTTGTTCCCTTATATTACTAAGCAGATTTCCTTTCTTGTCTTTGATAAAGGCGTTGATCTGTTTGTATTTTCCACCTAATTTCTTTGTGCTGTTGTACAGTTCTTTCATATTCCCTTTATTTGCTGCTTCTTCTGCCTCTTTAGCTAGTTCATCTATATATTTCCTCTTATCCCTTTTAATGCATCTTCTCACTTCTTTGTTCACCTCTGTGTAAGCTTCCTGTGTCTTGGCTTTATTACTTCTTGCTTTGCTTTTATTTATGTCTGCTTTCTTGTTCTTTCTTTCTTTAATTTTGTCCAGGGTCTCTGCTGTCATCCATGCCTTATTCTGGCGTTCTCTTTTCCCTAGTGTTTCTTCGCATGTCTCTTTCCATATATTTTTTACCTGTTTCCAATGATCTTCTATATTTATTGTATTTTCTAGTTGTTGGAGGACTTGGTATTTGTTTGATATTGTGACTGCGAATTTATCTTTAATTCCTTGTTCTTTAAGAAACCCTACATTGAAATACTTTCTACCCTTATTCGTTGTATTATACCTTTTTAATTTAATTTTAAGTTTGGCTAACAGAAGATGATGATCAGAAGCTACATCTGCCCCTCTATATACTTTTACATCCTGTAAGGATGACTTAAACTTATTATTAATACATATGTGATCAGTTTGATTTTCCGTTCTATGATCTGGTGACACCCATGTAGCTTTGTGTATTCTTTTATGTTGGAATATTGTTCCTCCTAGGCTCATTTGATTAAGGGCGCAGAAATTCACAAATATCTCTCCATTCTCGTTTATATCTCCAAGTCCATGTTTTCCCATAATCTCTTCGAAGCCTCTGTTGTCTGATCCTACCTTAGCATTTAGGTCTCCCATCAAGATTATAATATCCTTGGCTCGTCCTGCATCCATCTGCCATTGTAGCTGTTTATAAAAATCATCTTTAACTGAGTCATCTTTATCGTTGGTTGGTGCATAGCATTGTATAATGTGTAATTTTATTTTGTTTTTGGTTGTTCTAAATGTTGCTCTCACCAGTCTTGGTCCCACTGCCTCCCATTCTATTAGTGTCTTCTGTGCATTTTTTATAGCAATATAGCTACCCCTTCGCTATGTTGTGCTCCTGGTTCCTGGTGTCCTGATGATAAAATCATCTCCCCTGTATTCAATTTTATTCTCTCCGCTCCCATCCATCTTGTTTCACACATTCCCAGAATATCTATCTTGTAGTTGGTCATTTCTGCTGCCACTTGTGCCGCTTTTCCCTGTTCGTTAAGGGTACGAACATTCCAGGTGCCAATTCTGGATGGTTTCCTGGTAGACAAAGGGTGAGTCGGCAACCCGGACTCCTTATGGCTTTCTCCGGATTGCGTCACACGTCTCTTAGACAGAGAGCCCTTCTCTTTCCAGGTTGACGGATTAACTTTATCTGTCTTCGACTTGTTCATGTTTGTGAAGTTTTTTCGGCTTATTTTTTTACAGTATGGGATAGCCAGTCCCATGCCTAACCCTCCTTTCTCGCCTCTTACGAACATGCCTGGTAGGGTACAGCGCCGCTATTCTTTACTCCCCTTTCGGGCCCCGGCAGCGCACGGGCGCTATCTTTCGTTAGCTAGAAGTATTGTCTATATCTGCAATGTCGTTTCCTGTATGAATTTTACTGTCTTTTGTAATTCTTGCAGTGGCCCATATAGTTTTGTCTGTAGTGTTGTATCTATGGGCCAATGGATTTTCCTCAGTCTACTATATTCAGTGCAGTCTTGGAGTATGTGTTCAGCAGTCTGGGATGCCTGTCCACATGTACAAGTAGTTGATGTGCCGATCTTGAATTTTGTATACATGTGACTATGGAGTCGATTGTGTCCTGTTCTTAGGCGTATGATAACTTGCTCATATCTATTCATATTATGAAAGGCATCCTGATTTGGGGCTTGTGGTCCTCTGATTGATTTGATTATCTGTTTCTTATGATGGTATGTAACCGGTGTATCTAGTTGTGTGCCTGTTGAACCTTCCTTTGCCAACTCATCTGCTTTCTCATTTCTTGGTATTCCACAATGAGATGGGATCCAATGCAGGGCAACCTGTGGTGCTTGCAGAGTTCAGTCAATAAGGTCTGCAGATGTGGTAATTTTCTGGATTGTAGTGCCTGGAGTACTGATCTTGCATCTGTCAAAAACACTACTGGCTGTGGGCTAAGATTACTGTTCAGCAGTTTTTCTATTGCCAACTTTATTGCTTGTATTTCTGCATCATAATTGTGACAATATTTCCCTGTTGCTATTTTATTCATATCCCTAGTGTTATTTGGGTACTCTATATATGCACCTGCTCCCCCATTCTTTACTGCATTCTGTGCTGATCCATCTGTGTACACACGGATCCATAGGTCTTGTGGGTCTTCTTCATCCAGGAAACTGAGAGTTATTGTTTTTCGTTGTAGACTATTCTGTTCCTCTTTGTCAACTATTCCTTTCACGTCTGTCCGTATTTGAACTGATAATCCTGATTCCTCTGTGCAGGGAGTCTGTTCTGGTATGGGCAGTAGGGGGTTAACAACTCTTGGCATGTCTGGTGTTTGTCTACTAATACGCTTGGCTTGGTGGATAAAACTGCTTCTCTTAAGTCGTCCCAATGCAAGATTTTGGAATCGGTCCTTCATTGGATGTCTCCGGTTACTATATGACTAGTGCCAGTTACTATATGACTAGTGCCAGTTACTATATGATTAGTGCCGGTTACTATATGACTAGTGCCCGTTACTATATGACTAGTTCCGGTTACTATATGACTAGTTCCGGTTACTATATGACTAGCACCGGTTACTATATGACTAGTGCCGGTTACTATATGACTAGTGCGAGTTACAAATCATTTGCTGCACACATATTTGTCCTGACAAAATTACACCTGACATTTGTTTTGTAAAAAAAAAAAAATAAATTAGATCTTCAGAAAGTTAATATCTAAATTAGTTATCTTATTTAATTGTGTCACTACATTTTCTCAAATAAATAAATCATCTGATATTATTATCATATACACTTATCGAATATACTTATATTTCCTACTGGTCTCGCTTATCGTTGGAACTAGATAATAATTTTTGACGGCACGAACGTTTTATGTTCGGACATGAAAACCACATTAACGATATCCCCGTAGCTGCTCCCATTTTCTCTGCCTCTTGTTTGATATTTGGGCAAGTTTTCATTTAAAACACAAATGGTAGGAAAGATTTCACTTGCTGACCCCACGGTTTGGATAATTCTAACGAAAGCAACGAAACTTCAATCATTATTTATCCTCAAAAGAAATACTCTATGGACAACTAGCAGATGGCAAAACGAACTATAGGGCGGCAAAAACCTGGATTTGTCATCATCATCATGTGCCATACCGGTTGGTGTAGACGACCATGTCCTTCCACAATCTTCCATCCACCGTGCATCGTATCAATTCTCTTGTTTGAATGTTTTCCATGCCATGACACCAAGCTATCTACCATCCTCTCTCTTTGTCGTCCACGATCTCTATTTCCTTCTATTTTGCCAGTTGTAACCAAAGGTTCCAACTTTCCTCTTCTCATGATGTGACCGAAAAATGTTGATTATTTCTTTCTGATGTTTTTTTTAGGGGCTCCCTTTTTGTGTTGACCACTTTGAGAATGTCCTGGTTGGTCTTTTCAGCTGTCCATTGAACTCTCAACATTTTCTGAGAAATCCCATCTCTGTGGCCTCGTCTTTTCATTCCCAAAATATTTTCGCTGTCAAGTGAGAACAGATCGGGAGAAAGAACAGCCTTTCCTGACTCCTTGTTTTATTTATTGGAACTTGTTTGTTGCCAGTACATGTTTTTATATTATTCTCAGATCCTTGCCATCAATGTTTAATTTCTCCAGAATATTGATTATTTCTACATGCTTTACTTTGTCAAATGCTTTTGTGTTGTCTATAAAGCACATATAAAGATCTTTCTTTACCTCTATAGATTTTTCTATCTATTTGTTAGGAATCCTATTGCATTATTAGTGCCCTTTCCTTCCACAAATCCACATTGTCTCTCACTTATTTCTTGTTTTATTTTGCCCCTTACACGTCTCATGATGATTCTTAATAATATTTTCGTCGATTTGTAGACTTGTGTAAACGTGACATGAAGACTCTGAACATAAACCCTGCAGCCTCGGAAGACAAAGCTGCAGACCGCAATCTTTGGAAACGCACTCTAAAAATTCAACTCAAACAAGAAGCAGACAGATTCATAAAAAAGAGAATACACGGCGACAGAAAATGTAAGAAAATAACATTTCTAGGGGCGCTGGAACATCCATAGTCAACTATGACTGACGGAGGTTACTTTGAATTTCATCTCATTATTCTAACAAAATACGGCTAGGTGTATCCAGGAGCGTTAGAGGAAGTACAGCTTTTATTTTTAAATAATATACACTAAGAGCGTTGAACTTATAACTGTTAGTCCGTACCGCTGAGGGTTTCCTGCGATATTGTCTATTTGACAGACTTTAGACATCGACGAGTTTTGTCTGTTATTGTTATAAGACAATGCCGGCGACGTCTGTGGTATGTGCTGAGACCTGTCAGGTAGGCTCACGTGTTGTGGACAATACCTGGTTACATTCGATGACGGTGTCACATAGAAAGTACATACTGGTTCTCACCAACTACTTATTGTCTGTTACGTGTTAGATCGAGGCTGAGGGTCGGTGTGACAGCGCGCTGGCTTACCGATACAGTGAGTATGGGTTCAGACGCAGTTTGGAGCACTCCTGTCGATGCAGTGACTAAAGAATGGATACCTGGCTCACTGAGTTGGAGAAAGTTATGACAAAACACTGGCTCCCTCACATGCTACAGCCTGGTACGTCAAAATGTGACATTTCAGTCACCTACGATAAGAGTTTGTCACGTGACACAGCTGATGTTTTTTTTCTATTCTAATCCAGCCTAAGGTATTCACAACAGCACGTTTAGATCTTCTGCTTCAAGTCTTAAGTCTCATTAACTTGACTTGGTCTCTGTCAGCTGTGAGTTGGCTGTTATTTTCAGCCCATGCCTCTGAAAAGGTGCATGTTTTCCTAAATTATTATGGTGTCAGATATTTTTACAAATTATTCAAACACATTTTTTTGATCGCATCATGTTTGAATTATACAGAACTTTCTTATGTTTAGTAGTATCATGAATTATATAGAACTTTCTTATGTTTGGTAGCATCATGTTTGAATTATATAGAACTTTCTTATGTTTAGTAGCATCATGTTTGAATTATACAGAACTTTCTTATGTTTAGTAGCATCATGTTTGAATTATATAGAACTTTCTTATGTTTGGTAGCATCATGTTTGAATTATATAGAACTTTCTTATGTTTGGTAGCATCATGTTTGAATTATATAGAACTTTCTTATGTTTGGTAGCATCATGTTTGAATTATACAGAACTTTCTTATGTTTAGTAGCATCATGAATTATATAGAACTTTCTTATGTTTGGTAGCATCATGTTTGAATTATATAGAACATTCTTAGGTTGGTATCATCATGTTTGAATAATATAGAACTTTCATATTTTTTATGGCATCATGAATTATATAGAACTTTCTTATGTTTGATAGCATCATTTTTGAATTATATTGAACATTTATTTTATGTTTGGTAGCATCATGTTTGAATTATCTAGAACTTTCTTATGCTTGATAGCATCATGATTGAATTATATAGAACTTTCTTATGTTTGATGACATCATATTTGAATAATATAGAACATTTTATGTTTGGTAGCATAATGTTTGAATTATATAGAACTTTCTTATGTTTGGTAGCATCATGTTTTTGAGTTATATAGAACTTTCTCATGTTTGATAGCATCATGTTTGAAGAAGATATAACTTTTTTATGTTTGGTAGCATCATGTTTGAGTTATATAGAATTTGATTATTTTTGGTAGCACCATGTTTGAGTAATATAGAACTTTCTTAATTTGGTAGAATCGTGTTTGAATTATATAGAACTTGTTCTTATGTTTGGTAGCATCATGCATGAATTACATAGAACTTTCTTATGTTTGATAGCATTATGTTTGGATTATATAGAACTTTCTTATGGTTGATAGCATCTTGTTTGAATTATATTGAACTTTCTTATATTTGGTAGCATTATGTTTGAGTTATATTTAACTTTTTTTTAATGTTTGGTAGCATCATGTTTGAATTATATAGAACTTTCTTATGTTTGATAGCATCATGCATGAATAATATAGAACTGTCTTATGTTTTTATAGCATAATGTTTAAGTTATACAGAACTTTCTTATGTTTGGTAGCATCACGAATTATATAGAAATTTGTTATGTTTGATAGCATCATGAATTATACAGAACTTTCTTTTGTGTGATAGCATCATGAATTATACAGAGATTTCTTTTGTGTGATAGCATCATGAATTATACAGTGATTTCTTATGTTTGATAGCATCGTGAGTTACATAGAACTTAGTTATGTTTGATAGCATCGTGAATTACATAGAACTTAGTTATGTTTGATAGCATCGTGAATTACATAGAACTTAGTTATGTTTGATCATCATCATAATCATGTGCCATACCGGTTGGCGTAGGCGATCATGTCCCTCCACAATCTTCTATCTACAGTGTATCGTATCAGTTCTGTTGTTGACTGTTTTCCATGCCATGACACCAAGCTATCCAGTATTTTCTCTCTTTGTCGCCCGCGATATCTCTTTCCTTTTATTTTGCCAGTTGTAATCATGTATTCCAACTTTCCTCTTCTCATGATGTGCCCGAAAAATGTTGATTGCTTCTTTCTGATGTTTTTTAAGAGCTCGCTTTTTGTGTTGGCCTCTTTGAGAACTTCCTCATTGGTCTTTTTAGCTGTCCAGGGAACTTTCAACATTCTTCTGAGAAATCCCATCCTTGTGGCCTCTAATCGTCTTTTCATTTGTTTGTCTACTGTCCATGATTCGCTTCCATAGGTCAGAATTGGTTCTATATAGTGCCGATGAACTCACTTTCTCATTTTATTGACATAGATTTGTTGCATAAGATATTTTAACCTTCTGAAATGCTATTTTGGCCTGAGCTATTCTGCTTTTTTATTTCTGTGGTGCATCTCCCATCTGATATTATTGTGCTCTAGTATTTGAAACGTTGCACTTGTTTCAGATTTGTCTCGTTTATTTTTATGCTGCATGATGGTGATGATTGTTCCTTCGATATAACCATTTGATTACTTCTGTTTTCTTACTATTCTGACTGAGACCTATCTTTTACTATTATGTCTATCATTTCTTGTAGTTCATTCTCTGTCTCTACTATTAAGACTGTGTCATCCGCATATCGCAAATTATTTATGTTGTGACCGTTGACTTCAATTCCTTTTTGATATTCCTTGTATGTTTGATAGCATCGTGAATTATATAGAACTTTGTTATGTTTATAGCATCATTATACAGAACTTTGTTATGTTTGGTAGCATCATGAATTATATAGAACTTTCGTATTTTTGGTAGCATCGTGAATTACATAGAACTTACTTATGTTTGATAGCATCGTGAATTACATAGAACTTACTTATGTTTGATAGCAACATGTTTGAATTACATAAAACCTACTTATGGTTGATAGCATCGTGAATTAAATAGAACTTACTTATGTTTGATAGCAACATGTTTGAATTACATAGAACCTACTTTGAATTACATAGAACCTACTTATGGTTGATAGCATCGTGAATTACATAGAACTTACTTATGTTTGATAGCATCATGTTTGAATTATATAGAACTTACTTATGTTTGATAGCATCATGTTTGAATTATATAGAACTTACTTATGTTTGATAGCATCATGTTTGAATTACATAGAACTTACTTTTGGTTGATAGCATCGTGAATTACATAGAACTTACTTATGTTTGATAGCATCATGTTTGAATTATATAGAACTTACTTATGTTTGATAGCATCATGTTTGCTTCTTTTTACATTTCCAACTTTCTTAAGTTAGGTTCTGCTGTTATGAATGGACCAAATGATCTATTTATCTTGCCAGTGCTCCCATGAAGCAGCTCATTTTCTGTCTCACTTTCTCAGAATGTAATGGCTGCCTTGTGTGGTCCTATCTTCCATTTGGTAAACTCTGATTGCTGGAAGCAGATTGTGTGTTTCTGTGTGTGTCTGTGCGTGTATGAAAGGCATAAATCACGAATTTGAAATTATTAACTTATAAACACACACACACACACACAACACACACACAAAAATGTATCAAAAATACACACAGCACACAAGAGTGTATCAAACATACACACACATACACACAACACATAAAAATGTATCACACATACACACACAAGAATATATCACACATACACACACATACACACACATACACACAAAAATTATCACACATACACACACAACACACAAGAATGTATCACACATACACACACAACACACATACACTCACAACACACAAATGTATCACACACACAAACAACACACATTCAACACTCGTGTAATTATTGATCTATCTTCAGCTACACTTTTCTTTCAACCCTGGTCTGTGCTACTGTTTCTTTCAACCCTGGTCTGTGCTACTGTTTCTTTCAACCCTGGTCTGTGCTACTGTTTCTTTCAACCCTGGTCTGTGCTACTGTTTCTTTCAACCCTGGTCTGTGCTACTGTTTCTTTCAACCCTGGTCTGTGCTACTGTTTCTTTCAACCCTGGTCTGTGCTACTGTCTCTTTCAACCCTGGTCTGTGCTACTGTTTCTTTCAACCCTGGTCTGTGCTACTGTTTCTTTCAACCCTGGTCTGTGCTACTGTTTCTTTCAACCCTGGTCTGTGCTACTGTTTCTTTCAACCCTGGTCTGTGCTACTGTTTCTTTCAACCCTGGTCTGTGCTACTGTTTCTTTCAACCCTGGTCTGTGCTACTGTTTCTTTCAACCCTGGTCTGTGCTACTGTTTCTTTCAACCCTCTTCTGTGCTACTGTTTCTTTCAACCCTCTTCTGTGCTACTGTTTCTTTCAACCCTCTTCTGTGCTACTGTTTCTTTCAACCCTGGTCTGTGCTACTGTTTCTTTCAACCTTGGTCTGTGCTACTGTTTTACTAGGGGATGATTGTGTATGTGTGTGTCTCATTGTCAAACACAGCCACTGACTGAACAAACCCACACAAAGAAGATCACAATGTGCGAGATGAGGTACTTGAGGAATACAACAAACAACACAAGTTTAATTAAACATCATCAAATGCGAAAATCAGAGAACAGATCGGAATTAAACAGTGCATGGAGAAGGTATGCAAACAACAAATGAAATGGTTTGGGTAATTTGTAAGGATGAAACTAGACCAAATAACATTCATAGCCTTTTGTCTCAAAACATTAGTACAGAGAGCAAGAGGGAGACCAAGAAAGAGATGGTTAGATGAAAGACATATGCATTGTCAAGTATATGTTAACAGCGCCCAGATACGCACAAGAACGAATCTACGTCTAAAAGGAAAACGAACACGGGGTACACCTACACGCCCGGTTATTTTGTTGTACATTGTAACATAGACATACAACAGTATGTGAAGCAGTTAAGCGAAAAGAACAAGACAAACTATATATTATACATTCCATTGTTCTCCTTCCACGCTTCAATGCAACATCAAGGGGATAAAAGAAAGAAAGAAAGAAAGAAAGAAAAGCAGGAAGAAAGAAAGAAAAAGAAAGAAAGAAGATAGACGGACAGAAAGAGAGAGAGAGAGAAAGAAAGAAAGAAAGAAGATATACGGAGAGGAAGAGAGAAATAAAGAAAGAAAGAAAGAAAGAAAGAATCAATTTTCTACTATAATTAATAGTCTGTACTTAAACTGCCATTAATAATGGGAAGCTTTCATCAAACGACACGACCTTACATGCCTGGGTAATACACTCGATTGTTGAACTCGCTGAAGCCGTCAAGTCAGTTGTCAGCAAACTAGGTCTCCCATATGTTTACCATAACAATGAAGGGGTCCATAAACTTGGATGTTTCCTGAACAGGCGAGTTGGTTAATTTCTAAAACAGATACGTGGTTACAGATGTTAGAGAGATTGGCCAATAAGTGGATGGTAAGTGCATAATGAAAGACAATTTGTTGTAGGAACGAGCGGAGCTCATGTTGCGGTAATTAAATGTTGAGAGTTGAAATTGTTTGGTGGTAGACTTGTTATGGGAGCTGGCAGATGAGCTGCCGGGTGATGGCGGTTCGGAATGTGCCAAACAAAACAACAATAACCATGAGGTAGGATGAAGTAATGAGGAGATTGGTTTATAATTGTTAACTTAATGGCAGGGGCTGTCAGGTGGGAGTAGAAGTGGCAGGGGAGATGGGAGTAAATGTGGAGAAAAGTGGGTGAGGAGGTGCGGGTGGAAGCGGGAGTAGAGGAGGGAATGGAGGTGGGAGTAGAGGTGGGAGTAGAGGTAGGAGGGGAAGTAGGAGGGTAGTTGAGAGTGGAGGTGGGAGGGATGTAGGAGGTGAGGTGGGAGTTGAGTGGGAGTAGAGATGGGAGTGGAGGTGGGAGGAGAGGTAGAAGGGGAGGTGAGAGTGGAGGTGTGAGTAGAGGTGGGAGTAGAGGTGGGAGCAAAAGTGGGAGTAAAGTGGGTGAGGAGGTGCGGGTGGAAGCGGAGTAGAGGAGGGAATGGAGGTGGGAGTAGAGGTGGGAGGAGAGGTAGAAGGGGAGGTGAGAGTGGAGGTGTGAGTAGAGGTGGGAGTAGAGGTAGGAGGGGAGGTAGGAGGGTAGTTGAGAGTGGAGGTGGGAGGGATGTAGGAGGTGAGGTGGGAGTTGAGTGGGAGTAGAGATGGGAGTGGAGGTGGGAGTGGAGGTGGGAGTAGAGGTGGTAGTGGAGGTGGGAGTGGAGGTGGAAGTGTAGGTGGGGGTAAAAGTGGGAATAGAGGTTTAGTGGAGGTGGGAGTAGAGGTGGGAATGGAGGTGGGAGTACAGTGGGAGTGGAGGTGGGAGTAGAGGTTGGAGGGGAGGTAGGAGGGTAGTTGAGAGTGGAGGTGGGAGGGATGTAGGAGGTGAGGTGGGAGTAGAGATGGTAGTGGAGGTGGGAGTGGAGGTGGAAGTGTAGGTGGGGGTAAAAGTGGGAATAGAGGTTTTAGTGGAGGTGGGAGTAGAGGTGGGAATGGAGGTGGGAGTAAAGGTGGGAGTGGAGGTGGGAGTAGAGGTTGGAGGGGAGGTAGGAGCAAAAGTGGGTGTAAAGGTGGGAGTACAGGTGGGAGTATAGGTGGGAGTGGATGTGGGAATAGAGGTGGGAGAGGAGGTGGGAGTGGAGGTAGGAGTAGAGGTAGGAGTAGAGGTGGGAGTAGAGGTGGGAGTGGAGGTGGGAGTAGAGGTGGGAGTAGAGTTGGAGTGGAGGTAGGAGTAAAGGTGGGAGTAAAGGTAGGAGTGGAGGTAGGAGTAGTGGGAGTAGATTTTGGAGTGGAGGTGGGAGTGGAGGTAGGAGTAGAGGTGGGAGGGAGGTGGGAGGGAGTAGAAGGGGAGGTGAGAGTGGAGGTGTGAGTAGAGGTGGGAGTAGAGGTGGGAGCAAAAGTGGGAGTAAAAGGGGGTAGAGGTGGGAGTGGAGGTGGGAGTAGAGGTGGGAGTGGAGATGGGATTAGAGGAGTGAGTGGAGGTGGGAGTAGATGTGGGAGTGGAGATGGGATTAGAGGAGTGAGTGGACGTGGGAGTAGAGGTGGGAGTGGAGGTGGGAGTTGAGATGGGAATAGAGGTGGGAGTGGAAGTGGGAGTAAAAGTGGGGAGTAGAAGTGGGAGTGGAGGTGGGAGTAGAGGTGGGAGTGGAGATGGGATTAGAGGAGTGAGTGGAGGTGGGAGTAGAGGTGGGAGTGAGGTGTGAATTGAGATGGGAGTAGAGGTGGGAGTGGAACTGAGAGTGGAGATGGGAGTTGAGGTGGTAGTAGAGGTGGGAGCAGAAGTGGGAGTAGAGGTGGGAGTGGAGGTGGGAGTAGAGGTTGGAGTGGAGATGGAGTAGAGGAGTGAGTGGAGGTGGGGGAGTAGAGGAGGAGTGGAGGTGGGAGTAGAGGAGGGAGTGGAGGTGGGAGTAGAGGAGGGAGTGGAGGACGGGTATAGGAGGGAGTAGAGGAGGTGAGAGTAGAGATGAGAGTGGAGTTTGGAGTAGAGTGGAAGTAGAGGTGGGAGTACAGGTGGGAGTGGAGGTGGAAGTGGAGGTGGGAGTGGTGGTAGGAGTGGATGTGAGAGTGGAGGTGGGTGTGGATGTACGAGTGGGGGTTGGAGTAGAGGTGGGAGTGCAGATGGGAGTAGAGGTGAGAGTGTAGCAGTGAATTTAAGAGTGTAACGAAATGAAGGGGTGTGGGTACGGTGTGGAGAGAGTGTGACAAACACAGGATGTGTGAAGAATTGAAGTGAATTGCGTTCTGTGGGAGTAGGAAGAGATTCACTTGTTTTAAAAATAAGTGACAAACACGGATAGAGTTAGGTGGGGGCTAAGATCAAGGTAACGTGATAGATGACGTGAAGCAAACCCTTTGGATGGGAACTTCAGGAAGTAGCTGTTGATTGTTGAACAGGCACATAAGGAACTGTAATGCTGTAACCTTATTTAAAAAGGTTGTATTCTTTATATCATAGACTGACGTCGAACAGATCGTGTCTCGCCAAGAAGAAGCCAACAACCGAAAGGTGTCCATTCTTAATAGTCAGCTCAAACTCAGCGATATCTCATTTAAATCTGACATCGAGCTGGCTGAGTTCTTCCGGTCCATGTAGGATTATTTGTATTCTATTTATAAATGAAATAATAATGAATGTGTTGATAACAAGTTATATGAAGATTAAGTTAGTAGTACTGTAAGCTTGTTATTTTCTTTATTCAAAAGTCAACAGTTGATCAAATCAACTGACAACACAATCGTCTATGAACAATCCTATAATAATGTTTATATCAACAGTAGAGGATCTCTGGCCAGTCCTCCACGCACACTTCATTCAAGGTCAACAGTTGATCAAATCACTTTACAACACAAATCATCTATGAACTCACTGAACAATCCTATGAATAACGTTTATATCAACGGTAGGGGGATCTCTGATAGCCCGAGTCTTCCATGCATGACTCACTCAAGTGATCACTGATCAGCTGCCCTTTTCCCTGTTCATCCCTGGCCAGCGGTCTCCAACCGTCAACCCACTCTCCCTTGGCCAACTTTTTAACTGCCCTCAAACTACGTCATCGTATTTTTACGTCACTTTTCACTCTCCGCACACTGTATTGCACTACCTATTGTGGCGTGCAAATAGTTTATCAATTCCAATTTAATTCCGTCCCTTCACCTTTTAGTGCGCAATTTCGCGTCTACAATGGGTCCGAGACAAGAGATCAGACGTAGAACGAACGTGTCAGCAGAGTGGCTACGCCACGAAGGCGTACGGCCCACTGGTCAGCAGGGAGCACAAGCACCGTAGATAATTAGCACCAGTAAGTGGAATATTTCAACTTGTATAGGAGGAAAGACTGGGAGGTTAGAGAGAGAAGCTTGGAAAACTACGGTGGTAGCAATGACATAGTCTATGTAAATCTGTCTGTTAGTACCAGTTAGTCGGAACGTCTCGGAAACCAGTCAGATGACAGGTGGAACTTAGACAACTAGCGGGTCCTCGGGGGGGGGGGGGGGGTAGTGTGAGGAAGTACAGAACTGATGTGCTAGTTTATGTAGTTTCCCGAGCGGAAATATCTAAACCGCAGGGCATTTTGATTTGTTACAGAAGTGTCATGTTGGATTTCCTGTAATATATTATTTTGATGTGTTACAGAAGTGTCATGTTGGATTTCCTGTAATATATTATTTTGATGTGTTACAGAAGTGTCATGTTGGATTTCCTGTAATATATTATTTGATGTGTTACAGAAGTGTCCTTTTGGATTTCCTGTAATATAGCGTTTACACAGTTTTTATTCCAAGAGAGACCTGTGCATGCAATTATTTACCCAAGGCGGTGTGTATATGGTAGTTAAGTCTGAGTGACAGTCAAAGACAACGAAGATGGATGTGAAGTAAGCTAGGCAGTCCCTAACTAACACGGAGAGTATGCGCGGTGGATCGAACAGCTAGAGGTCACGGAAATTCGAGGACAAAATAGTCCAGTCCACGGCCATCAATACAGGAAAGAGCGCCTACACCCACCACCGGTGTACCAACCACGAGGGGCTAAGCTATTACAAGAACACGAAAGAACAGTGTATATTCTTTCAACGGGGCCACGAGCAGTATATCAGTTATTCCATCCACCACCTGACCGAGGCGGTATTATCCAGCAGTCTGTACACGCCAGTTTCAAGTACTATCCGTGTACAAGTCGAGTCGCCCCGGCAACAAACAGAAGTTCTATCAGTGAAGGTTCTCGTCCAGCATCGCAAACCTTCTGTAACAAGATACGTCTACTACATCGGATACCTTGCACCAGTGGGGTAGCTACTACAAGCATAACAATAAATACATATCGTGAACAGGAATAGAGGTGGGAGTGGGAGTGGGAAAGAGGTGGGAGTGGATGTGGGAGTAAAGTTGTAGGATATGTGGGATGAGATTTGGGATTGGAGGTAAGAGTGGAGGTGAGAGTGGATGTAGGAGTGGAGGTGAGAGTGGTTGTAGGAGTGGAGGTGAGAGTGGATGTAGGAGTAAAGATTGAATTAGAGGTGGGAGTGGATGTGGGGAGTGGAGGTGAGAGTGGATGTAGGAGTGGAGGTGAAAGTAGATGTAGGAGTAAAGATTGAATTAGAGGTGATAGTGGATGTGGGAGTGGAGGTGAGAGTGGATGTAGGAGTGGAGGTGAGAGTAGATGTAGGAGTAAAGATTGAATTAGAGGTGGGAGTGGATGTGGGAGTGGAGGTGAGAGTAGATGTAGGAGTAAAGATTGAATTAGAGGTGGGAGTGGATGTGGGAGTGGAGGTGAGAGTAGATGTAGGAGTAAAGATTGAATTAGAGGTGATAGTGGATGTGGGAGTGGAGGTGAGAGTGGATGTAGGAGTGGAGGTGAGAGTAGATGTAGGAGTAAAGATTGAATTAGAGGTGGTAGTGGATGTGGAGTGGAGGTGAGAGTAGATGTAGGAGTAAAGATTGAATTAGAGGTGGTAGTGGATGTGGGAGTGGAGGTGAGAGTAGATGTAGGAGTAAAGATTGAATTAGAGGTGGGAGTGTATGTAGGAGTGGATGTGAGAGTAGATGTAGGAGTGGAGGTGAGAGTAGATGTAGGAGTAAAGATTGAATTAGAGGTGGTAGTGGATGTAGGAGTGGATGTGAGAGTAGATGTAGGAGTAAAGATTGAATTAGAGGTGGTAGTGGATGTAGGAGTGGAGGTGAGAGTAGATGTAGGAGTAAAGATTGAATTAGAGGTGGGAGTGGATGTAGGAGTGGAGGTGAGAGTAGATGTAGGAGTAAAGATTGAATTAGAGGTGGGAGTGGATGTGGGAGTGGAGGTGAGAGTAGATGTAGGAGTAAAGATTGAATTAGAGGTGGGAGTGGATGTGGGAGTGGAGGTGAGAGTGGATGTAGGAGTGGAGGTGAGAGTAGATGTAGGAGTAAAGATTGAATTAGAGGTGGGAGTGGATGTGGGAGTGGAGGTGAGAGTAGATGTAGGAGTAAGATTGAATTAGAGGTGGGAGTGGATGTGGGAGTGAAGGTGAGAGTAGATGTAGGAGTAAAGATTGAATTAGAGGTGGGAGTGAATGTGGGAGTGGAGGTGAGAGTAGATGTAGGAGTAAAGATTGGATTAGAGATGGGGGTAGTTATTGACTAGAGATGAAAGTCTAAATGATAGACTAAAGATAAATGTGGAAGTGGTTATTGGACTAGAGTTGAGAGTAGTTATTGGACTAGAGGTGGTAGTAGGTTTTGGACTAGCTGTGGCAGTAGTTATTGACTAGAGGTGGGAGTAGTTTTGGACTAGAGGTGGGAGTAGTTATTGGACTAGAGGTGGAGTAGTTATTGGACTAGAGGTGGCAGTAGTTATTGGACTTGAGGTGGCAGTAGTTATTGGACTAGAGGTGGAGTAGTTATTGGACTAGAGGTGGAAGTAATTATTGGACTAGGGGTGGGCGTAGTTACTGGACTAGAGTTGGGAGTAGTTATTGGACTAGAGGTGGGAGTAGTTATTGGACTAGAGGTGGGAGTAGTTATTGGACTAGATGTGGGAGTAGTTTTTGGACTAGAGGTGGGAGTAGTTATTGGACTAGAGGTGGCAATAGTTATTGGACTAGAGGTGGGAGTTATTATTGGACTAGAGGTGGGAGTAGTTATTGGACTAGAGGTGGAAGTAGCTATTGGACTAGAGGTGGAAGTAGTATTGGATTAGAGGTGGGAGTAGGTATTAGACTAGAGGTGGGAGTAGGTTTTGGACTAGAGGTGGGAGTAGTTATTGGACTAGAGGAGGGAGTAGGTATTGGACTAGAGGTGGAAGTAGTTAATGCACTAGAAGTGGAAGTAGTTATTGGACTAGAGGTGGAAGTAGTTAATGCACTAGAAGTGGAAGTAGTTATTGGACTAGAGGTGGAAGTAGAACTGTAGCTACATCGCTAGTTACTACGGTCTTGGTACTGAAGAACTGGAGCTGTGGAGATGTAGCTGGATCTCCAGCTGTGTAGTTGTAGCTGCCATGTTAATATTGTATACATAAGCTATAGCACGGATGTCGTCGCTATTTCAATAACACCAGGTCCCACTCAACTTCCATAATTTTTTTTTTAAAATTACAATAATAAGGACATGGTATCTAGAAGGTTAAAAGAAGTCATGATAATAGAAAGCTGAGCATAACGGCTGCTGTTACAAGTCATCCTCCTGTTCTTACTGCTGCCTGAAGCCAGCACACCTGCACAAAGGTACGACAGTGAGAAACATGAGGAAGTTATTAAAATGCTCCGGGACCGAAATATTGGCAGCAAATACTCGAGAATATTTGTGTAAACATGTGTTGGAAACAAACAGCCGCCATACATCTTGGCAAGCAATCAGTAAATTCCAAGGCACGTAAAAGCTGGAGATATACGCGGAAGTGCAGTTTCGGTATATCTGCTGTCTGTGGAGAAAGAAAGCGACGAGATTAATGTCGGAGATACCTAAATGTAGAGTAGTTAAATAGATCTAAAATAGCTGGGATATTCTCCATTAATTTAGATACAAGTGATGATAACAACGTTAGAGGAAGGATGCAGCTGAAGCTTCACAAATAAAATGGTTCAGCAACAACAACAAATGTAAAGCATTTTATGGTGAGGGTTCTTATTTCTTCTTACCGTGAACAAGTATGAGGTTTTATTTTTATTCATTTTTTTTTGTGGGGGGGGGGGGGTGATGGCTCCTGTGTGTGTGTGTGAGAATGTTACAACTTTTATAGCAGAGAACGAACTAGAAGAAATGATGGACGTAATTGTGAGAGATAGCAACTTGAAAGTTCTCATCTGAACAGTTAGAGATATAAATGTGATATCGAAGAAACAATCACCTCGCAACATAAAAATACACGGGACAAATTGAAATATGTGCAGAGCCTGAAATACTTGAGACATCAGATAGAAGATGCACCACAGAAATAATAGCAGAATAGCTCAGGCTAAAGTAGCATTTCAGAAAATGACAAATATCTTGCACAAGTTTATGTAAATACAAGTGAGAATGAGAGTTAATTGGAGCTCTACAGAGCCAATTTTGACCTATGGAAGCGAATCACGGACATTAGAACAAAGAAATGAAAAGACGATTACAGGCCTCATGTAGGAGTCATTATGAGAAGAGTAATGTTGGAGTACTTGGTTATAACTGGCAAAATACAGGGAAACAGAGATCGCGGATGACAAAGAGAGAAGAAAATAGTGTTTATGCTGTACATGGTATTCTCAACATTCTTCTGTAAAACCACATTTCTACAGACTCCAATGATTTTCTTGTCTGTTGTACTATTGTCCATGGTTCACATCCATATGTTAAGACTGGCTCTACATAACATTTAAGAACTCTTTTTTCTTGTTTCTATTGTCAAAAATGGATTGCATAATATCTTCCTCATTTTTTGGAAAGCTGCTTTTACCTGAGCCATTCTGCATCTCACCTGCTTTTGTACATCTTCCGTCTGAGGTTAACAAAGTTCCCAAATATTTAAATTCATTTATTTGTTTTTACTATTGTTCCACTTCTCTTTATTTTGCACTGATGTGTCTTTTTCTTTGTTGTTACATAGCATGGTCTTACATAGCTAACTAATAGTGAAGTATCGGAAATAAAATAATTAAAACTAGTTCGAGAAACACACACACACACACACACACACACATTAGTGCGGAACACAGTACAAAAACAACAACACCTCCTCGATGAAACATACAACTAGCACGAAAACGCACACAAACGCGCATGCGCTTATAAGAAAAAAACGAACAAACCAGAATGCGTCTGAACACACTCTCACTTCCGGTCAAGCTAACCGATTGCTACTTCATCCATTGACCTCGAACTGATTGCTGCCCTCGGCCACTGAGTAGTGAAGCGTGTTGTCGGAGCAGTCAAGTGTTGAACCGATACAGTTCTTGTCAATCAAACGAGACCAATAGAAGTGAGACAATCATTAAAGCAAAGACTTGTGTTCTGTTGTCACTCTATTTAGGAGTGGTTAGTTGGTGCTTCATGTCCAAGGTCTTGTTGGGTGATCACCAGCAAACATTGATTTTCAACGTCCCCCCCCCTCCCCCTGTTCTCTCTGTGTTGTGAGCGCCGCATCTCCTACCATAGAAACTAACACCATCGTAAGTGTGTTCATGTCGACGTGCTAACTGTTACCGGCTATAGGGACATTGTTTGGTGCTAACTGTTACCAATTATCAAGACATTGTTTGGTGCTAACTGTTACCAATTTTCAAGACATTGTTTGGTGCTAACTGTTACCAATTATCAAGACATTGTTTGGTGGTAACTGTTACCAATTATTAAGACATTGTTTGGTGGTAACTGTTACTAGTTATAGGGACAATGTTTGGTGGTAACTGTTACCAATTATCAAGACATTGTTTGGTGGTAACTGTTACCAATTACCAAGACATTGTTTGGTGGTAAATGTTAACAATTATCAAGACATTGTTTGGTGGTAACTGTTACCAATTATCAAGACATTGTTTGGTGGTAACTGTTACTAGTTATAGTGACATTGTTTGGTGGTAACTGTTACCAATTATCAAGACATTGTTTGGTGGTAACTGTTACTAGTTATAGGGACATTGTTTGGTGGTAACTGTTACTAGTTATAGGGAGATTGTTTGGTGGTAACTGTTACCAATTATCAAGACATTGTTTGGTGGTAACTGTTACTAGTTATAGGGACATTGTTTGATGGTAACTGTTAATAGTTATAGGGACATTGTTTGGTGGTAACTGTTACTAGTTATAGGGACATTGTTTGGTGGTAACTGTTACTAGTTATAGGGACATTGTTTGGTGGTAACTGTTACTAGTTATAGGGACATTGTTTGGTGGTAACTGTTACCAGTTATAGGGACATTGTTTGGTGGTAACTGTTACCGGTTATAGGGACATTGTTTGGTGGTAACTGTTACTAGTTATAGGGACATTGTTTGGTGGTAACTGTTACCAGTTATAGGGACATTGTTTGGTGGTAACTGTTACTAGTTATAGGGACATTGTTTGGTTGTAACTGTTACCAGTTATAGGGACATTGTTTGGTGGCAACTGTTACCAGTTATAGGGACATTGGTGGTAGCTGTTACAAGTTATAGGGACATTGGTGGTAGCTGTTACCAATTATCAAGACATTGTTTGGTGGTAACTGTTACTAGTTATAGGGACATCGTTTGGTGGTAACTGTTACCAATTATCAAAACATTGTTCGGTGGTAACTGTTACTAGTTATAGGGACATTGTTTGGTGGTAACTGTTACCAATTATCAAGACATTGTTTGGTGGTAACTGTTACTAGTTACAGGGACATTGTTTGGTGGTAACTGTTACCAATTATCAAGACATTGTTTGGTGGTAACTGTTACCAATTATCAAGACATTGTTTGGTGTTAAATGTTACCAATTATCAAGACATTGTTTGGTGGTAACTGTTACTAGTTATAGGGACATTGTTTGGTGGTAACTGTTACTAGTTATAAGGACATTGTTTGGTGGTAACTGTTACTAGTTATAGGGACATTGTTTGGTGGTAACTGTTACCAATTATCAAGACATTGTTTGGTGGTAACTGTTACTAGTTATAGGGACATTGTTTGGTGGTAACTGTTAATAGTTATAGGGACATTGTTTGGTGGTAACTGTTACTAGTTATAGGGACATTGTTTGGTGGTAACTGTTACTAGTTATAGGGACATTGTTTGGTGGTAACTGTTACCAGTTATAGGGGCATTGTTTGGTGGTAACTGTTACCGGTTATAGGGACATTGTTTGGTGGTAACTGTTACTAGTTATAGGGACATTGTTTGGTGGTAACTGTTACCAGTTATAGGGACATTGTTTGGTGGTAACTGTTACTAGTTATAGGGACATTGTTTGGTGGTAACTGTTACCAGTTATAGGGACATTGTTTGGTGGCAACTGTTACCAGTTATAGGGACATTGGTGGTAGCTGTTACAAGTTATAGGGACATTGGTGGTATCTGTTACCAGTTATAGAGACATTGGTGGTAGCTATTACCAGTTATAGGGACATTGTTTGGTGGTATCTGTTACCAGTTATAGAGACATTGGTGGTAGCTATTACCAGTTATAAGGACATTGTTAGGTGGTATCTGTTACCAGCTATAAGGACGTTGTTAGGTGGTATCTGTTACCAGCTATAAGGACATTGTTTGGTGGTATCTGTTACCAGCTATAAGGACATTGTTAGGTGGTATCTGTAACCAGCTGTAATGACATTGTTTGGTGGCAACTGTTGCCAGCTATAAGGACGTTGTTTGGTGGTAACTGTTACCAATTATCAGGACATTGTTTGGTGGTAACTGTTAACAATTATCAAGACATTGTTTGGTGGTAACTGTTACCAATTATCAAGACATTGTTTGGTGGTAACTGTTACTAGTTATAGTGACATTGTTTGGTGGTAACTGTTACCAATTATCAAGACATTGTTGGTGGTAACTGTTACCAATTACCAAGACATTGTTTGGTGGTAAATGTTAACAATTATCAAGACATTGTTTGGTGGTAACTGTTACCAATTATCAAGACATTGTTTGGTGGTAACTGTTACTAGTTATAGTGACATTGTTTGGTGGTAACTGTTACCAATTATCAAGACATTGTTTGGTGGTAACTTTTACTAGTTATAGGGACATTGTTTGGTGGTAACTGTTACTAGTTATAGGGAGATTGTTTGGTGGTAAATGTTACCAATTATCAAGACATTGTTTGGTGGTAACTGTTACTAGTTATAGGGACATTGTTTGGTGGTAACTGTTAATAGTTATAGGGACATTGTTTGGTGGTAACTGTTACTAGTTATAGGGGCATTGTTTGGTGGTAACTGTTACTAGTTATAGGGACATTGTTTGGTGGTAACTGTTACTAGTTATAGGGACATTGTTTGGTGTAACTGTTACCAGTTATAGGGACATTGTTTGGTGGTAACTGATACCGGTTATAGGGACATTGTTTGGTGGTAACTGTTACCAGTTATAGGGACATTGTTTGGTGGTAACTGTTACCAGTTATAGGGACATTGTTTGGTGGTAACTGTTACTAGTTATAGGGACATTGTTTGGTTGTAACTGTTACCAGTTATAGGGACATTGTTTGGTGGCAACTGTTACCAGTTATAGGGACATTGGTGGTAGCTGTTACAAGTTATAGGGACATTGGTGGTAGCTGTTACCAATTATCAAGACATTGTTTGGTGGTAACTGTTACTAGTTATAGGGACATCGTTTGGTGGTAACTGTTACCAATTATCAAAACATTGTTCGGTGGTAACTGTTACTAGTTATAGGGACATTGTTTGGTGGTAACTGTTACCAATTATCAAGACATTGTTTGGTGGTAACTGTTACTAGTTATAGGGACATTGTTTGGTGGTAACTGTTACCAATTATCAAGACATTGTTTGGTGGTAACTGTTACCAATTATCAAGACATTGTTTGGTGGTCACTGTTACTAGTCATAGGGACATTGTTTGGTGGTAACTGTTACCAATTTTCAAGACATTGTTTGGTGGTAACTGTTACTAGTTATAGGGACATTGTTTGGTGGTAACTGTTACTAGTTATAAGGACATTGTTTGGTGGTAACTGTTACTAGTTATAGGGACATTGTTTGGTGGTAACTGTTACCAATTATCAAGACATTGTTTGGTGGTAACTGTTACTAGTTATAGGGACATTGTTTGGTGGTAACTGTTAATAGTTATAGGGACATTGTTTGGTGGTAACTGTTACTAGTTATAGGGACATTGTTTGGTGGTAACTGTTACTAGTTATAGGGACATTGTTTGGTGGTAACTGTTACCAGTTATAGGGACATTGTTTGGTGGTAACTGTTACCGGTTATAGGGACATTGTTTGGTGGTAACTGTTACTAGTTATAGGGACATTGTTTGGTGGTAACTGTTACCAGTTATAGGGACATTGTTTGGTGGTAACTGTTACTAGTTATAGGGACATTGTTTGGTGGTAACTGTTACCAGTTATAGGGACATTGTTTGGTGGCAACTGTTACCAGTTATAGGGACATTGGTGGTAGCTGTTACAAGTTATAGGGACATTGGTGGTAGTTGTTACCAGTTATAGAGACATTGGTGGTAGCTATTACCAGTTATAGGGACATTGTTTGGTGGTAACTGTTACCAGTTATAGGGACATTACTGGTAGCTGTTACCAGTTATAGGGACATTGGTGGTAGCTGTTACCAGTTATAAGGACATTGTTAGGTGGTATCTGCTACCAGCTATAAGGACGTTGTTAGGTGGTATCTGTTACCAGCTATAAGGACATTGTTTGGTGGTATCTGTTACCAGCTATAAGGACATTGTTTGGTGGTATCTGTTACCAGCTGTAATGACATTGTTTGGTGACAACTGTTGCCAGCAATAAGGACGTTGTTTGGTGGTAACTGTTACCAATTATCAGGACATTGTTTGGTGGTAACTCTTAACAATTATCAAGACATTGTTTGGTGGTTACTGTTACCAATTATCAAGACATTGTTTGGTGGTAACTGTTACTAGTTATATTGACATTGTTTGGTGGTAACTGTTACCAATTATCAAGACATTGTTTGGTGGTAACTGTTACTAGTTATAGGGACATTGTTTGGTGGTAACTGTTACTAGTTATAGGGAGATTGTTTGGTGGTAACTGTTACCAATTATCAAGACATTGTTTGGTGGTAACTGTTACTAGTTATAGGGACATTGTTTGGTGGCAACTGTTAATAGTTATAGGGACATTGTTTGGTGGTAACTGTTACTAGTTATAGGGACATTGTTTGGAGGTAACTGTTACTAGTTATAGGGACATTGTTTGGTGGTAACTGTTACTAGTTATAGGGACATTGTTTGGTGGTAACTGTTACCAGTTATAGGGACATTGTTTGGTGGTAACTGTTACCGGTTATAGGGACATTGTTTGGTGGTAACTGTTACTAGTTATAGGGACATTGTTTGGTGGTAACTGTTACCAGTTATAGGGACATTGTTTGGTGGTAACTGTTACTAGTTATACGGACATTGTTTGGTTGTAACTGTTACCAGTTATAGGGACATTGTTTGGTGGCAACTGTTACCAGTTATAGGGACATTGGTGGTAGCTGTTACAAGTTATAGGGACATTGGTGGTAGCTGTTACCAATTATCAAGACATTGTTTGGTGCTAACTGTTAGCAATTATCAAGACATTGTTTGGTGGTAACTGTTACTAGTTATAGGGACATCGTTTGGTGGTAACTTTTACCAATTATCAAAACATTGTTCGGTGGTAACTGTTACTAGTTATAGGGACATTGTTTGATGGTAACTGTTACCAATTATCAAGACATTGTTTGGTGGTAACTGTTACTAGTTATAGGGACATTGTTTGGTGGTAACTGTTACCAATTATCAAGACATTGTTTGGTGGTAACTGTTACCAATTATCAAGACATTGTTTGGTGTTAAATGTTACCAATTATCAAGACATTGTTTGGTGGTAACTGTTACTAGTTATAGGGACATTGTTTGGTGGTAACTGTTACCAATTTCAAGACATTGTTTGGTGGTAACTGTTACTAGTTATAGGGACATTGTTTGGTGGTAACTGTTACTAGTTATAAGGACATTGTTTGGTGGTAACTGTTACTAGTTATAGGGACATTGTTTGGTGGTAACTGTTACCAATTATCAAGACATTGTTTGGTGGTAACTGTTACTAGTTATAGGGACATTGTTTGGTGGTAACTGTTAATAGTTATAGGGACATTGTTTGGTGGTAACTGTTACTAGTTATAGGGACATTGTTTGGTGGTAACTGTTACTAGTTATAGGGACATTGTTTGGTGGTAACTGTTACCAGTTATAGGGACATTGTTTGGTGGTAACTGTTACCGGTTATAGGGACATTGTTTGGTGGTAACTGTTACTAGTTATAGGGACATTGTTTGGTGGTAACTGTTACCAGTTATAGGGACATTGTTTGGTGGTAACTGTTACTAGTTATAGGGACATTGTTTGGTGGTAACTGTTACCAGTTATAGGGACATTGTTTTTGTGGCAACTGTTACCAGTTATAGGGACATTGGTGGTAGCTGTTACAAGTTATAGGGACATTGGTGGTAGTTGTTACCAGTTATAGAGACATTGATGGTAGCTATTACCAGTTATAGGGACATTGTTTGGTGGTAACTGTTACCAGTTATAGGGACATTACTGGTAGCTGTTACCAGTTATAGGGACATTGGTGGTAGCTGTTACCAGTTACATTGTATAAGGACATTGTTAGGTGGTATCTGTTACCAGCTATAAGGACATTGTTTGGTGGTATCTGTTACCAGCTATAAGGACATTGTTTGGTGGTATCTGTTACCAGCTATAAGGACATTGTTTGGTGGCAACTGTTGCCAGCTATAAGGACGTTGTTTGGTGGTAACTGTTACCAATTATCAGGACATTGTTTGGTGGTAACTGTTACCAATAATCAAGACATTGTTTGGTGGTAACTGTTACCAATTATCAGGACATTGTTTGGTGGTAACTGTTACCAATTATCAGGACATTGTTTGGTGGTAACTGTTACCAATTATCAGGACATTGTTTGGTGGTAACTGTTACCAATTATCAGGACATTGTTTGGTGGTAACTGTTATCAGCTATGAGGACTTTGTACAGTATGTGGTTAATTCCATGCACCTTAGGCTTGCCTTAGAAACTATAAATAAAGTGAATCAATTAAAATGGAACAGCATCATCGTTTCCAGAGATAGCAACTGGTGTTGTTTTTTTATTTTCCACTATAATCTTACAAGATAGGATTCATTTTATAAAAAATGGTAGTGATAAAAGAGCTTGGAAAGAGCAGAAAAGGCATAATTAGAAAGTATATTATAATAGAAAGAAGGCATTGACACCGATCATTAGCTACTTACAAAAGCAAAACTGGTTTGTCCATCTAGAAAGAATGCAGTCTGATTCCTTAATTGCATTTATTAAATAACGAGAAGGGCAAGTGGCAAAACCAGAGTAAGATGGACAGAGACCATTAATGAAGCTCGACTACAATATCAATCAACAATGAGTGAAGTCATCAAAAAGCGAAAACCAGAACTTGAACACATTCTACCTGGGAACACGGCAGGGATGTTGATGTGTGGACTGTGTAGCACTGAACACATAACTGTGTAGCACTGAACACATAAGTGTGTAGTACTGAACACATAAATGAATAGCACTGAACACATAAGTTGGTAGCACTGAACACATAAGTGAATAGCACTGAATACATAAGTGGGTAGCACTGATCACATAAGTGGGTAGCACTGAACACATAAGTGGGTAGGACTGAACACATAAGTGGGTAGCACTGAACACATAAGTGGGTAGCACTGAACACATAAGTGGGTAGCACTGAATACATAAGTGGGTAGCACTGAATACATAAGTGGGTAGCACTGAACACATAGGTGGTAGCACTGAACAAATAACTGTGTAGCCCTGAACACATAAATGGGTAGCACTGAACACATAAGTGGGTAGCACTGAACACATAACTGTGTAGCACTGAACACATAAGTGGGTAGCATTGAACACATAAGTGGGTAGCACTGAACACATAAGTGGGTAGCACTGAACACATAACTGTGTAGCACTGGATACATAACTGTGTAGCACTGAACACATAACTGTGTAGCACTGGATACATAACTGTGTAGCACTGGATACATAACTGTATAGCACTGAACACATAACTGTGCAGCACTCAACACATAAGGGGTAGCACTGAACACATAACTGTGTAGCACTGAATACATAACTGTGTAGCACTGAACACATAACTGTGTAGCACTGAACATATAACTGTGTAGCACTGAACAAATAACTGTGTAGCACTGAACACATAACTGTGAAACACTGAACATATAACTGTGTAGCACTGGACACATAACTGTGTAGCACTATACACATAACTGTGTAGCACTGAACACATAACTGTGTGGCACTGGACACATAACTGTGTAGCACTGAACATATAACTGTGTAGCACTGAAAATATAACTGTGTAGCACTGGACACACAACTGTGTAGCACTGAACACATAACGGTGTAGCACTGGACACATAACTGTGTAGCACTGAACATATAACTGTGTATCACTGAAAATATAACTGTGTAGCACTGGACACACAACTGTGTAGCACTGAACACATAACTGTGTAGCACTGGGCACATAACTGTGTAGCACTGAACACATAACTGTGTAGCACTGAACATATAACTGTGTAGCACTGAACAAATAACTGTGTAGCCCTGAACACATAAATGGGTAGCACTGGACACATAACTGTGTAGCACTGAACACATAACTGTGTAGCACTGAACACATAACTGTGTAGCACTGAACCTATAACTGTGTAGCACTGAACACATAACTGTTTAGCACTGAACACATAACTGTGTAGCACTGAACACATAACTGTGTAGCACTGAACATATAACTGTGTAGCACAGAACATATAACTGTGAGGCACTGAATATATAACTGTGCAGCACTGACCATATAACTGTGTAGCACTAAACACATAACTGTGTAGCACTGAACATATAAGTAGAAACACTGAACACATAAGGGGTAGCACTGAACACATAACTGTTTAGCATTGGACACATAAGTGGGGAGCACTGAACACATAACTGTGTAGCACTGAACATATAAGTGGGTACCACTGAAACACATAACTGTGTAGCACTGAACACATAACTGTGTAGCACTGAACACATAACTGTGTAGCACTGAACATATAACTGTGTAGCACTGAACACATAAGTGGGTAGCAGTGATAACTGTGTAGCACTGGATACATAAGTGGGTAGCACTTAACACTTACCTGTGTAGCACTGAACACATTACTGTGAGGCACTGAACATATAAATGTGTAGCACTGAACATATAACTGTGTAGCACTGAACACATAAGGGGTAGCACTGAACACATAATGGGTAGCACTGAACACATAACTGTGTAGCACTGAACATATAAGTGGGTACCACTAAACACCTAACTGTGTAGCACTGAACATATAAGTGGGTACCACTGAACACATAACTTTGTAGCACTGAACACATAACTGTGTAGCACTGAACACATAACTGTGTAGCACTGAACACATAACTGTGTAGCACTGAACACATAACTGTGTAGCACTGAACACATAATTGTGTAGCACTGAACACATAACTGTGTAGCACTGAACATATAACTGTGCAGCACTGAACATATAACTGCGCAGCACTGAACATATAACTGCGCAGCACTGAACACATAACTGTGTAGCACTGAACATATAACTGTGCAGCACTGAACACATAACTGTGTAGCACTGAACATATAACTTTATAGCACTGAACATATAACTGTGCAGCACTGAACAAATAACTGTGCAGCACTGAACACATAACTGTGTAGCACTGAACATATAACTGTGCAGCACTGAACATATAACTGTGTAGCACTGAACACATAAGTGGGTAGCAGTTAACACATAACTGTGTAGCACTGAACCTATAACTGTGTAGCACTGAACACATAACTGTGTAGCACTGAACACATAACTGTGTAGCACTGAACACATAACTGTGTAGCACTGAACACATAAGGAGATAGCACTGAACACATAAGGAGATAGCACTGAACAGAAAATCTCCGAAAGTGTTGGTGCTAGAACACAGCCTAGTTTCACTCCAGTTTGGACAGGTCATGCATTTATGTTGCTCCCATTGTAGCTTCCATATTGAGATGGAGTGGTGTGATGATCGTGGCAGTTTTGTTGGACTTCGACCTTTACAAGAAATCTACAGATACCATCACTACTGAGAAGATCAAATGACTTTGTAAGAAGATTTATAATTGAGGCGTATAGCAGCATTCATTGTTACCTGCATTTTCTGGTACCTGTCGGATTGATAAAAGCATATCTGCAGTAGAATGTCTTGTAGGGGAACCACACTCGACACTGTGACTCGAGATAAACAATCTTTGTCGATCTCTTTAACGGAGAGAAATCGTCGACCTGAGGGAAACAGAGACTCGTTGGATATCGCCAAAGGAACCGATCGCGTCACCGTGACGAGCGGTCAGAACTCTGAGATCCTGAATATCAAGGAACGTCTCAGAGAAATGGACTCTTGTGGTGTCCAGGCATAAAGTCTCTCAATCGCTCATCCCGGAGAAGTCAACCATTTCAGGAGAGAACAAGAAGGCGGTTTTGTTAAACATGAGCCAAGCCATAGGGTTCAATGACAAATCTTTGTCCAGGCTCCTCATGAAATGATAGATGATTGACAAGCAAACAGTAAGTGAAACGAGAGTTTTAGATTTGTAAGGCGCAGTTCCCAGGGCTGACAACACCAGGTACCAGTGTCCAAGAGATAATAGGTGCCTAACTGACTACACCAGGTACCCAGAGTGTCCAAGAGATAGGAGGAGCCTAGCTGACTAAACCACGTACCAGAGTGTCCAAGAGATAGGAGGAGACTAGCTGACCAAACCACGTACCCAGAGTGTCCAAGGGATAGGAGGAGCCTAGCTGACTAAACCACGTACCCAGAGTGTCCAAGGGATAGGAGGAGCCTAGCTGACTAAACCACGTACCCAGAGTGTCCAAGAGATAGGAGGAGCCTAGCTGACTAAACCACGTACCCAGAGTGTCCAAAAGATAGGAGGAGCGTAGCTGACTAAACCACGTATCCAGAGTGTCCAAGAGATAGGAGGAGCCTAGCTGACCAAACCACGTACGCAGATTGTCCAAGAGATAGGAGGAGCCTAGCTGACTAAACCACGTACCCAGAGTGTCCAAGAGATAGGAGGAGACTAGCTGACTAAACCACGTACCCAGAGTGTCCAAGAGATAGGAGGAGCCTAGCTGACTAAACCACGTACCCAGAGTGTCCAAGAGATAGGAGGAGTCTAGCTGACCAAACCACGTACGCAGATTGTCCAAGAGGAGCCTAGCTGACCAAACTAGGTACCCAGAGTGTCCAAGAGATAGGAGACTAGCTGACCAAAGCAGGTACCCATAGTGTCCAAGAGATAGGAGGAGACTACCTGACCAAAACAGGTACCCAGAGTGTCCAAGAGATAGGAGGAGCCTAGCTGAACAAATCAGGTACCCAGAGTGTCCAAGAGATAGGAGGAGCCTAACAGACTAAACCAGGTATCCAGTGTCCAAGTGATAGGAGGAGCCTAACAGACCAACCAGGTACCCAGTGTCCAAGTGATAGGAGGAGCCTAACAGACCAAATCAGGTACCCAGTGTCCAAGTGATAGGAGGTGCCTAACAGACCAAACAGGTATCCAATGTCCAAGTGATAGGAGGAGCCTAACAGACCAAACCAGGTACCCAGTGTCCAAGTGATAGGAGGAGCCTAACAGACCAAACCAGGTACCCAGTGTCCAAGTGATAGGAGGTGCCTAACAGACCAACCAGGTACCCAGTGTCCAAGTGATAGGAGGTGCCTAACAGACCAAACCAGGTACCCAGTGTCCAAGTGATAGGAGGTGCCTAACAGACCAAACCAGGTACCCAGTGTCCAAGTGATAGGAGGAGCCTAACAGACCAAACCAGGTACCCAGTGTCCAAGTGATAGGAGGTGCCTGACAGACCAAACCAGGTACCCAGTGTCCAAGTGAAAGGAGGTGCCTAACAGACCAAACCAGGTACCCAGTGTCCAAGTGATAGGAGGAGCCTAACAGACCAAACCAGGTACCCAGTGTCCAAGTGATAGGAGGAGCCTAACAGACCAAACCAGGTACCCAGTGTGCAAGTGATAGGAGGAGCCTAACAGACCAAACCAGGTACCCAGTGTCCAAGTGATAGGAGGTGCCTAACAGACCAAACCAGGTACCCAGTGTCCAAGAGATAGGAGGAGCATAGCTAACCAAACCAGGTACCCAGTGTTCAAGAGATAGGAGGAGCCTAGCTAACCAAACCAGGTACCCAGTGTTCAAGAGATAGGAGTAGCCTAGCTAACCAAACCAGGTACCCAGTGTTCAAGAGATAGGAGGAGCATAGCTAACCAAACCAGGTACCCAGTGTTCAAGAGATAGGAGGAGCCTAGCTAACCAAACCAGGTACCCAGTGTTCAAGAGATAGGAGGAGCATAGCTAACCAAACCAGGTACCCAGTGTTCAAGAGATAGGAGTAGCCTAGCTAACCAAACCAGGTACCCAGTGTTCAAGAGATAGGAGGAGCATAGCTAACCAAACCAGGTACCCAGTGTTCAAGAGATAGGAGGAGCCTAGCTAACCAAACCAGGTACCCAGTGTCCAAGAGATAGGAGGAGCCTAGCTAACCAAACCAGGTACCCAGTGTTCAAGAGGTAGAAGGAGCCTAGCTGACCAAAGCAGGTACCCAGAGTGTCTAAGAGATAGGAGAAGCCTAGCTGACCAAACCAGGTACCCAGTGGTCCATGAGATAGGGGGAGCCTAGCTGACCAAACCAGGTACCCAGAGTGTCCAAGAGATAGGAGAAGCCTAGCTGACCAAACCAGGTACCCGGAGTGTCCCAAGAAATAGGAGAAGCCTAGCTGAACAAAGCAGGTATGCAGAGTGTCCAAGAGATAGGAGAAGCCTAGCTGACCAAACCAGGTACCCAGTGTCCAAGAGATAGAAGGAGCCTAGCTGACCAAACTAGGTTCCCAGAGTGTCCAAGAGATAGGAGGAGACTAGCTGACCAAAACAGGTACCCAGAGTGTCCAAGAGATAGGAGAAGCCTAGCTGACCAAACCAGGTACCCAGAGTGTCCAAGAGATAGGAGAAGCCTAGCTGACCAAACCAGGTACCCAGAGTGTCCAAGAGATAGGAGAAGCCTAGCTGACCAAACCAGGTACCCAGAGTGTCCAAGAGATAGGGGAAGCCTAGCTGACCAAACCAGGTACCCAGACTGTCCAAGAGATAGGAGGTGCCTAGCTGACCAAACCAGGTACCCAGAGTGCCCAAGAGATAGGAGGAGCCTAACAGACCAAACCAGGTATCCAGTGTCCAAGTGATAGGAGGAGCCTAACAGACCAAACCAGGTACCCAGTGTCCAAGTGATAGGAGGAGCCTAACAGACCAAATCAGGTACCCAGTGTCCAAGTGATAGGAGGTGCCTAACAGACCAAACCAGGTATCCAATGTCCAAGTGATAGGAGGAGCCTAACAGACCAAACCAGGTACCCAGTGTCCAAGTGATAGGAGGAGCCTAACAGACCAAACCAGGTACCCAGTGTCCAAGTGATAGGAGGTGCCTAACAGACCAACCAGGTACCCAGTGTCCAAGTGATAGGAGGAGCCTAACAGACCAAACCAGGTACCCAGTGTCCAAGTGATAGGAGGTGCCTAACAGACCAAACCAGGTACCCAGTGTCCAAGTGATAGGAGGAGCCTAACAGACCAAACCAGGTACCCAGTGTCCAAGTGATAGGAGGTGCCTGACAGACCAAACCAGGTACCCAGTGTCCAAGTGAAAGGAGGTGCCTAACAGACCAAACCAGGTACCCAGTGTTCAAGAGATAGGAGGAGCCTAGCTAACCAAACCAGGTACCCAGTGTTCAAGAGATAGGAGGAGCCTAGCTAACCAAACCAGGTACCCAGTGTTCAAGAGATAGGAGGAGCATAGCTAACCAAACCAGGTACCCAGTGTTCAAGAGATAGGAGGAGCATAGCTAACCAAACCAGGTACCCAGTGTTCAAGAGATAGGAGGAGCATAGCTAACCAAACCAGGTACCCAGTGTTCAAGAGATAGGAGGAGCCTAGCTAACCAAACCAGGTACCCAGTGTTCAAGAGATAGGAGGAGCCTAGCTAACCAAACCAGGTACCCAGTGTTCAAGAGATAGGAGGAGCATAGCTAACCAAACCAGGTACCCAGTGTTCAAGAGATAGGAGGAGCCTAGCTAACCAAACCAGGTACCCAGTGTCCAAGAGATAGGAGGAGCCTAGCTAACCAAACCAGGTACCCAGTGTTCAAGAGGTAGAAGGAGCCTAGCTGACCAAAGCAGGTACCCAGAGTGTCTAAGAGATAGGAGAAGCCTAGCTGACCAAACCAGGTACCCAGTGTCCAAGAGATAGGAGGAGCCTAGCTAACCAAACCAGGTACCCAGTGTTCAAGAGGTAGAAGGAGCCTAGCTGACCAAAGCAGGTACCCAGAGTGTCCAAGAGATAGGAGAAGCCTAGCTGACCAAACCAGGTACCCAGTGTCCATGAGATAGGGGGAGCCTAGCTGACCAAACCAGGTACCCAGAGTGTCCAAGAGATAGGAGAAGCCTAGCTGACCAAACCAGGTACCCGGAGTGTCCAAGAAATAGGAGAAGCCTAGCTGAACAAAGCAGGTATGCAGAGTGTCCAAGAGATAGGAGAAGCCTAGCTGACCAAACCAGGTACCCAGTGTCCAAGAGATAGGAGGAGCCTAGCTAACCAAACCAGGTACCCAGTGTTCAAGAGGTAGAAGGAGCCTAGCTGACCAAACTAGGTTCCCAGAGTGTCCAAGAGATAGGAGGAGCCTAGCTGACCAAACGAGGTACCCAGAGTGTCCAAGAGATAGGAGGTGCCTAGCTGACCAAACGAGGTACCCAGAGTGTCCAAGAGATAGGAGGTGCCTAGCTGTCCACAAATACAGATAGCTCAAGGGAAGGGAAGTTTTAAACATTCAGACTCTTTCGAAACGAGCAGGAGATACTAGAAAGATGTAGGAGTTAATGGTTATAGAGATTCTCACACGAAACAAGAGGAAAGAGGAAAGAATAAAGAAGAGAGAGGAAAGAGGAGAGAAGAAAGAGGAGAGAGGAAAGAGGAGAAATGAAAGAGGAGAGAGGAAGATGAAATAGGAGAGAGGAGTGAGTAAAGAGGTAAGAAGTAAGAGGAGAGAAGAAGATGAAGAAAGAGGAATGAGGAATGAGGAGAGAAGTAAGAGGAGAGAAGAAGATGAAGAAAGAGGAATGAGGAGAGAAGTAAGAGGAGAGAAGAAGATGAAGAAAGAGGAATGAGGAGAGAAGTAAGAGGAGAGAAGAAGATGAAGAAAGAGGAATGAGGAGAGAAGTAAGAGGAGAGAAGAAGATGAAGAAAGAGGAATGAGGAGAGAAGTAAGAGGAGAGAAGAAGATGAAGAAAGAGGAATGAGGAATGAGGAGAGAAGTAAGAGGAGAGAAGAAGATGAAGAAAGAGGAATGAGGAATGAGGAGAGAAGTAAGAGGAGAGAAGAAGATGAAGATGTGGTAGTCATGTTTAGTAAACCTGCTTCAATGTAGATGTGTGTGTGCGTGTGTGTGTGTGTGCGTGCGTGCGTGCGTGCGTGCGTGCGTGCGTGTGTGTGTGTGTGTGTGCGTGCGTGTGTGCGTGCGTGTGTGTGTGTGTGTGTGTGTAGCACAATAGGAGTTAAGTTAAGTACATTCAATGACTGTCTGGATCCGAGACACCAGGAAGATGTAACAGATAGTCAAGTTTAGGAACCGTCATAAATGGAGATGTGTGGTAGACTAGACATAGGAGATGTTAGATTCTGGAGTAATTCTAGTTAGTTATCAACACGAGAGATTTGTCTAGTGATTCTAGTTAGTTATCAACACGAGAGATTTGTCTAGTGATTCTAGTTAGTTATCAACACGAGAAATTTGTCTAGTAATTCTAGTTAGTTATCAACACGAGAGATTTGTCTAGTGATTCTAGTTAGTTATCAACACGAGAGATTTGTCTAGTGATTCTAGTTAGTTATCAACACGAGAGATTTGTCTAGTGATTCTAGTTAGTTATCACACGAGAGATTTGACAAGTGATTCTAGAATTGTCCTGCAGATATAGGAGTAGAGACTGAACCATGGAGTTACAGCATGAGTATCCACTTATAACAGAGATACAGTTCTATGATAGATAAGAACTATGAGTATAATGACAGAATGACAAGCTAACCACTGAGAATGTCAAAAAGAACCTTACTATGGCCACATAGTTACTTACATAGTAAAGACCGCCGATTGGCTCAGCAAGGAAACATGTCTGGAACCTGTAGAATATCAGAGATTTGGAGATTGTGTATGTTGTTGTCTAGTCCTATAGCAAAGAATAACAAAGAACTGATGATAGATGTTGTCCTACAAGATTGTGTGTTATCTAGTCTCTTCATTAAATGTGCTGATCGTGACGCTATGTTGAGAGCACGCCTCTAATGAGATAGCTCCCAGACAACCACGTCAGCAATGAAGAATTATCAACAAATTATAAGAAACCATAGATAATTTCCATCTGTCTAGCTTTGCTCTCCTCTGCCTTTATTTCCCTTATTTTTTCCTGGTGTCGCAACATTTTCCAGTTTTCCTCTTCTTGTTGCGTGCCAAAATGAAAGTATATTGTCTTTTTCCTGAGAGAATTTCACAGATTTCTGTGTTTTCTGACATCTCTCTGTACTTCATCATTGCTCTTTCTGCCGTCAATCAAATGATCGTGTAATAAACCAACATAGAACTGGAGTCGTCAGTCACTGCGGGACATACGGAGAAAGGGATCTGATATGGAAATGTTTGGAGTGCATGATGGTAGCCCACGAATAACTCTCTTCCATCAGCTATTAGATTACACTCATCATCATCATCAAGGACCACGCCTGATCTTGTCTCTCCACAACTTTCGATCTCGACAGTTATTTATCATTTCTCTTGTTGACCTTCTGCCAAACCATTCTCTTAAGCTGTCTGGTATCTTTTCTCTTTGCTTCCCTCTATCTCTTCGTCCCTCAATTTTCCATGTTGTCACAATGTATTCCAGCTGTTCTCTTCTCATTACATGGCTAAAAAATGATGATTGTTTCTTCCTAATATTGGAAATTACCTCTCTCTTTGCATTGGCCTCTTTCAGAAGGTTTACATTACTCTTCTTAGCTGTCCATGGTATTCTCAACATTCTTCTGTAAAACCACATTTCTACAACCTCCAGTGATCTTCTTGTCTGTTGTCCTAGATTACATTGGCTGACCCATAACAGAGATCCACGTAGACGACCATTAGTTAGAGACAGTCTTACCAACTAAATCACTCGGCAGCTCATCCCTACCAATATTTACTAATGTACGCGCTAGTCACCGGAGCGACAGCTTCAGTTCGGCACTGGGAACACACAGATAAGCCAGCCAGAGTCCCCACTAGCTCACCCAGTGAGCTCTTCTCGTTATGTTGGAGACTTCAAGCGCATTCAAGATCACAGTTCTCTCCCTGTTGACCTCACCGAAGGGGGTGTTCTCAAGTAGTTTCTATCTATCTATCTATTGACCTTTCGAGCCGTAACCGGCCCATAGGGCGTAGACCAAGATACACCTTCTCCTATATTAATTTTTGTTCTAGCAGTTTTCTTTTAAAGATATTTTATCAAATCTCGCCATCTGTCTCTGTTCTGTGCAAGCAGTTCTATCTCATTGAGGGAGCCGATTCCTGCTGCTCTTGCCTCTCTCATCAATGTTCTTCTCAGTGTCTCCCTGGGTCTTCCTCTTTTTCTTTTACCTGTTGTTTCCCATATGAGGGCTTGCTTTGCTATTCGATTATTATCTCTTCTCATCACATGTCCAACGTATGACCATCGTCTTTTCTTTATTACTGAAGATATTAGTGGTTGATTGGCGATTTCTCTAATTTCCTCGTTTGTTTTGAATTCGTTCCATTCTATACCAAGTATTTTCCTTAGACATTTATTTTCGAATGCGTTCAACTTTGTTTCTATATCTCTTGTTGTTTTCCAGCTTTCACACGCATACGTAAGGGTTGATAGTACATTTGATTTGAATAGCCTAAGTTTTGTGTTTGTGCTAATGAGTTTTGATTTCCACAACTTTTCAAGGCTTCTGAAAGACATTGCTGCTTTAGCCAGTCTGATTCTAATTTCTTTGCTCGTATCCCCTTCTCGATCAATGTGACTTCCAAGATAGATGAAGTGATCGATCTCTTCTACTGGTTTGTTTTCCATGTATATTTTGTCACTTGTTGGAATTAAACTTTTCATGACTTTAGTCTTTTCATGATTGACCTCAAGCCCAATTTTGCTGGCTATTGATGATAGTTCATTTGTGTTTTCCTGCATCGTTTTTATCTGATTGCTGATGAGAACTATGTCATCAGCAAAGTCCAGGTCCTCCAAATGGTCTCCTTGTATCCATTCGATGCCTTTATTACCAGTGCAGCATTTCTTCATTATGAAGTCCATAACAATTCCAAATAACAAGGGCGATAAAATACATCCTTGTTTAACCCCAGTTTCTATTGGGAAACATTCGCTCAGTCCTTCCTCTGTTCGAACTGCACATGTGTAACCATCATACATGTCTTTGATAATATTTATGATTTTTGATGGTAAGCCATATTGCTTCAGAATTTTCCACAAAGAATCTCTATGAATACTATCAAATGCTTTTTTGAAGTCGATGAAGTTAAGTACAAAAGGTTTTTGCTTTTCAATGTGTTCCTCCAATATAAGTCGTAGAGTGAAAATGTGGTCAAGACAGCTTCTCCCTTTTCTAAACCCAGCCTGTTCTTCACGCATTACTGTATCTATTGAATCCTTTATTCTATTTAGGATGATTTTACAGAATAATTTTGAGGCAACTGACAAAAGTGTCACGCCTCTCCAATTGTTACAATCTCTAAGATTGCCCTTTTTTGGGATCTTAACAATGATTCCTTTTTTCCATTTATGAGGCGTCTTCTCTGTTTTCCAAATGATGTTGAACATTTTTTGGAGATGTATTAAATTATGGCTATCAATTGCCTTGAGGATCTCAGCTGTTAACTTATCCTCTCCAGCAGCCTTGTTATTGGTCATTAGCTTTAAGGTGGTTTCTATTTCACTCAAGGTGAAGTCATCTAAATTTACATCTAGTAGTTTAGGGTCATCAAATTCCCGGCAGATCGCCTCATTTCCGACCTGACTTCTGCTTCCGGTTCCTCCCGCTGGGGTTTTCCTCTCCGTGAGTGACCAAATGAAGAGCAGCCACAACTCATGTTATCTGGCGTAGTCTAGTCACGATCTCCACCACTGTTAGTCATATCGATCCTCACACATTTTTATCCTGCATGATTAACTCAAGTTACGACTCAAACCTCGCGCAAACCTTTGGCCTTTTGTACAACAACTGATTTCTCGTTAACAACACATCATCCATGGTACAACGACTGATTTCTCGTTAACAACACATCATCCATGGTACAACAACTGATTTCTCGCTAACAACACATCATCCATGGTACAACAACTGATTTCTCGCTAACAACACATCATCCATGGTACAACGACTGATTTCTCGTTAACAACACATCATCCATGGTACAACAACTGATTTCTCGCTAACAACACATCATCCATGGTACAACAACTGATTTCTCGCTAACAACACATCATCCATGGTACAACAACTGATTTCTCGCTAACAACACATCATCCATGGTACAACAACTGATTTCTCGCTAACAATACATCATCCATGGTATAACGACTGATTTCTCGTTAACAACACATCATCCATGGTACAACAACTGATTTCTCGCTAACAACACATCATCCATGGTACAACAACTGATTTCTCGCTAACAACACATCATCCATGGTACAACAACTGATGGCTCAGTGATAGAATATCCTCATGTTTAGAGAAACTGTCAAGCATTGTTGATGACGTGAAACAAGCATCAGAATGAGACGACCCACACAACTTACAGTCAACAGTAAAAGGGCGATAACTAAAATGGTAAAGACGCCTTCTAAGATCTACATACTTTGATAAGACCATTTACAGGGTATATCACGTGACAAGGAGAAGACAACCACGACAGAAGAGGGAGTGTGAAGACAACTCAGTCGTCACGTATCAGATAGCAGCCCTGACTCGTGAAGGTAATGTGGAATTATGCTTTAGATCGGAAGAAACTCACATCATCATCATCATCATCATTATCATCATCATCATTATCATCATCATCATCATAATCATTATCATCACCATCATCATCATCATTATCATTATCATTATCATCATCATCATTATCATCATCATCATCATAATCATTATCATCACCATCATCATCATCATCATCATCATCATCATCATCATCATCATCATCATCATCATCATTATCATCATCATCATTATCATCATCATCATCATAATCATTATCATCATCATCATCATCATCATCATCATCATTATCATCATCATCATCATAATCATTATCATCACCATCATCATCATCATTATCATCATCATCATCATTATCATCATCATCATCATCATTATCTCAGGTGCATAAGAGGAAGCAGCCTGAGAGAAGTGAGAAATAAATGTAGGGAAAACTCGCACCATAGAAAACATAGAAACACCAGATTTTAAAAAAAAAGATTCGTCACATGGTAGGACAAAAAGATAACAACACAACGAGCCTTCAATAAATGATGAAAAGGCCAGGGCTGACACAGGTACATGATGGATTGATGGAATATTAGAAACTAGGAAACTTAACAGTAGACTACAGGGCTGACACAGTACATGATGGATTGATGGAATATTAGAAACTAGGAAACTTAACAGACTACAGGGCTGACACAGGTACATGATGGATTGATGGAATATTAGAAACTCTAGGAAACTTAACAGTAGACTACAGGGCTGACACAGGTACATGATGGATTGATGGAATATTAGAAACTCTAGGAAACTTAACAGACTACAGGGCCGACACAGGTACATGATGGATTGATGGAATATTAGAAACTAGGAAACTTAACAGTAGACTACAGGGCTGACACAGGTACATGATGGATTGATGGAATATTAGAAACTCTAGGAAACTTAACAGTAGACTACAGGGCTGACACAGGTACATGATGGATTGATGGAATATTAGAAACTAGGAACTTAACAGTAGACTACAGGGCCGACACAGGTACATGATGGATTGATGGAATATTAGAAACTAGGAAACTTAACAGTAGACTACAGGGCCGACACAGGTACATGATGGATTGATGGAATATTAGAAACTCTAGGAAACTTAACAGACTACAGGGCTGACACAGGTACATGATGGATTGATGGAATATTAGAAACTAGGAAACTTAACAGTAGACTACAGGGCCGACACAGGTACATGATGGATTGATGGAATATTAGAAACTAGGAAACTTAACAGTAGACTACAGGGCCGACACAGGTACATGATGGATTGATGGAATATTAGAAACTCTAAGAAACTTAACAGTAGACTACAGGGCTGACACAGGTACATGATGGATTGATGGAATATTAGAAACTAGGAAACTTAACAGTAGACTACAGGCCCGACACAGGTACATGATGGATTGATGGAATATTAGAACTCTAGGAAACTTAACAGACTACAGGGCTGACACAGGTACATGATGGATTGTAATAGATAATGTTGTATGTGTTACCTAATTGTAATAGATATGTTATATGTGTTACCTAATTGTAATAGATACTGTTGTATGTGTTACCTAATTGTAATAGATATTGTTGTATGTGTTACCTAATTGTAATAGATATTGTTGTATGTGGTACCTAATTGTAATAGATATTGTTGCATGTGTTACCTAATTATAATAAATATTGTTGCATGTGTTACCTAATTGTAATAGATATTGTTGTATGTGTTACCTAATTGTAATAGATATTGTTGCATGTGTTACCTAATTGTAATAGATATTGTTGTATGTGTTACCTAATTGTAATAGATATTGTTGTATGTGTTACCTAATTGTAATAGATATTGTTGTATGTGTTACCTAATTGTAATAGATATTTTTGTATGTGTTACCTAATTGTAATACATATTGTTGTATGTGTTACCTAATTGTAATAGATATTGTTGTATGTGTTACCTAATTGTAATAGATATTGTTGTATGTGTTACCTAATTGTAATAGATATTGTTGTATGTGTTACCTAATTGTAATAGATATTGTTGCATGTGTTACCTAATTGTAATAGATATTGTTGCATGTGTTACCTAATTGTAATAGATATTGTTGTATGTGTTACCTAATTGTAATAGATATTGTTGCATGTGTTACCTAATTGTAATAGATATTGTTGTATGTGTTACCTAATTGTAATAGATATTGTTGTATGTGTTACCTAATTGTAATAGATATTGTTGTATGTGTTACCTAATTGTAATAGATATTTTTGTATGTGTTACCTAATTGTAATAGATATTGTTGTATGTGTTACCTAATTGTAATAGATATTGTTGTATGTGTTACCTAATTGTAATAGATATTGTTGTATGTGTTACCTAATTGTAATAGATATTGTTGTATGTGTTACCTAATTGTAATAGATATTGTTGTATGTGTTACCTAATTGTAAGAAACATTCTGGCCTTTGAGCTACATAATTATGAGAACCTTTGCTATATCTTGACAACTATACTTCAACACGTCACCAACACGCACAAATTTGCTGGCTAATGTTTATTTTATAATAACATTTCATTACACATTTCTTCTGGCCAATTCAAATATTCTCTTCACATCAAAAATAAATTCTATTTCTCTTCACATCAAAAATAAATTCTATTTCTCTTCACATCAAAAATAAATTCTACTTCTCTTCACATCAAAAATAAATTCTACTTCTCTTCACATCAAAAATAATTCTACTTCTCTTCACATCAAAAATAAATTCTACTTCTCTTCACATCAAAAATAAATTCTACTTCTCTTCACATCAAAAATAAATTCTACTTCTCTTCACATCAAAAATAAATTCTACTTCTCTTCACATCAAAAATAAATTCTACTTCTCTTCACATCAAAAATAAATTCTACTTCTCTTCGCTCAGAGAACAAATATATCTCTTCTCGTCATGATAATAATAAGTTGTATCATGTTAGTAATGGTTTTCTTAATATAATGTACAAATAATGTTATTCCATTTAATAAACAAGTAATGATTTTCTTAATATAATGTACAAATAATGTTATTCCCTTTAATAAACAAGTAATGGTTTTCTTAATATAATGTACAAATAATGTTATTCCTTTTAATAAACAAGTAATGATTTTCTTAATATAATGTACAAATAATGTTATTCCCTTTAATAAACAAGTAATGATTTTCTTAATATAATGTACAAATAATGTTATTCCCTTTATAAACAAGTAATGATTTTCTTAATATAATGTACAAATAATGTTATTCCCTTAATAAACAAGTAATAATTTTCTTAATATAATGTACAAATAATGTTATTCCCTTTAATAAACAAGTAATGGTTTTCTTAATATAATGTACAAATAATGTTATTCCCTTTAATAAACAAGTAATGGTTTTCTTAATATAATGTACAAATAATGTTATTCCCTTTAATAAACAAGTAATGATTTTCTTAATATAATGTACAAATAATGTTATTCCCTTTAATAAACAAGTAATGATTTTCTTAATATAATGTACAAATAATGTTATTCCCTTTAATAAACAAGTAATGATTTTCTTAATATAATGTACAAATAATGTTATTCCCTTTAATAAACAAGTAATGATTTTCTTAATATAATGTACAAATAATGTTATTCCCTTTAATAAACAAGTAATGATTTTCTTAATATAATGTACAAATAATGTTATTCCCTTTAATAAACAAGTAATGATTTTCTAATATAATGTACAAATAATGTTATTCCCTTTAATAAACAAGTAATGATTTTCTTAATATAATGTACAAATAATGTTATTCCCTTTAATAAACAAGTAATGATTTTCTTAATATAATGTACAAATAATGTTATTCCCTTTAATAAACAAGTAATGATTTTCTTAATATAATGTACAAATAATGTTATTCCCTTTAATAAACAAGTAATGGTTTTCTTAATATAATGTACAAATAATGTTATTCCCTTTAATAAACAAGTAATGGTTTTCTTAATATAATGTACAAATAATGTTATTCCCTTTAATAAACAAGTAATGATTTTCTTAATATAATGTACAAAAAATGTTATTCCCTTTAATAAACAAGTAATGATTTTCTTAATATAATGTACAAATAATGTTATTCCCTTTAATAAACAAGTAATGATTTTCTTAATATAATGTACAAATAATGTTATTCCCTTTAATAAACAAGTAATGATTTTCTTAATATAATGTACAAATAATGTTATTCCCTTTAATAAACAAGTAATGGTTTTCTTAATATAATGTACAAATAATGTTATTCCCTTTAATAAACAAGTAATGGTTTCCTTAATATAATGTACAAATAATGTTATTCCCTTTAATAAACAAGTAATGATTTTCTTAATATAATGTACAAATAATGTTATTCCCTTTAATAAACAAGTAATAATTTTCTTAATATAATGTACAAATAATGTTATTCCCTTTAATAAACAAGTAATGGTTTTCTTAATATAATGTACAAATAATGTTATTCCCTTTAATAAACAAGTAATGATTTTCTTAATATAATGTACAAATAATGTTATTCCCTTTAATAAACAAGTAATGGTTTTCTTAATATAATGTACAAATAATGTTATTCCCTTTAATAAACAAGTAATGATTTTCTTAATATAATGTACAAATAATGTTATTCCCTTTAATAAACAAGTAATGATTTTCTTAATATAATGTACAAATAATGTTATTCCCTTTAATAAACAAGTAATAATTTTCTTAATATAATGTACAAATAATGTTATTCCCTTTAATAAACAAGTAATGATTTTCTTAATATAATGTACAAATAATGTTATTCCCTTTAATAAACAAGTAATAATTTTCTTAATATAATGTACAAATAATGTTATTCCCTTTAATAAACAAGTAATAATTTTCTTAATATAATGTACAAATAATGTTATTCCCTTTAATAAACAAGTAATGGTTTTCTTAATATAATGTACAAATAATGTTATTCCCTTTAATAAACAAGTAATAATTTTCTTAATATAATGTACAAATAATGTTATTCCCTTTAATAAACAAGTAATAATTTTCTTAATATAATGTACAAATAATGTTATTCCCTTTAATAAACAAGTAATGATTTTCTTAATATAATGTACAAATAATGTTATTCCCTTTAATAAACAAGTAATGATTTTCTTAATATAATGTACAAATAATGTTATTCCCTTTAATAAACAAGTAATAATTTTCTTAATATAATGTACAAATAATGTTATTCCCTTTAATAAACAAGTAATGATTTTCTTAATATAATGTACAAATAATGGTATTATCTTTAATAAACAATTAATAATTTTCTTAATATAATGTACAAATAATGTTATTCCTTTTAATGAACAAGTAATGATTTTCTTAATATAATGTACAAATAATGTTATTCCCTTTAATGAACAAGTAATGATTTTCTTAATATAATGTACAAATAATGTTATTCCCTTTAATAACAAGTGATGATTTTCTTAATATAATGAACGATTAATGTTAATCTAATTAATGAACAGACAGTATTCTTCCCTTAACGAACATATATTTTCTATGACATAATTACGAGATACTAATTATCCTTGAGATAATGAACAGCTACTATAACTGTACTATGTACTTATTTTTGACATAATGAACGGACAACAAGTTCCCTTCGCGTTAAGTACAAACAAAAGACACGATCAAAGATGTAAAAATAATTTATGAATAATTTCCGACATAATCGTCTTGGCCATTGATGACAACTCAAGCATATTCGAGATTATCAAGACATGGCATTTTCGGGACATTATCATATGGAGTCTCCAGATTGGCCATAAAGCAATCTGGGAGTTCCAAATGAAGGGAGATAACGCAATCTCCCCGATTTCTATAACCGGAAATAAGTGTAAGGGGCAGATAATTTGGCTGCAGTTTGTGAATTGACTCCAGAAACGGTCGGATCAATACAAATTATCACTGGCCGCCTCTATGGTAGCCACTTGGACTGGAGGTTGGTCAAGGCCTTCCGCGTGTCCGCACTTGAGTAGATTGATGTATCCCAGCTGTCGGCTTGAATCAGACAAGTTCAGCTTTCTTGCTGTCGACGCGGCCCTGGCCAGTTAGTCAAGGGGCTGTTTGGAAAGATGGCACGTGCGGGTCAGCTCGCGAATCACCAAGTTTCCTGGGATTCAACTTGTTATCGTGGTTCTGTCCCTTGTTATCGCGGTTCTGTACCTTGTTTTCGCAGTTCTGTCCCTTGTTAGTGGTGGCTCTGCTGGAAGCATGGAGAGCTGTTCATGTTATCAGGGGTCCGATATAGGAGATGGGATTGATCGGTGCACGTGCAGCGCCGACACGTGGTGTTGTCCGAAACATGGAAGCAAGGTCAGGTTGAAACAATCACAGCCGCAGTCTCTAGACACGGAGGGGAACAATAATAGCAAGGAAACCTTCAGCTATGTCATGCAATTATATGTCATCTATGTCAAGCAATTATAGGTCAACTATGACAAGCAATTATAGGTCAACTATGACATGCAGCTCTTTGACATATGTTACATGCAACTCTTTGACACCTATGACATGGAACGCTTTTACACCTATGACATGCAACTCATCGACCTCTTTGACATACAACTCTGTCAAGTTAATTAGCTCATGTAGTTTTAACAATGGTCTTTCATCCGTAGTGACGAACACGTGAGACCTGTTTACAACTAAGTTTCATTCATGGAGGTCTCACGCGTGTAAAACGTTAGTCAGATTACGTGTCAGATGACATGTCAGATGAACGGTAACAACTCTTGCCCTCTCAAATAAATTTCACTCGCTCTTGGCTCGGGCTAAGCAGGTCTTCAAGCGATCTCAACAAAACTTTTCCGCCATCTTGGTCTTCATATCTAACAAAACCACGTGGCCATTGCTCGCGCAATAATGGCGCCGAGCAGAACGTGGCCTGGAGGTGGTAGACGACTAATATTTCTCTGTTTGAGACCGTCAAGATCAGAGACAGCATCTGTTTCCTATTTTGATTCCAGCTGCTAGCAAAACAATCTGTACTTTGTACCTTCTTGCCTTCTGTATTCTCTCTTTCTCTAACTCTTTCTCAATGTGTCTTGTGATATACCCTAATGCAAATTCCTGGTCTGTATCTACTTTTTTCCACACCACTCTCTCTCTCTCTCTCTCTCTCTCTCCGTGATGATCTGAACAGTCAACTGTTGGACAAGACGAGAAATGTCTGATATGAACAAACCAAGCAGACATCACGACACAAGACACAACCCAGATATTGTTGTTTCCACCGCTAAGTAAAATAACCTACTGTCGCCGGCGATCATGTGACCTCAAAATGTTCTGTCTTTGCAATTGTTTTATCAATTCTCTTGTTATCACTAAACTCCTTCTAAACAATACTTATCAACTCACTGTTGACTTTCCTCAATGTTCCCTGTCCTCACATCTTCTCTAGCCGATCTGGCAGCAAGTAAGTATGGTATGTTTTCTTTTGAATTTTGCAAGAAACGTTCTTTCTACTTGAATCCCACTTGTTATAGAACGTTCTAGCGTTGTCCAGCTCTCCATACCTTACTCAAAGCTCTTGTGCCAGATCACATTTCTGTAGCCTCAAACGTCCGTTGGTCGATTTTCCAGGATTCACCTTTCAAGTCAAGACTGACTATACTTCATCATCATCAAGTACCGGGCCTACTGACGTAGGTGATCATGTCTCTCCACAACTTTTGATCTCGACAGTTCTTTATCATTTCTGTTGTTGATCTTCTGCAAGCCATTCTCTTAAGCTGTCTGGTATTTTTTTCTCTTTGCTTCCCTCTATCTCATCGTCCCTCAATTTTTCCAGTTGTTACAATATATTCTAGTTGTTCTCTTCTCATTACATGGCTAAAACTGATGATTGTTTCTTCCTAATATTGTAAATTAGCTCTCTTTTTGCTTTGACCTCTTTCAGAACATCTTCATTACTCTTCTTAGCTGTCCATGGTACTCTCAACATTCTTCTGTTAAAACACATTTCTACAGACTCCAGTGATTTTCTTATCTGTTGTCCTATTGTCCATGATTCACATCAATATGTTAAGACCGACTCTACATAACGTTTAAGAACTCTTTTCTTGTTTCTATTGTCATAAATGGATTGCATACTATCTTCCTCATTTTCTGGAAAGCTGCTTTTGCCTGAGCCATTCTGCATCTCACCTCTGTTGTACATCTTCCGTCTGAGGTTAACAAAGTTCCCAAATATTTAAATTCATTTACCCGTTTTAATATTGTTCCACTTGTCTTTATTTTGCACTGAGGTGATGTCTTTTTCTTTGTTGTTACCATTACCTCTGTCTTTTTGCTATTAAGGCTGAGTCCTTTATTTTTGCTTTCCTTCACTATAATGTCCAACATTTCTTGTAACTCATTTTCACTCTTAGCGATTAAGACTGTATCATCAGCATACCTTAGATTATTTATATTATGACCTCCAATCTATACATGATATGCAGCATATATAAGAGATTGGAGTTGTGGGTGGGTGGTTGTTTGTGGGAGCGGTTTGATTATTCTGAGTTGAGCTTCAGATTAACTTGTCACACAGTTCTTGTCACACATTTCTTGTCACACAGACACTCTCTCAGCTGTAGAGGTGAGAAAATGAGAGAAACGAAACGAGAATTCCACTCCCACGCGATCATGCCTCAGTCAACCTGGGATTTTTCTGATGAAGACACAAAATGGAAGAACATTTAAAATAGATGAGGGAAGATATAAGTGGGTGGTGGGAGAATTGTGGGAAGAAGCACGTGACATGACAAATGAATCAGGCCATGACAATTCCTAGGGGGAAAACCCCATAGAAATGGTAACAAAAGATGGCCGTCCTTGATCTAAAACACTGACGATTAGTGCCCCTCTGTCTCTCCTCACTTTTGTTAACTTCACAACGTATTTCTTGTCTAACCCGAGCCCATTGAACAATTGGAAACGCTTTCAACTCCCTCTCTTATCAGATGGTCAGTAACCGGCATCCCTGAGCGGTCAATGTCTGACCTCAATGGGCGGTTACAGTTTGTCATTGTTGGTGTTCGGCCATCCCCAGGGAAAACAGTCACCACTGAGAGTTGATGCAGGTCCCGGGATTATCATGAACATGGTCTGATCTTTCTTCGACCGTTTTAAGTCGTCAATATCTTACAATGATCTTAGTCGTCAATGTCTTACAATGATCTTAGTCGTCAATATCTTACAGTGATATCAGTCGTCAATGTCTTACAATGATCTTAGTCGTCAATGTCTTACAATGATCTTAGTCGTCAATATCTTACAATGATCTTAGTCGTCAATGTCTTACAGTGATCTTAGTCGTCAATATCTTACAGTGATATCAGTCGTCAATATCTTACAGTGATATCAGTCGTCAATATCTTACAGTGATATCAGTCGTCAATATCTTACAGTGTTATCAGTCGTCAATGTCTTACAATGATCTTAGTCGTCAATATCTTACAGTGATATCAAACGTCAATATCTTACAATGATCTTAGTCGTCAATGTCTTACAATGATCTTAGTCGTCAATATCTTACAGTGATATCAGTCGTCAATGTCTTACAATGATCTTAGTCGTCAATGTCTTACAGTGATATCAGTCGTCAATGTCTTACAGTGATATCAGTCGTCAATGTCTTACAGTGATATCAGTCGTCAATATCTTACAATGATTTTAGTCGTCAATGTCTTACAGTGATATCAGTCGTCAATATCTTACAATCATCTTAGTCGTCAATGTCTTACAATGATCTTAGTCGTCAATATCTTACAGTGATATCAGTCGTCAATGTCTTACAATGATCTTAGTCGTCAATGTCTTACAATGATCTTAGTCGTCAATGTCTTACAATGATCTTAGTCGTCAATATCTTACAATGATCTTAGTCGTCAATGTCTTACAATGATCTTAGTCGTCAATGTCTTACAGTGATATCAGTCGTCAATGTCTTACAGTGATATCAGTCGTCAATGTCTTACAGTGATATCAGTCGTCAATGTCTTACAGTGATATCAGTCGTCAATGTCTTACAGTGATATCAGTCGTCAATGTCTTACAGTGATATCAGTCGTCAATGTCTTACAATGATCTTAGTCGTCAATGTCTTACAATGATCTTAGTCGTCAATGTCTTACAATGATCTTAGTCGTCAATGTCTTACAGTGATATCAGTCGTCAATGTCTTACAGTGATATCAGTCGTCAATGTCTCACAATGATCTTAGTCGTCAATGTCTTACAGTGATCTTAGTCGTCAATGTCTTACAATGATCTTAGTCGTCAATGTCTTACAATGATCTTAGTCGTCAATGTCTCACAATGATCTTAGTCGTCAATGTCTCACAATGATCTTAGTCGTCAATGTCTCACAATGATCTTAGTCGTCAATGTCTTACAATGATCTTAGTCGTCAATGTCTTACAATGATCTTAGTCGTCAATGTCTTACAGTGATATCAGTCGTCAATGTCTTACAATGATCTTAGTCGTCAATGTCTTACAGTGATCTTAGTCGTCAATGTCTTACAATGATCTTAGTCGTCAATGTCTTACAATGATCTTAGTCGTCAATGTCTCACAATGATCTTAGTCGTCAATGTCTTACAATGATCCTAGTCGTCAATGTCTTACAATGATCTTAGTCGTCAATGTCTTACAATGATCTTAGTCGTCAATGTCTTACAGTAATCTTAGTCGTCATGTCTTACAGTGATCTTAGTCGTCAATGTCTTACAATGATCTTAGTCGTCAATGTCTTACAATGATCTTAGTCGTCAATGTCTTACAGTGATCTTAGTCGTCAATGTCTACAGTGATCTTAGTCGTCAATGTCTTACAATGATCTTAGTCGTCAATGTCTCACAATGATCTTAGTCGTCAATGTCTCACAATGATCTTAGTCGTCAATGTCTCACAATGATCTTAGTCGTCAATGTCTTACAGAGATCTTAGTCGTCAATGTCTTACAATGATCTTAGTCGTCAATGTCTTACAATGATCTTAGTCGTCAATGTCTTACAATGATCTTAGTCGTCAATGTCTTACAATGATCTTAGTCGTCAATGTCTTACAGTGATCTTAGTCGTCAATGTCTTACAGTGATCTTAGTCGTCAATGTCTTACAATGATCTTAGTCGTCAATGTTTTACAATGATCTTCGTCGTCAATGTCTTACAATGATCTTAGTCGTCAATGTCTTACAATGATCTTAGTCGTCAATGTCTTACAGTGATCTTAGTCGTCAATGTTTCACAATGATCTTAGTCGTCAATGTCTTACAATGATCTTAGTCGTCAATGTCTTACAATGATCTTAGTCGTCAATGTCTTACAGTGATCTTAGTCGTCAATGTCTTACAGTGATCTTAGTCGTCAATGTCTTACAATGATCTTAGTCGTCAATGTTTTACAATGATCTTAGTCGTCAATGTCTCACAATGATCTTAGTCGTCAATGTCTACAGTGATCTAGTCGTCAATGTCTTACAATGATCTTAGTCGTCAATGTCTTACAGTGATCTTAGTTGTCAATGTCTTATAATGATTTTAGTTGTCAATGTCATACAATGATCTTAGTCGTCAATGTCTTACAGTGATCTTAGTCGTCAATGTCTTACAATGATCTTAGTCGTCAATGTCTCACAATGGTCTTAATCGTCAATGTCTTACAATGATCTTAGTCGTCAATGTCTCACAATGATCTTAGTCGTCAATGTCTTACAATGATCTTAGTCGTCAATGACTCACATGATCTTAGTCGTCAATGTCTACAGTGATCTTAGTCGTCATGTCTCACAATGATCTTAGTCGTCAATGTCTTACAATGATCTTAGTCGTCAATGACTCTCAATGATCTTAGTCGTCAATGTCTTACAATGATCTTAGTCGTCAATGTCTCACAATGATCTTAGTCGTCAATGTCTTACAATGATCTTAGTCGTCAATGACTCACAATGATCTTAGTCGTCAATGTCTTACAATGATCTTAGTCGTCAATGTCTTACAATGATCTTAGTCGTCAATGTCTCACAATGATCTTAGTCGTCAATGTCTTACAATGATCTTAGCCGTCAATGTCTTACAATGATCTTAGTCGTCAATGTCTCACAATGATCTTAGTCGTCAATGTCTTACAGTGATCTTAGTCGTCAATGTCTCACAATGATCTTAGTCGTCAATGTCTTACAATGATCTTGGTCGTCAATGTCTTACAATGATCTTAGTCGTCAATGTCTTACAATGATCATAGTCGTCAATGTCTCACAATGAACTTAGTCGTCAATGTCTCGCAATGATCTTAGTCGTCAATGTCTCACAATGATCTTAGTCGTCAATGTCTTACAATGATCTTAGTCGTCAATGTCTTACAGTGATCTTAGTCGTCAATATCTTACAGTGATCTTAGTCGTCAATGTCTCACAATGATCTTAGTCGTCAATGTCTCACAATGATCTTAGTCGTCAATGTCTTACAATGATCTTAGTCGTCAATGTCTCACAATGATCTTAGTCGTAAATGTCTTACAATGATCTTAGTCGTCAATGTCTCGCAGTGTTCTCAGTCGTCAATGTCTCACAATGATCTTAGTCGTCAATGTCTTACAATGATCTTAGTCGTCAATGTCTTACAATGATCTCAGTCGCCAATGTCTTACAATGATCTTAGTCGTCAATGTCTCGCAGTGATCTTAGTCGTCAATGTCTCACCATGATCTTAGTCGTCAATGTATCACAATGATCTTAGTCTTCAATGTCTTACAATGATCTTAGTCGTCAATGTCTTACAATGATCTTAGTCGTCAATGTCTTACAATTATATTAGTCGTCAATGTCTTACAATGATCTTATTCGTCAATGTCTTACAATGATCTTAGTCGTCAATTTCTTACAATGATCTTAGTCGTCAATGTCTTACAATGATCTTAGTCGTCAATGTCTTACAATGATCTTAGTCGTCAATGTCTCACAATCATCTTAGTCGTCAATGTCTTACAATGATCTTAGTCGTCAATATCTTACAATGATCTTATTCGTCAATGTCTTACAGTGATCTTAGTCGTCAATGTCTCACAATGATCTTAGTCGTCAATGTCTTACAATGATCTTAGTCGTCAATGTCTCACAATGATCTTAGTCGTCAATGTCTCACAATGATCTTAGTCGTCAATGTCTCACAATGATCTTAGTCGTCAATATCTTACAATGATCTTAGTCGTCAATGTCTTACAGTGATCTTAGTCGTAAATGTCTCACAATGATCTTAGTCGTCAATGTCTCACAATGATCTTAGTCGTCAATGTCTTACAATGATCTTAGTCGTCAATGTCTTACATGATCTTAGTCGTCAATGTCTCACATGATCTTAGTCGTAAATGTCTTACAATGATCTTAGTCGTCAATGTCTCGCAGTGTTCTCAGTCGTCAATGTCTCACAATGATCTTAGTCGTCAATGTCTTACAATGATCTTAGTCGTCAATGTCTTACAATGATCTCAGTCGCCAATGTCTACAATGATCTTAGTCGTCAATGTCTCGCAGTGATCTTAGTCGTCAATGTCTCACCATGATCTTAGTCGTCAATGTATCACAATGATCTTAGTCGTCAATGTCTTACAATGATCTTAGTCGTCAATGTCTTACAATGATCTTAGTCGTCAATGTCTTACAATTATCTTAGTCGTCAATGTCTTACAATGATCTTATTCGTCAATGTCTTACAATGATCTTAGTCGTCAATTTCTTACAATGATCTTAGTCGTCAATGTCTTACAATGATCTTAGTCGTCAATGTCTTACAATGATCTTAGTCGTCAATGTCTCACAATCATCTTAGTCGTCAATGTCTTACAATGATCTTAGTCGTCAATATCTTACAATGATCTTATTTGTCAATGTCTTACAGTGATCTTAGTCGTCAATGTCTCACAATGATCTTAGTCGTCAATGTCTTACAATGATCTTAGTCGTCAATGTCTCACAATGATCTTAGTCGTCAATGTCTCACAATGATCTTAGTCGTCAATGTCTCACAATGATCTTAGTCGTCAATATCTTACAATGATCTTAGTCGTCAATGTCTTACAGTGATCTTAGTCGTAAATGTCTCACAATGATCTTAGTCGTCAATGTCTCACAATGATCTTAGTCGTCAATGTCTTACAATGATCTTAGTCGTCAATGTCTTACAATGATCTTAGTCGTCAATGTCTTACAGTGCTCTTAGTCGTCAATGTCTTACAATGATCTTAGTCGTCAATGTCTTACAGTGATCTTAGTCGTCAATGTCTCACAATGATCTTAGTCGTCAATGTCTCACAATGATCTTAGTCGTCAATGACTCACAATGATCTTAGTCGTCAATGTCTTACAGTGATCTTAGTCGTCAATGTCTCACAATGATCTTAGTCGTCAATGTCTTACAGTGATCTTAGTCGTCAATGTCTCACAATGATCTTAGTCGTCAATGACTCACAATGATCTTAGTCGTCATTATCTTACAATGATCTTAGTCGTCAATGTCTTACATGATCTTAGTCGTCAATGTCTTACAATGATCTTAGTCGTCAATGTCTCACAATGATCTTAGTCGTCAATGTCTTACAATGATCCTAGTCGTCAATGTCTTACAATGATCTTAGTCGTCAATGTCTTACAATGATCTTAGTCGTCAATGTCTTACAGTGATCTTAGTCGTCAATGTCTTACAGTGATCTTAGTCGTCAATGTCTTACAATGATCTTAGTCGTCAATGTCTTACAATGATCTTAGTCGTCAATGTCTTACAGTGATCTTAGTCGTCAATGTCTTACAGTGATCTTAGTCGTCAATGTCTTACAATGATCTTAGTCGTCAATGTCTCACAATGATCTTAGTCGTCAATGTCTCACAATGATCTTAGTCGTCAATGTCTCACAATGATCTTAGTCGTCAATGTCTTACAGATATCTTAGTCGTCAATGTCTTACAATGATCTTAGTCGTCAATGTCTTACAATGATCTTAGTCGTCAATGTCTTACAATGATCTTAGTCGTCAATGTTTTACTATGATCTTAGTCGTCAATGTCTTACAATGATCTTAGTCGTCAATGTCTTACAATGATCTTAGTCGTCAATGTCTTACAGTGATCTTAGTCGTCAATGTCTTACAGTGATCTTAGTCGTCAATGTCTTACAATGATCTTAGTCGTCAATGTTTTACAATGATCTTAGTCGTCAATGTCTTACAATGATCTTAGTCGTCAATGTCTTACAATGATCTTAGTCGTCAATGTCTTACAGTGATCTTAGTCGTCAATGTTTTACAATGATCTTAGTCGTCAATGTCTTACAATGATCTTAGTCGTCAATGTCTTACAATGATCTTAGTCGTCAATGTCTTACAATGATCTTAGTCGTCAATGTCTTACAATGATCTTAGTCGTCAATGTCTTACAATGATCTTAGTCGTCAATGTTTTACAATGATCTTAGTCGTCAATGTCTCACAATGATCTTAGTCGTCAATGTCTTACAGTGATCTTAGTCGTCAATGTCTTACAATGATCTTAGTCGTCAATGTCTTACAGTGATCTTAGTTGTCAATGTCTTATAATGATTTTAGTTGTCAATGTCATACAATGATCTTAGTCGTCAATGTCTTACAGTGATCTTAGTCGTCAATGTCTTACAATGATCTTAGTCGTCAATGTCTCACAATGATCTTAGTCGTCAATGTCTTACAATGATCTTAGTCGTCAATGTCTCACAATGATCTTAGTCGTCAATGTCTTACAATGAACTTAGTCGTCAATGACTCACAATGATCTTAGTCGTCAATGTCTTACAGTGATCTTAGTCGTCAATGTCTCACAATGATCTTAGTCGTCAATGTCTTACAATGATCTTAGTCGTCAATGACTCTCAATGATCTTAGTCGTCAATGTCTTACAATGATCTTAGTCGTCAATGTCTCACAATGATCTTAGTCGTCAATGTCTTACAATGATCTTAGTCGTCAATGACTCACAATGATCTTAGTCGTCAATGTCTTACAATGATCTTAGTCGTCAATGTCTTACAATGATCTTAGTCGTCAATGTCTCACAATGATCTTTGTCGTCAATGTCTTACAATGATCTTAGTCGTCAATGTCTTACAGTGATATCAGTCGTCAATGTCTCACAATGATCTTAGTCGTCAATGTCTTACAGTGATCTTAGTCGTCAATGTCTCACAATGATCTTAGTCGTCAATGTCTTACAATGATCTTGGTCGTCAATGTCTTACAATGATCTTAGTCGTCAATGTCTTACAATGATCATAGTCGTCAATGTCTCACAATGAACTTAGTCGTCAATGTCTCGCATGATCTTAGTCGTCAATGTCTCACAATGATCTTAGTCGTCAATGTCTTACAATGATCTTAGTCGTCAATGTCTTACAGTGATCTTAGTCGTCAATATCTTACAGTGATCTTAGTCGTCAATGTCTCACAATGATCTTAGTCGTCAATGTCTCACAATGATCTTAGTCGTCAATGTCTTACAATGATCTTAGTCGTCAATGTCTCACAATGATCTTAGTCGTAAATGTCTTTCAATGATCTTAGTCGTCAATGTCTCGCAAGGTTCTCAGTCGTCAATGTCTCACAATGATCTTAGTCGTCAATGTCTTACAATGATCTTAGTCGTCAATGTCTTACAATGATCTCAGTCGCCAATGTCTTACAATGATCTTAGTCGTCAATGTCTCGCAGTGATCTTAGTCGTCAATGTCTCACCATGATCTTAGTCGTCAATGTATCACAATGATCTTAGTCGTCAATGTTTTACAATGATCTTAGTCGTCAATGTCTTACAATGATCTTAGTCGTCAATGTCTTACAATTATATTAGTCGTCAATGTCTTACAATGATCTTATTGGTCAATGTCTTACAATGATCTTCGTCGTCAATTTCTTACAATGATCTTAGTCGTCAATGTCTTACAATGATCTTAGTCGTCAATGTCTTACAATGATCTTAGTCGTCAATGTCTTACAATGATCTTAGTCGTCAATGTCTTACAATGATCTTAGTCGTCAAAGTCTTACAATGATCTTAGTCGTCAATGTCTTACAATGATCTTAGTCGTCAATGTCTCACAATGATCTTAGTCGTCAATGTCTTACAATGATCTTAGTCGTCAATGTCTTACAATGATCTTAGTCGTCAATGTCTTACAATGATCTTAGTCGTCAATGTCTTACAATGATCTTAGTCGTCATTGTCTTACAATGATCCTATTCGTTAATGTCTTACAATGATCTTATTTTTCAATGTCTTACAATGATCTTAGTCGTCAATTTCTTACAATGATCTTAGTCGTCAATGTCTTACAATGATCTTATTCGTCAATGTCTTACAATGATCTTAGTCGTCAATTTCTTACAATGATCTTAGTCGTCAATGTCTTACAATGATCTTAGTCGTCAATGTCTTACAATGATATTAGTCGTCAATGTCTCACAATGATCTTAGTCGTCAATGTCTTACAATGATCTTAGTCGTCAATGTCTCACATTGATTTTAGTCGTCAATGTCTCACAATCATCTTAGTCGTCAATGTCTTACAATGATCTTAGTCGTCAATATCTTACAATGATCTTATTCGTCAATGTCTTACAGTGATCTTAGTCGTCAATGTCTTACAATGATCTTAGTCGTCAATGTCTTACAATGATCTTAGTCGTCAATGTCTCACAATGATCTTAGTCGTCAATGTCTCACAATGATCTTAGTCGTCAATGTCTCACAATGATCTTAGTCGTCAATATCTTACAATGATCTTAGTCGTCAATGTCTTACAGTGATCTTAGTCGTAAATGTCTCACAATGATCTTAGTCGTCAATGTCTCACAATGATCTTAGTCGTCAATGTCTTACAATGATCTTAGTCGTCAATGTCTTACAATGATCTTAGTCGTCAATGTCTTACAGTGCTCTTAGTCGTCAATGTCTTACAATGATCTTAGTCGTCAATGTCTTACAGTGATCTTAGTCGTCAATGTCTCACAATGATCTTAGTCGTCAATGTCTCACAATGATCTTAGTCGTCAATGACTCACAATGATCTTAGTCGTCAATGTCTTACAGTGATCTTAGTCGTCAATGTCTTACAGTGATCTTAGTCGTCAATGTCTCACAATGATCTTAGTCGTCAATGTCTTACAATGATCTTAGTCGTCAATGTCTGACAGTGATCATAGTCGTCAATATCTTACAGTGATCTTAGTCGTCAATGTCTTACAATGATCTTATTCGTCAATGTCTTACAATGATCTTAGTCGTCAATTTCTTACAATGATCTTAGTCGTCAATGTCTTACAATGATCTTAGTCGTCAATGTCTTACAATGATATTAGTCGTCAATGTCTCACAATGATCTTAGTCGTCAATGTCTTACAATGATCTTAGTCGTCAATGTCTCACATTGATTTTAGTCGTCAATGTCTCACAATCATCTTAGTCGTCAATGTCTTACAATGATCTTAGTCGTCAATATCTTACAATGATCTTATTCGTCAATGTCTTACAGTGATCTTAGTCGTCAATGTCTCACAATGATCTTAGTCGTCAATGTCTTACAATGATCTTAGTCGTCAATGTCTCACAATGATCTTAGTCGTCAATGTCTCACAATGATCTTAGTCGTCAATGTCTCACAATGATCTTAGTCGTCAATATCTTACAATGATCTTAGTCGTCAATGTCTTACAGTGATCTTAGTCGTAAATGTCTCACAATGATCTTAGTCGTCAATGTCTCACAATGATCTTAGTCGTCAATGTCTTACAATGATCTTAGTCGTCAATGTCTTACAATGATCTTAGTCGTCAATGTCTTACAGTGCTCTTAGTCGTCAATGTCTTACAATGATCTTAGTCGTCAATGTCTTACAGTGATCTTAGTCGTCAATGTCTCACAATGATCTTAGTCGTCAATGTCTCACAATGATCTTAGTCGTCAATGACTCACAATGATCTTAGTCGTCAATGTCTTACAGTGATCTTAGTCGTCAATGTCTCACAATGATCTTAGTCGTCAATGTCTTACAGTGATCTTAGTCGTCAATGTCTCACAATGATCTTAGTCGTCAATGACTCACAATGATCTTAGTCGTCATTATCTTACAATGACCTTAGTCGTCAATGTCTTACAATGATCTTAGTCGTCAATGTCTCACAATGATCTTAGTCGTCAATGTCTTACAGTGATCTTAGTCGTCAATGTCTCACAATGATCTTAGTCGTCAATGTCTTACAATGATCTTAGTCGTCAATGTCTGACAGTGATCATAGTCGTCAATGTCTTACAATGATCTTAGTCGTCAATGTCTTACAATGATCTTAGTCGTCAAAGTCTTACAATGATCTTAGTCGTCAATGTCTTACAATGATCTTAGTCGTCAATGTCTCACAATGATCTTAGTCGTCAATGTCTTACAATGATCTTAGTCGTCAATGTCTTACAATGATCTTAGTCGTCAATGTCTTACAATGATCTTAGTCGTCAATGTCTTACAATGATCTTAGTCGTCATTGTCTTACAATGATCCTATTCGTTAATGTCTTACAATGATCTTATTTTTCAATGTCTTACAATGATCTTAGTCGTCAATTTCTTACAATGATCTTAGTCGTCAATGTCTTACAATGATCTTATTCGTCAATGTCTTACAATGATCTTAGTCGTCAATTTCTTACAATGATCTTAGTCGTCAATGTCTTACAATGATCTTAGTCGTCAATGTCTTACAATGATATTAGTCGTCAATGTCTCACAATGATCTTAGTCGTCAATGTCTTACAATGATCTTAGTCGTCAATGTCTCACATTGATTTTAGTCGTCAATGTCTCACAATCATCTTAGTCGTCAATGTCTTACAATGATCTTAGTCGTCAATATCTTACAATGATCTTATTCGTCAATGTCTTACAGTGATCTTAGTCGTCAATGTCTCACAATGATCTTAGTCGTCAATGTCTTACAATGATCTTAGTCGTCAATGTCTCACAATGATCTTAGTCGTCAATGTCTCACAATGATCTTAGTCGTCAATGTCTCACAATGATCTTAGTCGTCAATATCTTACAATGATCTTAGTCGTCAATGTCTTACAGTGATCTTAGTCGTAAATGTCTCACAATGATCTTAGTCGTCAATGTCTCACAATGATCTTAGTCGTCAATGTCTTACAATGATCTTAGTCGTCAATGTCTTACAATGATCTTAGTCGTCAATGTCTTACAGTGCTCTTAGTCGTCAATGTCTTACAATGATCTTAGTCGTCAATGTCTTACAGTGATCTTAGTCGTCAATGTCTCACAATGATCTTAGTCGTCAATGTCTCACAATGATCTTAGTCGTCAATGACTCACAATGATCTTAGTCGTCAATGTCTTACAGTGATCTTAGTCGTCAATGTCTTACAGTGATCTTAGTCGTCAATGTCTCACAATGATCTTAGTCGTCAATGTCTTACAATGATCTTAGTCGTCAATGTCTGACAGTGATCATAGTCGTCAATATCTTACAGTGATCTTAGTCGTCAATGTCTTACAATGATCTTATTCGTCAATGTCTTACAATGATCTTAGTCGTCAATTTCTTACAATGATCTTAGTCGTCAATGTCTTACAATGATCTTAGTCGTCAATGTCTTACAATGATATTAGTCGTCAATGTCTCACAATGATCTTAGTCGTCAATGTCTTACAATGATCTTAGTCGTCAATGTCTCACATTGATTTTAGTCGTCAATGTCTCACAATCATCTTAGTCGTCAATGTCTTACAATGATCTTAGTCGTCAATATCTTACAATGATCTTATTCGTCAATGTCTTACAGTGATCTTAGTCGTCAATGTCTCACAATGATCTTAGTCGTCAATGTCTTACAATGATCTTAGTCGTCAATGTCTCACAATGATCTTAGTCGTCAATGTCTCACAATGATCTTAGTCGTCAATGTCTCACAATGATCTTAGTCGTCAATATCTTACAATGATCTTAGTCGTCAATGTCTTACAGTGATCTTAGTCGTAAATGTCTCACAATGATCTTAGTCGTCAATGTCTCACAATGATCTTAGTCGTCAATGTCTTACAATGATCTTAGTCGTCAATGTCTTACAATGATCTTAGTCGTCAATGTCTTACAGTGCTCTTAGTCGTCAATGTCTTACAATGATCTTAGTCGTCAATGTCTTACAGTGATCTTAGTCGTCAATGTCTCACAATGATCTTAGTCGTCAATGTCTCACAATGATCTTAGTCGTCAATGACTCACAATGATCTTAGTCGTCAATGTCTTACAGTGATCTTAGTCGTCAATGTCTCACAATGATCTTAGTCGTCAATGTCTTACAGTGATCTTAGTCGTCAATGTCTCACAATGATCTTAGTCGTCAATGACTCACAATGATCTTAGTCGTCATTATCTTACAATGACCTTAGTCGTCAATGTCTTACAATGATCTTAGTCGTCAATGTCTCACAATGATCTTAGTCGTCAATGTCTTACAGTGATCTTAGTCGTCAATGTCTCACAATGATCTTAGTCGTCAATGTCTTACAATGATCTTAGTCGTCAATGTCTGACAGTGATCATAGTCGTCAATATCTTACAGTGATCTTAGTCGTCAATGTCTTACAATGATATTAATCGTCAATGTCTCACAATGATCTTAGTCGTCAATGTCTTACAATGATCTTAGACGTCAATGTCTCACAATGATCTTAGTCGTCAATGTCTCACAATGATTTTAGTCGTCAATGTCTCACAATGATCTTAGTCGTCAATGTCTTACAATGATCTTAGTCGTCAAAGTCTTACAATGATCTTAGTCGTCAATGTCTAACAATGATCTTAGTCGTCAATGTCTTACAATGATCTTAGTCGTCAATGTCTCACAATGATCTTAGTCGTCAATGTCTTACAGTGATCTTAGTCGTCAATGTCTTACAATGATCTTAGTCGTCAATGTCTCACAATGATCTTAGTCGTCAATGTCTCACAATGATCTTAGTCGTCAATGTCTCACAATGATCTTAGTCGTCAATGTCTTACAGTGATCTTAGTCGTCAAAGTCTTACAATGATCTTAGTCGTCAATGTCTTACAGTGATCTTAGTCGTCAAAGTCTTACAATGATCTTAGTCGTCAATGTCTTACAGTGATCTTAGTCGTCAATGTCTTACAGTGATCTTAGTCGTCAATGTCTTACAGTGATCTTAGTCGTCAAAGTCTTACAATGATCTTAGTCGTCAATGTCTTACAATGATCTTAGTCGTCAAAGTCTTACAGTGATCTTAGTTGTCAATGTCTCACAATGATCTTAGTCGTCAATGTCTTACAATGATCTTGGTCGTCAATGTCTTACAATGATCTTAGTCGTCAATGTCTTACAATGATCATAGTCGTCAATGTATCACAATGAATTTAGTCGTCAATGTCTCGCAATGATCTTAGTCGTCAATGTCTCACAATGATCTTAGTCGTCAATGTCTTACAATGATCTTAGTCGTCAATGTCTTACAGTGATCTTAGTCGTCAATATCTTACAGTGATCTTAGTCGTCAATGTCTCACAATGATCTTAGTCGTCAATGTCTCACAATGATCTTAGTCGTCAATGTCTTACAATGATCTTAGTCGTCAATGTCTCACAATGATCTTAGTCGTAAATGTCTTACAATGATCTTAGTCGTCAATGTCTCGCAGTGTTCTCAGTCGTAAATGTCTCACAATGATCTTAGTCGTCAATGTCTTACAATGATCTTAGTCGTCAATGTCTTACAATGATCTCAGTCGCCAATATCTTACAATGATCTTAGTCGTCAATGTCTCGCAGTGATCTTAGTCGTCAATGTCTCACCATGATCTTAGTCGTCAATGTATCACAATGATCTTAGTCGTCAATGTCTTACAATGATCTTAGTCGTCAATGTCTCACAATGATCTTAGTCGTCAATGTCTCACAATTATCTTAGTCGTCAATATCTTACAATGATCTTAGTCGTCAATGTCTTACAGTGATCTTAGTCGTAAATGTCTCACAATGATCTTAGTCGTCAATGTCTTACAATGATCTTAGTCGTCAATGTCTTACAATGATCTCAGTCGCCAATATCTTACAATGATCTTAGTCGTCAATGTCTCGCAGTGATCTTAGTCGTCAATGTCTCACCATGATCTTAGTCGTCAATGTATCACAATGATCTTAGTCGTCAATGTCTTACAATGATCTTAGTCGTCAATGTCTCACAATGATCTTAGTCGTCAATGTCTCACAATGATCTTAGTCGTCAATATCTTACAATGATCTTAGTCGTCAATGTCTTACAGTGATCTTAGTCGTAAATGTCTCACAATGATCTTAGTCGTCAATGTCTCACAATGATCTTAGTCGTCAATGTCTTACAATGATCTTAGTCGTCAATGTCTTACAATGATCTTAGTCGTCAATGTCTTACAGTGCTCTTAGTCGTCAATGTCTTACAATGATCTTAGTCGTCAATGTCTTACAGTGATCTTAGTCGTCAATGTCTCACAATGATCTTAGTCGTCAATGTCTCACAATGATCTTAGTCGTCAATGACTCACAATGATCTTAGTCGTCAATGTCTTACAGTGATCTTAGTCGTCAATGTCTCACAATGATCTTAGTCGTCAATGTCTTACAGTGATCTTAGTCGTCAATGTCTCACAATGATCTTAGTCGTCAATGACTCACAATGATCTTAGTCGTCATTATCTTACAATGACCTTAGTCGTCAATGTCTTACAATGATCTTAGTCGTCAATGTCTCACAATGATCTTAGTCGTCAATGTCTTACAGTGATCTTAGTCGTCAATGTCTCACAATGATCTTAGTCGTCAATGTCTTACAATGATCTTAGTCGTCAATGTCTGACAGTGATCATAGTCGTCAATATCTTACAGTGATCTTAGTCGTCAATGTCTTACAATGATATTAATCGTCAATGTCTCACAATGATCTTAGTCGTCAATGTCTCACAATGATCTTAGACGTCAATGTCTCACAATGATCTTAGTCGTCAATGTCTCACAATGATTTTAGTCGTCAATGTCTCACAATGATCTTAGTCGTCAATGTCTTACAATGATCTTAGTCGTCAAAGTCTTACAATGATCTTAGTCGTCAATGTCTAACAATGATCTTAGTCGTCAATGTCTTACAATGATCTTAGTCGTCAATGTCTCACAATGATCTTAGTCGTCAATGTCTTACAGTGATCTTAGTCGTCAATGTCTTACAATGATCTTAGTCGTCAATGTCTCACAATGATCTTAGTCGTCAATGTCTCACAATGATCTTAGTCGTCAATGTCTCACAATGATCTTAGTCGTCAATGTCTTACAGTGATCTTAGTCGTCAAAGTCTTACAATGATCTTAGTCGTCAATGTCTTACAGTGATATTAGTCGTCAAAGTCTTACAATGATCTTAGTCGTCAATGTCTTACAGTGATCTTAGTCGTCAATGTCTTACAGTGATCTTAGTCGTCAATGTCTTACAGTGATCTTAGTCGTCAAAGTCTTACAATGATCTTAGTCGTCAATGTCTTACAATGATCTTAGTCGTCAAAGTCTTACAGTGATCTTAGTCGTCAATGTCTCACAATGATCTTAGTCGTCAATGTCTTACAATGATCTTGGTCGTCAATGTCTTACAATGATCTTAGTCGTCAATGTCTTACAATGATCATAGTCGTCAATGTATCACAATGAATTTAGTCGTCAATGTCTCGCAATGATCTTAGTCGTCAATGTCTCACAATGATCTTAGTCGTCAATGTCTTACAATGATCTTAGTCGTCAATGTCTTACAGTGATCTTAGTCGTCAATATCTTACAGTGATCTTAGTCGTCAATGTCTTACAATGATCTTAGTCGTCAATGTCTCACAATGATCTTAGTCGTCAATGTCTTACAATGATCTTAGTCGTCAATGTCTCACAATGATCTTAGTCGTAAATGTCTTACAATGATCTTAGTCGTCAATGTCTCGCAGTGTTCTCATTTGTAAATGTCTCACAATGATCTTAGTCGTCAATGTCTTACAATGATCTTAGTCGTCAATGTCTTACAATGATCTCAGTCGCCAATATCTTACAATGATCTTAGTCGTCAATGTCTCGCAGTGATCTTAGTCGTCAATGTCTCACCATGATCTTAGTCGTCAATGTATCACAATGATCTTAGTCGTCAATGTCTTACAATGATCTTAGTCGTCAATGTCTTACAATGATCTTAGTCGTCAATGTCTTACAATTATCTTAGTCGTCAATGTCTTACAATGATCTTATTCGTCAATGTCTTACAATGATCTTAGTCGTCAATTTCTTACAATGATCTTAGTCGTCAATGTCTTACAATGATCTTAGTCGTCAATGTCTTACAATGATCTTAGTCGTCAATGTCTCACAATGATCTTAGTCGTCAATGTCTTACAATGATCTTAGTCGTCAATGTCTTACAATGATCTTAGTCGTCAATGTCTTACAATGATCTTAGTCGTCAATGTCTTACAATGATCTTAGTCGTCATTGTCTTTCAATGATCCTATTCGTTAATGTCTTACAATGATCTTATTTTTCAATGTCTTACAATGATCTTAGTCGTCAATTTCTTACAATGATCTTAGTCGTCAATGTCTTACAATGATCTTAGTCGTCAATGTCTTACAATGATATTAGTCGTCAATGTCTCACAATGATCTTAGTCGTCAATGTCTTACAATGATCTTAGTCGTCAATGTCTCACATTGATTTTAGTCGTCAATGTCTCACAATCATCTTAGTCGTCAATGTCTTACAATGATCTTAGTCGTCAATATCTTACAATGATCTTATTCGTCAATGTCTTTCAGTGATCTTAGTCGTCAATGTCTCACAATGATCTTAGTCGTCAATGTCTTACAATGATCTTAGTCGTCAATGTCTCACAATGATCTTAGTCGTCAATGTCTCACAATGATCTTAGTCGTCAATGTCTCACAATGATCTTAGTCGTCAATATCTTACAATGATCTTAGTCGTCAATGTCTTACAGTGATCTTAGTCGTCAATGTCTCACAATGATCTTAGTCGTCAATGTCTCACAATGATCTTAGTCGTCAATGTCTTACAATGATCTTAGTCGTCAATGTCTTACAATGATCTTAGTCGTCAATGTCTTACAGTGCTCTTAGTCGTCAATGTCTTACAATGATCTTAGTCGTCAATGTCTTACAGTGATCTTAGTCGTCAATGTCTCACAATGATCTTAGTCGTCAATGTCTCACAATGATCTCAGTCGTCAATGACTCACAATGATCTTAGTCGTCAATGTCTTACAGTGATCTTAGTCGTCAATGTCTCACAATGATCTTAGTCGTCAATGTCTTACAGTGATCTTAGTCGTCAATGTCTCACAATGATCTTAGTCGTCAATGACTCACAATGATCTTAGTCGTCATTATCTTACAATGATCTTAGTCGTCAATGTCTTACAATGATCTTAGTCGTCAATGTCTCACAATGATCTTAGTCGTCAATGTCTTACAGTGATCTTAGTCGTCAATGTCTCACAATGATCTTAGTCGTCAATGTCTTACAATGATCTTAGTCGTCAATGTCTGACAGTGATCATAGTCGTCAATATCTTACAGTGATCTTAGTCGTCAATGTCATACAATGATCTTAATCGTCAATGTCTCACAATGATCTTAGTCGTCAATGTCTTACAATGATCTTAGACGTCAATGTCTCACAATGATCTTAGTTGTCAATGTCTTACAATGATCTTAGTCGTCAATGTCTCACAATGATCTTAGTCGTCAATGTCTTACAATGATCTTAGTCGTCAATGTCTTACAATGATCTTAGTCGTCAATGTCTCACAATGATTTTAGTCGTCAATGTCTCACAATGATCTTAGTCGTCAATGTCTTACAATGATCTTAGTCGTCAAAGTCTTACAATGATCTTAGTCGTCAATGTCTAACAATGATCTTAGTCGTCAATGTCTTACAATGATCTTCGTCGTCAATGTCTCACAATGATCTTAGTCGTCAATGTCTTACAATGATCTTAGTCGTCAATGACTCACAATGATCTTAGTCGTCAATGTCTTACAGTGATCTTAGTCGTCAATGTCTCACAATGATCTTAGTCGTCAATGTCTTACAATGATCTTAGTCGTCAATGACTCTCAATGATCTTAGTCGTCAATGTCTTACAATGATCTTAGTCGTCAATGTCTCACAATGATCTTAGTCGTCAATGTCTTACAATGATCTTAGTCGTCAATGACTCACAATGATCTTAGTCGTCAATGTCTTACAATGATCTTAGTCGTCAATGTCTTACAATGATCTTAGTCGTCAATGTCTCACAATGATCTTAGTCGTCAATGTCTTACAATGATCTTAGTCGTCAATGTCTTACAATGATCTTAGTCGTCAATGTCTCACAATGATCTTAGTCGTCAATGTCTTACAGTGATCTTAGTCGTCAATGTCTCACAATGATCTTAGTCGTCAATGTCTTACAATGATCTTGGTCGTCAATGTCTTACAATGATCTTAGTCGTCAATGTCTTACAATGATCATAGTCGTCAATGTCTCACAATGAACTTAGTCGTCAATGTCTCGCAATGATCTTAGTCGTCAATGTCTCACAATGATCTTAGTCGTCAATGTCTTACAATGATCTTAGTCGTCAATGTCTTACAGTGATCTTAGTCGTCAATATCTTACAGTGATCTTAGTCGTCAATGTCTCACAATGATCTTAGTCGTCAATGTCTCACAATGATCTTAGTCGTCAATGTCTTACAATGATCTTAGTCGTCAATGTCTCGCAATGATCTTAGTCGTAAATGTCTTACAATGATCTTAGTCGTCAATGTCTTGCAGTGTTCTCAGTCGTCAATGTCTCACAATGATCTTAGTCGTCAATGTCTTACAATGATCTTAGTCGTCAATGTCTTACAATGATCTCAGTCGCCAATGTCTTACAATGATCTTAGTCGTCAATGTCTCGCAGTGATCTTAGTCGTCAATGTCTCACCATGATCTTAGTCGTCAATGTATCACAATGATCTTAGTCGTCAATGTCTTACAATGATCTTAGTCGTCAATGTCTTACAATGATCTTAGTCGTCAATGTCTTACAATTATATTAGTCGTCAATGTCTTACAATGATCTTATTCGTCAATGTCTTACAATGATCTTAGTCGTCAATTTCTTACAATGATCTTAGTCGTCAATGTCTTACAATGATCTTAGTCGTCAATGTCTTACAATGATCTTAGTCGTCAATGTCTCACAATGATCTTAGTCGTCAATGTCTTACAGTGATCTTAGTCGTCAATGTCTTACAATGATCTTAGTCGTCAATGTCTTACAATGATCTTAGTCGTCAATGTCTTACAATGATCTTAGTCGTCATTGTCTTACAATGATCCTATTCGTTAATGTCTTACAATGATCTTATTTTTCAATGTCTTACAATGATCTTAGTCGTCAATTTCTTACAATGATCTTAGTCGTCAATGTCTTACAATGATCTTAGTCGTCAATGTCTTACAATGATATTAGTCGTCAATGTCTCACAATGATCTTAGTCGTCAATGTCTTACAATGATCTTAGTCGTCAATGTCTCACATTGATTTTAGTCGTCAATGTCTCACAATCATCTTAGTCGTCAATGTCTTACAATGATCTTAGTCGTCAATATCTTACAATGATCTTATTCGTCAATGTCTTACAGTGATCTTAGTCGTCAATGTCTCACAATGATCTTAGTCGTCAATGTCTTACAATGATCTTAGTCGTCAATGTCTCACAATGATCTTAGTCGTCAATGTCTCACAATGATCTTAGTCGTCAATGTCTCACAATGATCTTAGTCGTCAATATCTTACAATGATCTTAGTCGTCAATGTCTTACAGTGATCTTAGTCGTAAATGTCTCACAATGATCTTAGTCGTCAATGTCTCACAATGATCTTAGTCGTCAATGTCTTACAATGATCTTAGTCGTCAATGTCTTACAATGATCTTAGTCGTCAATGTCTTACAGTGCTCTTAGTCGTCAATGTCTTACAATGATCTTAGTCGTCAATGTCTTACAGTGATCTTAGTCGTCAATGTCTCACAATGATCTTAGTCGTCAATGTCTCACAATGATCTTAGTCGTCAATGACTCACAATGATCTTAGTCGTCAATGTCTTACAGTGATCTTAGTCGTCAATGTCTCACAATGATCTTAGTCGTCAATGTCTTACAGTGATCTTAGTCGTCAATGTCTCACAATGATCTTAGTCGTCAATGACTCACAATGATCTTAGTCGTCATTATCTTACAATGATCTTAGTCGTCAATGTCTTACAATGATCTTAGTCGTCAATGTCTTACAATGATCTTAGTCGTCAATGTCTCACAATGATCTTAGTCGTCAATGTCTTACAATGATCCTAGTCGTCAATGTCTTACAATGATCTTAGTCGTCAATGTCTTACAATGATCTTAGTCGTCAATGTCTTACAGTGATCTTAGTCGTCAATGTCTTACAGTGATCTTAGTCGTCAATGTCTTACAATGATCTTAGTCGTCAATGTCTTACAATGATCTTAGTCGTCAATGTCTTACAGCGATCTTAGTCGTCAATGTCTTACAGTGATCTTAGTCGTCAATGTCTTACAATGATCTTAGTCGTCAATGTCTCACAATGATCTTAGTCGTCAATGTCTCACAATGATCTTAGTCGTCAATGTCTCACAATGATCTTAGTCGTCAATGTCTTACAGAGATCTTAGTCATCAATGTCTTACAATGATCTTAGTCGTCAATGTCTTACAATGATCTTAGTCGTCAATGTCTTACAATGATCTTAGTCGTCAATGTTTTACTATGATCTTAGTCGTCAATGTCTTACAATGATCTTAGTCGTCAATGTCTTACAATGATCTTAGTCGTCAATGTCTTACAGTGATCTTAGTCGTCAATGTCTTACAGGGATCTTAGTCGTCAATGTCTTACAATGATCTTAGTCGTCAATGTTTTACAATGATCTTAGTCGTCAATGTCTTACAATGATCTTAGTCGTCAATGTCTTACAATGATCTTAGTCGTCAATGTCTTACAGTGATCTTAATCGTCAATGTTTTACAATGATCTTAGTCGTCAATGTCTTACAATGATCTTAGTCGTCAATGTCTTACAATGATCTTAGTCGTCAATGTCTTACAGTGATCTTAGTCGTCAATGTCTTACAGTGATCTTAGTCGTCAATGTCTTACAATGATCTTAGTCGTCAATGTTTTACAATGATCTTAGTCGTCAATGTCTCACAATGATCTTAGTCGTCAATGTCTTACAGTGATCTTAGTCGTCAATGTCTTACAATGATCTTAGTCGTCAATGTCTTACAGTGATCTTAGTTGTCAAATTTCTTATAATGATTTTAGTTGTCAATGTCATACAATGATCTTAGTCGTCAATGTCTTACAGTGATCTTAGTCGTCAATGTCTTACAATGATCTTAGTCGTCAATGTCTCACAATGATCTTAGTCGTCAATGTCTTACAATGATCTTAGTCGTCAATGTCTCACAATGATCTTAGTCGTCAATGTCTTACAATGAACTTAGTCGTCAATGACTCACAATGATCTTAGTCGTCAATGTCTTACAGTGATCTTAGTCGTCAATGTCTCACAATGATCTTAGTCGTCAATGTCTCGCAGTGTTCTCAGTCGTCAATGTCTCACAATGATCATAGTCGTCAATGTCTTACAATGATCTTAGTCGTCAATGTCTCACAATGATCTTAGTCGTCAATGTCTTACAATGATCTTAGTCGTCAATGACTCACAATGATCTTAGTCGTCAATGTCTTACAATGATCTTAGTCGTCAATGTCTTACAATGATCTTAGTCGTCAATGTCTCACAATGATCTTAGTCGTCAATGTCTTACAATGATCTTAGTCGTCAATGTCTTACAATGATCTTAGTCGTCAATGTCTCACAATGATCTTAGTCGTCAATGTCTTACAGAGATCTTAGTCGTCAATGTCTCACAATGATCTTAGTCGTCAATGTCTTACAATGATCTTGGTCGTCAATGTCTTACAATGATCTTTGTCGTCAATGTCTTACAATGATCATAGTCGTCAATGTCTCACAATGAACTTAGTCGTCAATGTCTCGCAATGATCTTAGTCGTCAATGTCTCACAATGATCTTAGTCGTCAATGTCTTACAATGATCTTAGTCGTCAATGTCTTACAGTGATCTTAGTCGTCAATATCTTACAGTGATCTTAGTCGTCAATGTCTCACAATGATCTTAGTCGTCAATGTCTCACAATGATCTTAGTCGTCAATGTCTTACAATGATCTTAGTCGTCAATGTCTCACAATGATCTTAGTCGTAAATGTCTTACAATGATCTTAGTCGTCAATGTCTCGCAGTGTTCTCAGTCGTCAATGTCTCACAATGATCTTAGTCGTCAATGTCTTACAATGATCTTTGTCGTCAATGTCTTACAATGATCTCAGTCGCCAATGTCTTACAATGATCTTAGTCGTCAATGTCTCGCAGTGATCTTAGTCGTCAATGTCTCACCATGATCTTAGTCGTCAATGTATCACAATGATCTAGGTCGTCAATGTCTTACAATGATCTTAGTCGTCAATGTCTTACAATGATCTTAGTCGTCAATGTCTGACAATTATATTAGTCGTCAATGTCTTACAATGATCTTATTCGTCAATGTCTTACAATGATCTTAGTCGTCAATTTCTTACAATGATCTTAGTCGTCAATGTCTTACAATGATCTTAGTCGTCAATGTCTTACAATGATCTTAGTCGTCAATGTCTCACAATGATCTTAGTCGTCAATGTCTTACAATGATCTTAGTCGTCAATGTCTTACAATGATCTTAGTCGTCAATGTCTTACAATGATCTTAGTCGTCAATGTCTTACAATGATCTTAGTCGTCATTGTCTTACAATGATCCTATTCGTTAATGTCTTACAATGATCTTATTTTTCAATGTCTTACAATGATCTTAGTCGTCAATTTCTTACAATGATCTTAGTCGTCAATGTCTTACAATGATCTTAGTCGTCAATGTCTTACAATGATATTAGTCGTCAATGTCTCACAATGATCTTAGTCGTCAATGTCTTACAATGATCTTAGTCGTCAATGTCTCACATTGATTTTAGTCGTCAATGACTCACAATCATCTTAGTCGTCAATGTCTTACAATGATCTTAGTCGTCAATATCTTACAATGATCTTATTCGTCAATGTCTTACAGTGATCTTAGTCGTCAATGTCTCACAATGATCTTAGTCGTCAATGTCTTACAATGATCTTAGTCGTCAATGTCTTACAATGATCTTAGTCGTCAATGTCTCACAATGATCTTAGTCGTCAATGTCTCACAATGATCTTAGTCGTCAATATCTTACAATGATCTTAGTCGTCAATGTCTTACAGTGATCTTAGTCGTAAATGTCTCACAATGATCTTAGTCGTCAATGTCTCACAATGATCTTAGTCGTCAATGTCTTACAATGATCTTAGTCGTCAATGTCTTACAATGATCTTAGTCGTCAATGTCTTACAGTGCTCTTAGTCGTCAATGTCTTACAATGATCTTAGTCGTCAATGTCTTACAGTGACCTTAGTCGTCAATGTCTCACAATGATCTTAGTCGTCAATGTCTCACAATGATCTTAGTCGTCAATGACTCACAATGATCTTAGTCGTCAATGTCTTACAGTGATCTTAGTCGTCAATGTCTCACAATGATCTTAGTCGTCAATGTCTTACAGTGATCTTAGTCGTCAATGTCTTACAGTGACCTTAGTCGTCAATGTCTCACAATGATCTTAGTCGTCAATGTCTTACAATGATATTAATCGTCAATGTCTCACAATGATCTTAGTCGTCAATGTCTTACAATGATCTTAGACGTCAATGTCTCACAATGATCTTAGTCGTCAATGTCTTACAATGATCTTAGTCGTCAATGTCTCACAATGATCTTAGTCGTCAATGTCTTACAATGATCTTAGTCGTCAATGTCTTACAATGATCTTAGTCGTCAATGTCTCACAATGATTTTAGTCGTCAATGTCTCACAATGATCTTAGTCGTCAATGTCTTACAATGATCTTAGTCATCAAAGTCTTACAATGATCTTAGTCGTCAATGTCTAACAATGATCTTAGTCGTCAGTCTTACAATGATCTTAGTCGTCAATGTCTCACAATGATCTTAGTCGTCAATGTCTCACAATGATCTTAGTCGTCAATGTCTTACAATGATCTTAGTCGTCAATGTCTCACAATGATCTTAGTCGTCAATGTCTCACAATGATCTTAGTCGTCAATGTCTCACAATGATCTTAGTCGTCAATGTCTTACAGTGATCTTAGTCGTCAAAGTCTTACAATGATCTTAGTCGTCAATGTCTTACAGTGATCTTAGTCGTCAATGTCTTACAGTGATCTTAGTCGTCAATGTCTTACAGTGATCTTAGTCGTCAAAGTCTTACAATGATCTTAGTCGTCAATGTCTTACAATGATCTTAGTCGTCAAAGTCTTACAGTGATCTTAGTCGTCAATGTCTCACAATGATCTTAGTCGTCAATGTCTTACAATGATCTTGGTCGTCAATGTCTTACAATGATCTTAGTCGTCAATGTCTTACAATGATCATAGTCGTCAATGTATCACAATGAACTTAGTCGTCAATGTCTCGCAATGATCTTAGTCGTCAATGTCTCACAATGATCTTAGTCGTCAATGTCTTACAATGATCTTAGTCGTCAATGTCTTACAGTGATCTTAGTCGTCAATATCTTACAGTGATCTTAGTCGTCAATGTCTCACAATGATCTTAGTCGTCAATGTCTCACAATGATCTTAGTCGTCAATGTCTTACAATGATCTTAGTCGTCAATGTCTCACAATGATCTTAGTCGTAAATGTCTAACAATGATCTTAGTCGTCAATGTCTCGCAGTGTTCTCAGTCGTCAATGTCTCACAATGATCTTAGTCGTCAATGTCTTACAATGATCTTAGTCGTCAATGTCTTACAATGATCTCAGTCGCCAATATCTTACAATGATCTTAGTCGTCAATGTCTCGCAGTGATCTTAGTCGTCAATGTCTCACCATGATCTTAGTCGTCAATGTATCACAATGATCTTAGTCGTCAATGTCTTACAATGATCTTAGTCGTCAATGTCTTACAATGATCTTAGTCGTCAATGTCTTACAATTATCTTAGTCGTCAATGTCTTACAATGATCTTATTCGTCAATGTCTTACAATGATCTTAGTCGTCAATTTCTTACAATGATCTTAGTCGTCAATGTCTTACAATTATCTTAGTCGTCAATGTCTTACAATGATCTTATTCGTCAATGTCTCACAATGATCTTAGTCGTCAATGTCTTACAATGATCTTAGTCGTCAATGTCTTACAATGATCTTAGTCGTCAATGTCTCACAATGATCTTAGTCGTCAATGTCTTACAATGATCTTAGTCGTCAATGTCTTACAATGATCTTAGTCGTCAATGTCTTACAATGATCTTAGTCGTCAATGTCTTACAATGATCTTAGTCGTCATTGTCTTTCAATGATCCTATTCGTTATTGTCTTACAATGATCTTATTTTTCAATGTCTTACAATGATCTTAGTCGTCAATTTCTTACAATGATCTTATTTTTCAATGTCTTACAATGATCTTAGTCGTCAATGTCTTACAATGATCTTAGTCGTCAATGTCTTACAATGATATTAGTCGTCAATGTCTCACAATGATCTTAGTCGTCAATGTCTTACAATGATCTTAGTCGTCAATGTCTCACATTGATTTTAGTCGTCAATGTCTCACAATCATCTTAGTCGTCAATGTCTTACAATGATCTTAGTCGTCAATATCTTACAATGATCTTATTCGTCAATGTCTTACAGTGATCTTAGTCGTCAATGTCTCACAATGATCTTAGTCGTCAATGTCTTACAATGATCTTAGTCGTCAATGTCTCACAATGATCTTAGTCGTCAATGTCTCACAATGATCTTAGTCGTCAATGTCTCACAATGATCTTAGTCGTCAATATCTTACAATGATCTTAGTCGTCAATGTCTTACAGTGATCTTAGTCGTCAATGTCTCACAATGATCTTAGTCGTCAATGTCTCACAATGATCTTAGTCGTCAATGTCTTACAATGATCTTAGTCGTCAATGTCTTACAATGATCTTAGTCGTCAATGTCTTACAGTGCTCTTAGTCGTCAATGTCTTACAATGATCTTAGTCGTCAATGTCTTACAGTGATCTTAGTCGTCAATGTCTCACAATGATCTTAGTCGTCAATGTCTCACAATGATCTTAGTCGTCAATGACTCACAATGATCTTAGTCGTCAATGTCTTACAGTGATCTTAGTCGTCAATGTCTCACAATGATCTTAGTCGTCAATGTCTTACAGTGATCTTAGTCGTCAATGTCTCACAATGATCTTAGTCGTCAATGACTCACAATGATCTTAGTCGTCATTATCTTACAATGATCTTAGTCGTCAATGTCTTACAATGATCTTAGTCGTCAATGTCTCACAATGATCTTAGTCGTCAATGTCTTACAGTGATCTTAGTCGTCAATGTCTCACAATGATCTTAGTCGTCAATGTCTTACAATGATCTTAGTCGTCAATGTCTGACAGTGATCATAGTCGTCAATATCTTACAGTGATCTTAGTCGTCAATGTCATACAATGATCTTAATCGTCAATGTCTCACAATGATCTTAGTCGTCAATGTCTTACAATGATCTTAGACGTCAATGTCTCACAATGATCTTAGTTGTCAATGTCTTACAATGATCTTAGTCGTCAATGTCTCACAATGATCTTAGTCGTCAATGTCTTACAATGATCTTAGTCGTCAATGTCTTACAATGATCTTAGTCGTCAATGTCTCACAATGATTTTAGTCGTCAATGTCTCACAATGATCTTAGTCGTCAATGTCTTACAATGATCTTAGTCGTCAAAGTCTTACAATGATCTTAGTCGTCAATGTCTAACAATGATCTTAGTCGTCAATGTCTTACAATGATCTTAGTCGTCAATGTCTTACAGTGATCTTAGTCGTCAATGTCTTACAATGATCTTAGTCGTCAATGTCTCACAATGATCTTAGTCGTCAATGTCTCACAATGATCTTAGTCGTCAATGTCTCACAATGATCTTAGTCGTCAATGTCTTACAGTGATCTTAGTCGTCAAAGTCTTACAATGATCTTAGTCGTCAATGTCTTACAGTGATCTTAGTCGTCAAAGTCTTACAATGATCTTAGTCGTCAATGTCTTACAGTGATCTTAGTCGTCAATGTCTTACAGTGATCTTAGTCGTCAATGTCTTACAGTGATCTTAGTCGTCAAAGTCTTACAATGATCTTAGTCGTCAATGTCTTACAATGATCTTAGTCGTCAAAGTCTTACAATGATCTTAGTCGTCAATGTCTTACAGTGATCTTAGTCGTCAATGTCTTACAGTGATCTTAGTCGTCAATGTCTTACAATGATCTTAGTCATCAATGTCTTACAATGATCTTAGTCGTCAATGTCTCACAATGATTTTAGTCGTCAATGTCTTACAATGATCTTAGTCGTCAATGTCTCACAATGATCTTAGTCGTCAATGTCTCACAATGATCTTAGTCGTCAATGTCTTACAGTGATCTTAGTCGTCAATGTCTCACAATGATCTTAGTCGTCAATGTCTCACAATGATCTTAGTCGTCAATGTCTCACAATGATCTTAGTCGTCAATGTCTTACAATGATCTTAGTCGTCAATGTCTTACAATGATCTTAGTCGTCAATGTCTTACAATGATCTTAGTCGTCAATGTCTCACAATGATCTTAGTCTTCAATGTCTCACAATGATCTTAGTCGTCAATGTCTTACAGTGATCTTAGTCGTCAATGTCTTACAATGATCTTAGTCGTCAATGTCTCACAATGATCTTAGTCGTCAATGTCTTACAATGATCTTTGTCGTCAATGTCTTACAGTGATCTTAGTCGTCAATGTCTTACAATGATCTTAGTCGTCAATGTCTCACAATGATCTTAGTCGTCAATGTCTTACAGTGATCTTAGTCGTCAATGTCTTACAATGATCTTAGTCGTCAATGTCTTACAGTGATCTTAGTCGTCAATGTCTCACAATGATCTTAGTCGTCAATGTCTTACAGTGATCTTAGTCGTCAATGTCTTACAATGATCTTAGTCGTCAATGTCTCACAATGATCTCAGTCGTCAATGTCTTACAATGATCTTAGTCGTCAATGTCTTACAATGATCTTAGTCGTCAATGTCTTACAGTGATCTTAGTCCAGGCCTGTCCTGACATATTGTCAGTGTTGCAGTGATCTTAGTGGAGGTCTATTCTGACATAGTGTCAGTGTTTCAGTGATCATAGACTTAGTTTGTCCTGACATATTATCAGTTTAACTGTGATATTAGTCCGACTCTGTGTTACAGATGTTCATGTACAGTGCGGGTTGACAGATCGGATACATTGGACGCTATCCTAGACTCAGTGGATTGTTAGTTCTCGACAATCCAGACCATGTAGTGTCTATAAATGAGCCAACTCAGACCATGTAGTGCATATAAATGGGCCAACTCAGACCATGTAGTTTCTATAAATGAACCAACTCAGATGACCATGTAGTGTCTATAAATGAACCAACTCAGACAATGTAGTACCTATAAATGAGCCAACTCAGATGTCCATGTAGTGTCTATAATTGAGCCAACTCAGACCATGTGAGTATAAATGAACCAACTCAGATGACCATGTAGTGTCTATAAATGAACCAACTCAGACCATGTAGTGTCTATAAATGACCCAACTCAGACCATGTAGTGTCTATAAATGAGCCAACTCAGACCATGTAGTGTATATAAATGAGCCAACTCAGACCATGTTGTGTCTATAAATGAACCAACTCAGACCATGTATTGTCTATAAATGAGCCAACTCAGACCATGTATTGTCTATAAATGAGACAACTCAGACCATGTTGTGTCTATAAATGAGCCAACTCCAACCATGTAGTGTCTATAAATGAGCCAACTCAGACCATATTGTGTCTATAAATGAGCCAACTCAGACCATGTAGTGTCTATAAATGAGCCAACTCTAACCATGTAGTATCTATAAATGAGCCAACTCAGACCATGTTGTGTCTATAAATGAGCCAACTCAGACCATGTAGTGTCTATAAATGAGCCAAATCAGATGATCATGTAGTGCCTATAAATGAGCCAACTCAGATGATCATGTAGTGTCTATAAATGACCCAACTCAGATGACCATATATTGTATATAAATGAGCCAACTCAGACCATGTAGTGTCTATAAATGAGCTAAATCAGATGAACATGTAGTGCCTATAAATGAGCCAACTCAGATGACCATGTAGTGCCTATAAATGAGCCAACTCAGACAACCATGTAGTGTCTATAAATGAGACAACGCAGACCATGTAGTGCTTATAAATGAACCAACTCAGATGACCATGTAGTGTCTATAAATGAGCCAACTTAGACCATGTAGTGTCTATAAATGAGCCAACTCAGACCATGTAGCCCATATAAATGAACCAACTCAGATGACCTTGTATTTTCTATAAATGAGCCAACTTAGACCATGTATTGTCTATAAATGAACTAACTCAGACCATGTAGCCCCTATAAATGAACCAACTCAGATGACCTTGTATTTTCTATAAATGAACCAACTCAGACCATGTAGTGCCTATAAATGAACCAACTCAGACCATGTAGTGCCTATAAATGAACCAACTCAGACCATGTAGTGCCTATAAATGAACCAACTCTGATGACCATGTAATGTCTATAAATAAACCAACTCAGACCATGTAGTGTCTATAAATGAGCCAACTCAGATGACCATATAGTGTCTATAAATGCGCCAACTCAGATGACCATGTAGTGTCTATAAATGTACCAAACCAGACAATGTTGTGCCAATAAATAAGCCAACTCAGGCCATACAGTGTCTATACATGTGCCAACTCAGACCATGTAGTGTCTATAAATGAGCTAACTCAGACAATGTAGTGCCTATAAATGAGCCAACTCAGAAAATGTAGTGTCTATACATAAGCCAAATCAGACCATGTAGTGTCTATACATGAGCCAACTCAGATCATGTAGTGTCTATACATGAGCCAACTCAGACTATGTAGTGTCTATACATGAGCCAACTCAGACCATGTAGTGTCTATACATGAGCCAACTCAAACCATGTAGTGTCTATTAATGAGCCAACTCAGACAATGTAGTGTCTATAAATGGGCCAACTCAAACCATGTAGTGTCTATAAATGAGCGAACTCAGACAATGTAGTGCCTATAAATGAGCCAACTCAAACCATGTAGTGTCTATAAATGAGCCAACTAAGACAATGTAGTGCCTATAAATGAGCCAACTCAGACCATGTAGTTTCTAAACATGATCTACTTAGACCATGTAGTGTCTATAAATGAGCCAACTCAGACAATGTAGTGCCTATAAATGAGCCAACTCAGACCATGTTGTGTCTATAAATGAGCCAACTCAGACCATGTATTTTCTATAAATGAGCCAACTTAGACCATGTAGTGTTTATAAATGAGCCAACGCAGACCATGTAGTGTGTGTAAATGAGCAAACTCAGACCATGTAGTATGTATAAATGAGCCATTAATAATTATGTTGCTGATGTACAACTCTATCAATGTGGTGTCTACAACTTAGCTCTTCAAAATCCTGTTATTACCTATGAGACAGCCCTGTATGCAGAAAGCCAGTAATCTTACTGTTGGCGATCACCGCCCATAAGGTATTTTCATTTCTTTAAATCTCAAGCCCTTGAAGACGCTACAAAACTGGCTATCCAACACAAAAATAACGTGCACAAGAAATTGGTGATACTGACCGACGCACTGTCAGTCATGATAGCTCTAAAAACCCCCAGGAACAGTGAGCTATAGTTCATTCACAAATTCGTGCCCACAGGGGTGATCAATTATCTCGGAAACTCTGTAATTCTGAATTTCTGTAATTCTTTCTCATGATATCTTATTTTGTTACCGACCTTCAGATTGTATAACATTTAAGTCTGAATTGTGCGCAAGTCTATCCAGAATGGGGAGTAGAGTGTCCTCTTTCCAGTCTCTGAAAATTCGTCCATTCATTTCAGTGTGGTAGTCCCTATTGTCTGTAGACTTTGATTGAAAAATAAGTTGTGTATCAGTAACAAGACCATTCTCTCTACTGCCAGCATGTACCAATATAATGCATTGTCCTTTGCTGCTGGGAATGCTTCTTTTATTTTCTCTGTCAGCTTATTGCCATACTTTCTCATATGTATGATGAGCATTGACCCACGTTTCATCCAAATATACTATATCGTAGCCTTCCATTCGTCGCACACGGATCTGCCTCAGGTATTTGCTTCGGGAAGCTATCAGTTGTGGTTTTTCACAAACAATGTTTCTACCACCAGCAGATTTTCTAAAAGTAAAACCAACGCCTCTTACGATCTTCCAAAGAGTGGTTTTTGAGATGTCAATATCACATTCTAATTGCAGTGGAACTTTAAGTTTGCGCAGTGTAACAAGTTGATTTGATTCAAACATTTTCAAAGTTTCACGTCTAATAACATCTTTGTCAAAGTCATCAACTTTCATTTTTCTTCCTTGCTTGACCTCTGCAGAGTCAAAGTCTGTCCTATCCATCGATTGAAAGACTTTCTATTTATATTTAGAGCTGCCCGTGTTCTGTTTTCTGTTTTTTTTATATCGTAATATCATCATCATCATAATAATCATCATCATCATCAAGTACCAAGCATTCAGGCGTAGATGATCATGTCTCTCCACAATATCGATCACGACAGTTATTTATCATTTCTGTTGTTGACCTGCTGCCAAACCATTCTCTTAAGCTGTCTGGTATCTTTTCTATTTGCTTCCCTCTATCTCTTCGTCTCTCAACTTTCCCAGTTGCCACAATATATTCCAGCTGTTGTCTTGTTCATTAATTTCTCATTGACCCAAAGAAAATCATTTTACTTTTCTTGATGCTCTTTTCGATAGCAACACTCAGATGTTGTCTGTTTCTCGATTCTAACTCAGCTGTTTCTTGTAATGTTTCTTGTAATGTAACAATTGGAAAGTCTGATATTGGGAGCAAGTAACGATCGGAAAGGCTGATATTGGGAGCCAGTAACGATCGGAAAGGCTGATATTGGGAGCCTGTAACGATCGGAAAGACTGATATTGGGAGCCTGTAACGATCGGAAAGACTGATATTGGGAGCCAGTAACAATTGGAGAGTCTGATATTGGGAGCCAGTAACGATCGGAAAGACTGAGATTGGGAGCCAGTAACAATTGGAGAGTCTGATATTGTGAGCCAGTAACGATCGAAAGACTGATATTGGGAGCCAGTAAAAATTGGAGAGTCTGATATTGGGAGCCAGTAACGATCGGAAAGACTGATATTGGGAGCCAGTAAAAATTTGAGAGTCTGATATTGGGAGCTAGTAACGATCGGAAAGTCTGATATTGGGAGCCAGTAACGACCGGAAAGTCTGATATTGGGAGCCAGTAACGATTTGAAAGACTGATATTGGGAGCCAGTAACAATTGGAGAGTATGATATTGGGAGCCAGTAACAATTGGAGAGTTTTATATTGGGAGCCAGTAACAATCGGAAAAAGGCTGATATTGGGAGCCAGTAAAATTGGAAATTCTGATATTGGGAGCAAGTAACGATTGGAAAGGCTGATACTGGGAGCCAGTAAAGGTTGGAAAGGTCGATATTGGGAGCCAGTAACAATTAGAAAGGCTGATATTGGGACCCAGTAACAATTGGAAAGTCTGATATTGGGAGCAAGTAACGATTGGAAAAGGCTGATATTGGGAGCCAGTAAAGGTTGGAAAGGTCGATATTGGGAGCCAGTAACAATTAGAAAGGCTGATATTGGGACCCAGTAACAATTGGAAAGGTTGATATTGGCAGCCAGTAAAGATTGGAAAGGTTGATATTGGCAGCCAGTAAAGATTGGAAAGGTTGATATTGGCAGCCAGTAAAGATTGGAAAGGTTGATATTGGCAGCCAGTAACACTAAAAAAGAACGATATTGTGGTGAGAGACATAAAAGGAAAGTCTGGTAATGTTAGTTTTGGGTTCAAGCCTCTGTTTATTGGCGAGGCACGATCTGTTCACCCTTAGACTGGGTCTTCCACGTTGTATTGCATGGTAATTGTCATTTAAATGAAAAGGAAATTATTCCATTTGAGGTGGTGGGTCACACTTAGAAAGACTGACTTTGCGGTGGTGGGTCACACTTAGGAAGACTGACATTGTGGTGGTGGGTCACACTTAGGAAGACTGAAATTGCGGTGGTGGGTCACAATTAGGAAGACTGACATTGCGGGTGTGAGTTACACTTAGGAAGACTGACATTGTGGTGGTGGGTCACACTTAGGAAGACTGAAATTGCGGTGGTGGGTCACACTTAGGAAGACTGACATTGCGGTGGTGGGTCACACTTAGGAAGACTGACATTGTGGTGGTGGGTCACACTTAGGAAGACTGACATTGCGGTGGTGGGTCACACTTAGGAAGACTGGCAATGCGGTGGTGGGTCACACTTAGGAAGCCTGACATTGCGGGTGTGAGTCACACTTAGGAAGACTGACATTGCGATGTGAGTCACACTTAGGAAGACTGACATTGTGGTGGTGGGTCACACTTAGGAAGACTGACATTGCGGGTGTGAGTCACACTTAGGAAGACTGACATTGCGGGTGTGAGTCACACTTAGGAAGACTGACATTGTGGTGGTGGGTCACACTTAGGAAGACTGACATTGCGGGTGTGAGTCACACTTAGGAAGACTGACATTGTGGTGGTGGGTCACACTTAGGAAGACTGACATTGCGGTGGTGGGTCACACTTAGGAAGACTGACATTGTGGTGGTGGGTCACACTTAGGAAGACTGACATTGCGGTGCTAGTCACACTTAGGAAGACTGACATTGTGGTGGTGGGTCACACTTAGGAAGACTGACATTGTGGTGGTGGGTCACACTTAGGAAGACTGACATTGCGGGTGTGAGTCACACAATTAGGAAGACTGAAATTGTAGAGCAGGTCACACTTAGGAAGACTGACATTGCGGTGCTAGTCACACTTAGGAAGACTGACATTGTGGTGGTGGGTCACACTTAGGAAGACTGACATTGCGGTGGTGGGTCACACTTAGGAAGACTGACATTGTGGTGGTGGGTCACACTTAGGAAGACTGACATTGCGGTGCTAGTCACACTTAGGAAGACTGACATTGTGGTGGTGGGTCACACTTAGGAAGACTGACATTGTGGTGGTGGATCACACTTAGGAAGACTGAAATTGCGGTGCTAGTCACACTTAGGAAGACTGACATTGTAGAGCAGGTCACACTTAGGAAGACTGAAATTGTAGAGCAGGTCACACTTAGGAAGACTGACATTGCGGTGCTAGTCACACTTAGGAAGACTGACATTGCGGTGGTGGGTCACACTTAGGAAGACTGACATTGTAGAGCAGGTCACACTTAGGAAGACTGAAATTGTAGAGCAGGTCACACTTAGGAAGACTGACATTGCGGTGCTAGTCACACTTAGGAAGACTGAAATTGTAGATCAGGTCACACTTAGGAAGACTGACATTGCGGTGCTAGTCACACTTAGGAAGACTGACATTGCGGTGGTGGGTCACACTTAGGAAGAGTGACATTGTAGAACAGGTCGCACTTAGAAAGAGTGACATTGTAGAGCAGGTCATACTTAGAAAGAGTGACATTGTAGAGCAGGTCATACTTAGAAAGAGTGACATTGTAGAGCAGGTCATACTTAGAAAGAGTGACATTGTAGAGCAGGTCATACTTAGAGAGAGTGACATTGTAGAGCAGGTCATACTTAGAAAGAGTGACATTGTAGAGCAGGTCATACTTAGAAAGAGTGACATTGTAGAGCAGGTCATACTTAGAAAGAGTGACATTGTAGAGCAGGTCGCACTTAGAAAGAGTGACATTGTAGAGCAGGTCACACTTAGAAAGAGTGACATTGTAGAGCAGGTCACACTTAGGAAGAATGACATTGCGGTGCTAGTCACACTTAGGAAGACTGACATTGCGGTGGTGGGTCATACTTAGGAAGAGTGACATTGTAGAGCAGGTCATACTTAGAAAGAGTGACATTGTAGAGCAGGTCGCACTTAGAAAGAGTGACATTGTAGAGCAGGTCATACTTAGAAAGAGTGACATTGTAGAGCAGGTCATACTTAGAAAGAGTGACATTGTAGAGCAGGTCCCACTTAGAAAGAGTGACATTGTAGAGCAGGTCGCACTTAGAAAGAGTGACATTGTAGAGCAGGTCACACTTAGAAAGACTGACATTGCGGTGGTGGGTCATACTTAGGAAGAGTGACATTGTAGAGCAGGTCATACTTAGAAAGAGTGACATTGTAGAGCAGGTCCCACTTAGAAAGAGTGACATTGCGGTGGTGGGTCATACTTAGAAAGAGTGACATTGTACTGCTGTAAGGCTCACAGGTAACAGCAAACCTGCAGGTGAACGTAACATCCCATTTACTAATGTCACTGACATCAATGTCAATGTGAACTTGGTGAAAGAACAAACAAATGTCATGTTATCAATAACAAGAAAAATAGGACCAGAGATCAACCAAGAAAAAAACAAAAACAAAAAAAAAATCAAAATCGTTCAGAGATAAAAAAATTCCCGGAAGGAAAAGCAGTGGATGAAGTAAAAAAAAAAGTAAAGTACCCCCGTCACGCCAAGTGGCGTATAGGGGAATATGGTGTTAGTGACCCTATATTTTACAGACCTTCAGCACATGATTTTTGGGCTAATGTGGTCAGTATTACGCCCGTGCTGCTTTACTTTCCCAGAAAAAAATCCGATACCCATTTAAGGCTGGGTGAACTCGGAAGCCGTCGGTTGGTCTCGAACCCTACCCCTTGTCTGTGGTAGTCCAGTTCACTAACCACTGAGCTATCGTGACTCCCAAGTGGATGAAGTCTATCTATCTATCTATTGACCTTTCGAGCCGTAACCGGCCCATAGGGCGTAGACCAAGATAAACCTTCTCCTATATGAATTTTTGTTCTAGCAGTTTTCTTTTAAAGATATTTTATCAAATCTCGCCATCTGTCTCTGTTCTGTGCAAGCAGTTCTATCTCATTGAGGGAGCCGATTCCTGCTGCTCTTGCCTCTCTCATCAATGTTCTTCTCAGTGTCTCCCTGGGTCTTCCTCTTTTTCTTTTACCTGTTGTTTCCCATATGAGGGCTTGCTTTGCTATTCGATTATTATCTCTTCTCATCACATGTCCAAACTTATGACCATCGTCTTTTCTTTATTACTGAAGATATTAGTGGTTGATTGGCGATTTCTCTAATTTCCTCATTTGTTTTGAATTCGTTCCATTCTATACCAAGTATTTTCCTTAGACATTTATTTTCGAATGCGTTCAACTTTGTTTCTATATCTCTTGTTGTTTTCCAGCTTTCACACGCATACGTAAGGGTTGATAGTACATTTGATTTGAATAGCCTAAGTTTTGTGTTTGTGCTAATGAGTTTTGATTTCCACAACTTTTCAAAGAATTGTGGGTGAAGTAGATCACTATAATTTTTGGAAGTTGCATAGATAAGTAGGCAACAGAAAGGAAGAAAATGGCAGAAAAACAAAGCTGATGATTTTCGAATCAAATGTATTATCTAGCTTAACTTATGCAAGAGAGAGCAGGAAAACAACTAAAGAAGTAAAAAAAAAATTAATTAGATGCGTTTGAAACGAAATGCCTCAGAAAAATACTTCGTATAGCAAGGAAAGAGCTCAACAATAGCGCAGAAATAAGAGAAATGGCCATGCCTTCACCAATATCGTCTATAATCAAGAGAAGGTTGTCACACATTGATCACGTGATGAAGAGACAACAGGAGAATGTCAAAGCAGGCACTCAAATGGGAACCAGAAGGGAACAGAAAAAAGGCAGACACAGATAAATACTAACAAGAACACTGAGGCGGTAAACAATGACAGCAGGTATCAGCTCACTTGGCAAGAGTGAAAGGCTCGCCAAGAATAGGGACAAATGCCGAGATACAACGTGGATACTGTGCAAAGTTGGACACTTAATAGCAAATATCATCGAACAGAGGAGGTCTAGACTTTCTGCCCTTCGTCTTGTCTTTGACCCCCTAATGTCTACATATAGTCAGACAGTTATACAGGCGGCCGATAGACAGACATACATGTATAGGCAGGCAGACAGATAGACAGACATACATGATACCATGCATACATCGACATGCCTTACATGATGCCATGCATGCATCGACATCCTTACATGATACCATGGATACATCGACATGCCTTACATGATACCATGCATACATCGACACGCCTTACATGATACCATGCATACATCGACATGCCTTATTTCCATCTATCCTCGCCCCACCTCCTGCACCCCCACATACTCCTGCTATTGTTTAATACCGTAATCGCGATATTCGTTCTACGTATTGGAAGGACATGTTCAACAGGCACGAGCAACCGTGCTACTATTTGTCTAGATCATGTGTGCCCTCGCTATATATCTCGTTACCTGACTTTCCTATACTTCAAAACCTCCTATATATTCTCTTCTACACGAGTCACAAATTCTCTCTCTCTCTCTCTCTCTCTGTCTCTCTCTCTCTCTCTCTCTCTCTCTCTCTATGCACTGCTCTCGAGGCTTGCATCATCATCATGTGCCAAACTGGTTGGCGTTGGCGATTATGTATTTCCACATTTCTTTCTCCACAGTGCATCGTATCAATTCTGTTGCTGACTATTTTCCGTGCCATGTCACCAAGCTATCTATTATCTTCATCTTTGTCGTCCTCGATTTCTCTTTCTCAGTATTTTGCCAGTTGTAACCAAGTATTCCAACTTTCCGCTTCTCATGATATACCCGAAAATTTGTGATTGTTTCTTTTCTGACGTTTATCTAAGTTCCATTTTTGTGTTAGCCGCTTAAAAAAATTCCACGTTGATATTTTTTAGCTGCCCAGGGAACTCTCAACATTCTTCTGAGAAATTATTTTTCTCTATCGCTTCTAATTGTTTTTTTTTATTTATGTGTTTACTGTCCGTGATTCGTTTCCATAGGTCAGAATTGGCTTTCTATGCTGCCAATGAACTCCTTTTCTTACTTCGAGTGACATAGACTTGTTGCACAAGATGTTTTAAAAAAAATATTTTGAAATGTTATTGTGGCCTGAGCTATTATATTGTGCACGTTATTTCTGTCTTGCACAATGTTTGGAGATGACGTGACCTCCCGTCAATCAAATGTTCGCACGTTTACGTTAATCTCACTTCCGGTGTGTCACCCCCAAGCCGTGACAGTCATACATCACCTACAACAGAGTGCCGCAGTCATACATCACCTACAACAGAGTGCCGCAGTCATACATCACCTACAACAGAGTGCTGCAGCCATACATCACCTACAACAGAGTGCTGCAGCCATACATCACCTACAACAGAGTGCTGCAGCCATACATCACCTACAACAGAGTGCTGCAGCCATACATCATCTACAACAGTGTCTCCTATCTACCATTACCACTAATCCTGTCTTTGTCCAACCTCTGCGGCTAACGCGGGCTTCTGTAATGATCCAAGATTAACACATCTTGATCTAGACTATCTTTTTCTTTATAGAACATTAACCTCATGGACGATCAGCAAATCTGGGACAACAGTCACATGAATATTTCTGGTCTCAATAACAAATCGAGAACAAAAAATCAACAGCAAGGAAAGAACCAGGCAAGTAACAGCTACAGTGATCCATAACAAGTGGCAGCTGACACTAAATTCTGAGATATGTATCGAAATATGGCCGCCATTTCCTGTGGGGAGTGTGGTCGGTCAATGCTGGTGTTTGTCCAGATCATATCTGGTCGGGTACAAGGGATGCTGCTGTTTATACCGGTCGGTGGGGGGGGGGGGGGGGGTTAGAAGGGATGATGACGTTTTTACTGTTGTTTTCTTTTTGGACACAAGAAGTCGCTGGAGGAATCAACGTTTTTACTGTTGCTTTCTTGTTGGACACAAGAAGTCACTGGAGCAATCAATGTTTTTACTGTTGTTTTCTTGTTGGACACAAGAAGTCACTGGAGGAATCAACGTTTTTACTGTTGCTTTCTTGTTGGACACAAGAAGTCACTGGAGGAATCAATGTTTTTACTGTTGTTTTCTTGTTGGACACAAGAAGTCACTGGAGGAATAAATGTTTTTTACTGTTGTTTTCTTGTTGGACACAAGAAGTCGCTGGAGGAACCAACGTTTTTACTGTTGTTTTCTTGTTGGACACAAGAAGTCACTGGAGGAATCAATGTTTTTACTGTTGTTTTCTTGTTGGACACAAGATGTCACTGGAGGAATCAATGTTTTTACTGTTGTTTTCTTGTTGGACACAAGAAGTCACTGGAGGAATCAATGTTTTTACTGTTGTTTTCTTGTTGGACACAAGAAGTCACTGGAGGAATCAACGCTTTTAATGTTGTTTTCTTGTTGGACACAAGAAGTCACTGGAGGAATCAATGTTTTTACTGTTGTTTTCTTGTTGGACACAAGAAGTCACTGGAGGAATCAATGTTTTTACTGTTGTTTTCTTGTTGAACACAAGAAGTCACTGGAGGAATCAACGTTTTTACTGTTGTTTTCTTGTTGGACACAAGAAGTCACTGGAGGAATCAATGTTTTTACTGTTGTTTTCTTGTTGGACACAAGAAGTCACTGGAGGAATCAATGTTTTTACTGTTGTTTTTCTTGTTGAACACAAGAAGTCACTGGAGGAATCAATGTTTTTACTGTTGTTTTCTTGTTGGACACAAGAAGTCACTGGAGGAATCAGTGTTTTTACTGTTGTTTTCTTGTTGGACACAAGAAGTCACTGGAGGAATCAATGTTTTTACTGTTGTTTTCTTGTTGGACACAAGAAGTCACTGGAGGAATCAATGTTGTTACTGTTGTTTTCTTGTTGGATACAAGAAGTCACTGGAGGAATCAACGTTCTTGTGACAAAATTAAATCGACAAGCTTGGATGAGTCTTTAACGTAGCGGCAAAAAGATCGTTAGAACAGCTTTCTGGGAACATAGACACAGCTATTTAGAACAGACACACATCGTTAGAACAGCTTTCTGAGAACATAGACGCAGCTATTTAGAACAGCCATACATTGTTAAAACAGCTTTTGGTCTACAGCCACATAGCAAACAAAAGCTGATTTGAATTTCCCAGTTTTATGATTTGACGGCAGTCTGTGATTTCCTTGCGTAATCTCTGACACAGATCATCCCCTCCCCCCAGTTATGGTTGTCAACTCTGTTGTAATGGTGCGCATCAGTCTCGCTCCACTGAAGCTCTTACTGACCGTAGATATCCCCTTATATCCAATATCGGCTCTATTTTTCTACACAACAAGTTTCCAGCTGCTACTATTTTTCTGCTCACAAATATTGGTCCCGTGATTAAACTTTCATCCTCCCTAAACTAATCGATCTCTGAACTAATGGATCTCTGAACTAATGGATCTCTGAACTAATGGATCTCTGAACTAATGGATCTCTGAGCTTCTTTCTCCGCTTGACCCCTGCAAGCCTGCTATGTCAACTTGGTGGACTCTCACTACCAGATAAGACTACCAATGACGTCACTTTAAGGTAAGTCAATGAGCTGCCTCAGACGTCAGAGTAGACAGTCAAGGCTGTTGACCAAGGTAAAGATGACATACCAGACGGATGACTAAGATAAAGATGACATACCAGACGGATGATTAAGATAAAGATAATATACCAGACTGATGACTAAGATAAAGATAACATACCAGACGGAAGACTAAGATAAAGATAACATACCAGACGGATGATCAAGATAAAGATAACATACCAGACGGATGATCAAGATAAAGATAACATACCATACGGATGATTAAGATAAAGATAACATATCAGACGGATGACTAAGATAAAGATAACATACCAGACCGATGACTAAGATAAAGATAACATACCAGACCGATGATCAAGATAAAGATAACATACGAGACTGATGACTAAGATAAAGATGACATACCAGACTGATGACTAAAATAAAGATGACATACCAGACTGATGACTAAGATAAAGATGACATACCAGACTGATGACTAAGATAAAGATAACATACCAGACTGATGACTAAAATAAAGATGACATACCAGAACGATGATCAAGATAAAGATAACATACCAGAACGATGATCAAGATAAAGATAACATACCAGACCGATGATCAAGATGAAGATAACATACCAGACCGATGATCAAGATAAAGATAACATACCAGACCGATGATCAAGATAAAGATAACATACCAGACCGATGATCAAGATAAAGATAACATACCAGACTGATGACAAGGTAAAGATGACATACCATACACATGACCAGGGCTGGGATTTTTCTGACATGTCATATTTTTCCTGACATGTATTTTTAAAATCCAAGTTAATTCCAAGATGTTGCATACATTTATGAACACTCTGGTGCTGTTTTTATTGGATATATATATATATATATATATATATATATTATGCATATTTTGATCATAATTTACGTGTAGTTCATATTTTTACCAAATATGCGCATAAATGCATATCTTTTGTTAAATATGGTAATATTTGTTCTCTTTATAGACACAGCACAACTATCTTTTAGTTGAATCTTTATTTAAGCGGGAAACCATTGGCTTTGTAATTCTCTTGATAAGAAACACGTAAACTTGCTTGAACTCAGACAACGTGTCCACAACTCAGACAACGTGTCCACAACACAGACAACGTGTCCACAACACAGACAACGTGTCCACAACTCAGACAACGTGTCCACAACACAGACAACGTGTCCACAACACAGACAACGTGTCCACAACACAGACAACGTGTCCACAACTCAGACAACGTGTCCACAACACAGACAACGTGTCCACAACACAGACAACGTGTCCACAAACTCAGACAACGTGTCCACAACTCAGACAACGTGTCCACAACACAGACAACGTGTCCACAACACAGACAACGTGTCCACAACACAGACAACGTGTCCACAACACAGACAACGTGTCCACAACTCAGACAACGTGTCCACAACTCAGACAACGTGTCCACAACACAGACAACGTGTCCACAACACAGACAACGTGTCCACAACACAGACAACGTGTCCACAACACAGACAACGTGTCCACAACTCAGACAACGTGTCCACAACACAGACAACGTGTCCACAACTCAGACAACGTGTCCACAACACAGACAACGTGTCCACAACACAGACAACGTGTCCACAACACAGACAACGTGTCCACAACACAGACAACGTGTCCACAACTCAGACAACGTGTCCACAACTCAGACAACGTGTCCACAACTCAGACAACGTGTCCGCAACTCAGACAACGTGTCCACAACTCAGACAACGTGTCCACAACACAGACAACGTGTCCACAACACAGACAACGTGTCCACAACACAGACAACGTGTCCACAACACAGACAACGTGTCCACAACACAGACAACGTGTCCACAACACAGGCAACGTGTCCACAACACAGACAACGTGTCCACAACACAGACAACGTGTCCACAACACAGACAACGTGTCCACAACACAGACAACGTGTCCACAACTCATACAACGTGTCCACAACTCAGACAACGTGTCCACAACACAGACAACGTGTCCACAACTCAGACACGTGTCCACAACACAGACAACGTGTCTAAAACTCAGACACGTGTCCACAACTCAGACAATTTGTCCACAACTCAGACAACGTGTCCACAACACAGACAACGTGTCCACAACACAGACACCGTGTCTAAAACTCAGACAACGTGTCCACAACACAGACAACGTGTCCAGAACACAGACAACGTGTCCACAACTCAGACAACGTGTCCACAACACAGACAACGTGTCCACAACTCAGACAACGTGTCCACAACACAGACAACATGTCCACAGCTCAGACAACTTTTCTACAACTCAGACAACGTGTCCACAGCTCAGACAACGTGTCCACAACTCAGACAACGTGTCCACAACTCAGACAACGTGTCCACAACTCAAACAACTTGTCTACAACTCAGACAACGTGTCCACAACTCAGACAACGTGTCCACAACTCAGACAACGTGTCCAGAACACAGACAGCGTATCCACAACTCAGACAACGTGTCCAGAACACAGACAGCGTGTCCACAACTCAGACAACGTGTCCACAACACAAACAACGTGTCCACAACTCAGAAAACGTATCTACAACTCTGTAATAAATACACACATAGACTGTAACAAATATACAGACGCTGTAACAAAGAAACAAATACTGTAACAAATACACAGACACTGTAATAAATGCACACACTGTAACAAATACACACACACACTGTAACACATACACACACACTGCAACAAATACACACACACACTGTAACAAATAAACACACAAACTGTAACAACTACAAACACACTGTAACAAATACACACACACTGTAACAAACACACACACACTGTAACAAACACACACACACTGTAACAAACACACACACTGTAACAAATACACACACACTGTAACAAATAAACACACACACTGTAACAAATACACACACAGACTGCAACAAATACACACACACTGTAACAAATGCACACACTGTAATAAATACACACACACTGTAACAAATACACACACACTGTAACAAATACACACACACTGTAACAAATACACACACACTGTAACAAATACACACACACTGTAACAAACAGACACAGTAACAAAAACACAAACACTGTAACAAATACACACACTGTAACAAACACACAGACATTGTAACAAACACACAAACACTGTATCAAATACACAAACACTGTAACAAATGCACAAACACTGTTAAAAATACACACACACGCTGTAACAAACACACACGCACTGTAACAAACACACATACATTGTAACAAATACACAAACACTGTAACAAATACACACGCACTCTGTAACAAATACATAGACACTGTAACAAACACACAAGCTGGACGAGCGATTTCCTCGAATTCAGAACAGACGCTAAATTACTCTTTTTAACACTGAGTACCGACCTATGACGTAAAAAGGCTTATGAAGTGGCGATAGAACGCATTATCAGATCTGTTGTAACTAAGACTGGGCAAGAATAGGATACGCAACAACGTGATCAATGAGACTGCCATTAATAACTGCCGCTTGTGGTCTGTTAAATGTGAATCGCAATCTGGGGCGCCAATGAGCGCGTGTGGCCAGGAAGTAGGTGGAGTCGTCAGCACATCACTACTTCCAGTGATTTTCTGTGTCCCTGTCAGCAACATTTTCTGGTTCTGTTTTCTTTATTTTCTTTGACAAAAACAAGATTTAGCTGCTACCTTCTCTGTTTGTTTTGTGGATTCGATTACGGAGAAAGTAAATTATTTTCATAGTTTCATTGTTACAGTGTATGGAGATGGTGTCATTGTTACAGTGTATGGAGATGGTATCAATGTTACAGTGTATGGAGATGGTATCATTGTTACAGTGTATGGAGATGGTTTCATTGTTACAGTGTATGGAGATGGTATCATTGTTACAGTGTATGGAGATAGTGTCATTGTTACAGTGTATGTAGATGGTGTCATTGTTACAGTGTATGGAGATGGTATCATTGTACAGTGTATGGAGATGGTATCATTGCTACAGTGTATGAAGATGGTGTCATTGTTACAGTGTATGGAGATGGTGCCATTGTTACAGTGTATGGAGATAAAGTCATTGTTACAGTGTATGGAGATGGTATCATTGTTACAGTGTATGGAGATGGTATCATTGTTACAGTGTATGGAGATGGTGTCATTGTTACAGTGTATGGAGATAGTGTCATTGTTACAGTGTATGGAGATGGTATCATTGTACAGTGTATGGAGATGGTATCATTGTTACAGTGTATGGAGATGGTATCATTGTTTCAGTTCATGGTGATGGTATCATTGTTACAGTGTATGGAGATGATACAATTGTTACAGTGTATGGCCATGGTATCAATGTTTCAGTTCATGGAGATAGTATCTTGTTACAGTGTATGGAGATGGTATCATTGTTTCAGTTCATGGAGATGGTATCATTGTTACAGTGTATGGAGATGATAGAATTGTTGCAGTGTATGGCCATGATATCAATGTTTCAGTTCATGGTGATGGTATCATTGTTACAGTGTATGGCCATTATATCAATGTTTCAGTTCATGGAGGTGGTATCATTGTTACAGTGTATGGAGATGGTATCATTGTTACAGTGTATGGAGATGGTATCATTGTTACAGTGTATGGAGATAGTGTCATTGTTACAGTGTATGGAGATGGTATCATTGTTACAGTGTATGGAGATGGTATCATTGTTTCAGTTCATGGTGATGGTATCATTGTTACAGTGTATGGAGATGATACAATTGTTACAGTGTATGGCCATGGTATCAATGTTTCAGTTCATGGAGATGGTATCATTGTTACAGTGTATGGAGATGGTATCATTGTTTCAGTTCATGGAGATGGTATCATTGTTACAGTGTATGGAGATGATAGAATTGTTGCAGTGTATGGCCATGATATCAATGTTTCAGTTCATGGTGATGGTATCATTGTTACAGTGTATGGCCATTATATCAATGTTTCAGTTCATGGAGATGGTATCATTGTTACAGTGTATGGAGATGGTATCATTGTACAGTGTATGGCCATGGTATCAGTTTCATTTTATAGAGATGGAATCATTGTTACAGTTTATGGAGATGATACAATTGTTTCAGTGTATGGAGATGGTATCATTGTTACAGTTTATGGAGATGATACAATTGTTTCAGTGTATGGAGATGGTATCATTGTTACAGTTTATGGAGATGATACAATTGTTTCAGTGTATGGAGATGGTATCATTGTTACAGTTTATGACCAATATCATTGTTTCAGTTTATGAAGATGGTATCATTGTTACAGTGTATGGCCATGGTATCATTGTTTCAGTTCATTGAGATGGTATCATTGTTACAGTGTATGGCCATGGTATCATTGTCTCAGTTTATGGAGATTGTATCATTGTTATAGTTTATGGCCATGGTATCATTGTTTCAGTTCATGGAGATGATATCATTGTTACAGTGTATGGCCATGGTATCATTGTCTCAGTTTATGGAGATGGTATCATTGTTACAGTTTATGGCCATGGTATCATTGTTTCAGTTCACGGAGATTGTATCATTGTTACAGTGTATGGCCATGGTATCATTGTTTCAGTTTATGAAGATGGTATCATTGTTTTAGTTTATGGAAGTGGTATCGTAGTTACAGGTTATGGAATTGACGGCACTGTTACAGGTTACAGAGATGGCGTAATTGTTGCAAGTTATAGAGCTGGATCCATTGTTACAGGTTATAGAGTTGACCCTACTGTTACAGGTCATTGAGGTAGCACCACTGTTACAGGTTATAGAGCTGACCCTACTGTTACAGGTCATAGAGGTAGCACCTCTGTTACAGGTTATTGAGGTAGCACCACTGTTACAGGTTGTTGAACTAGCACCAATGTTACATGTTATAGAGGCATCACCACTGTTACAGGTTATTAAGATAGCACCAATGTTTCATGTTATTGAGGTAGCACCACTGTTACAGGTTATTGAGGTGGCACCACTGTTACAGGTTATAGAATTGACACCATTGTTACATGTTATAGATTTGGCACAACTGTTACAGGTTATTGAGGCAGCACCAATGTTACAGGTTATTGAGGTGGCACCACTGTTACAGGTTATGGAGGTAGTACCAATGTTACAGGTTATTGAGGTGGCACCACTGTTACAGGTTATGGAGGTAGCACCAATGTTACAGGTTATTGAGGTGGCACCACTGTTACAGGTTATTGAGGTAGCACCAATGTTACAGGTTATTGAGGTAGCACCAATGTTACAGGTTATTGAGGTGGCACCACTGTTACAGGTTATGGAGGTAGCACCAATGTTACAGGTTATTGAGGTGGCACCACTGTTAAAGGTTATTGAGGTGGCACCACTGTTACAGGTTATTGAGGTAGCACCACTGTTACAGGTTATTGAGGTAGCACCACTGTTACAGGTTATTGAGGTGGCACCACTGTTACAGGTTTTTGAGGTAGCACCATTGTTATATGTTATAGAGTTGGCACCATTGTTACATGTTATAGATTTGGCACCACTGTTACAGGTTTTTGAGGTAGCACCATTGTTATATGTTATAGAGTTGGCACCATTGTTATATGTTATAGATTTGGCACCACTGTTACAGGTTACAGAGGTAGCACCATTGTTACATGTTATAGATTTGGCACCATTGTTACATGTTATAGAGTTAGTACCATTGCTACAGGTTATAGAGTTGGCACCATTGCTACAGGTTATAGAGATGGCACAGTTGTTACAGGTTATAGAGTTGGCACCATTGTTACAGGTTTTAGAGTTGGCACCATCGTTACAGATTATAGAGTTGGCACCATTGTTGCAGGTTATAGAGTTATCGCCACTGTTACAGTAAACAGAGTTATCGCCACTGTTACAGGTTATAGAGTTGACGCCAGATTGTAGATACGGTATCTATGTGGCTTCAGTTCATCAATGGACATGTTGCCTGATATGAGTATGTTCATAGTTTTTTCTTCGGCACATTGTTCATGGGATCTTATATAGGTGTGTATCAGCTCATTGACATGTACAAGCAGTTGGTGGCTAACATCTCCTTCCACAAACAACATGCTATAATTCAGGTGTGATTATGAATTTCTGAACGGACTATAGCAACGTCAAGTCCGGAAGCTAGTACACAGCCACGTGACTTCTTCATGTCAAGGAAAGCTGGCAGTCATGTGACGTCATTATAAGAAAAGACTCGCGACAAACTGACGAAAGCTGTAGAAATATGTGACGTCATCGGAGAAGGTCGTGTATTCAACCTGGCCTGTCAAACACACAGCATGATCGATGTCATCGTATCAGATTGTATCCACGTCCCGGTGAAGAGATCGTCCAGGTTCTGGTCACCATGACAGCGACCCCACGTGGTATTATCCAACCCAGGTAACGGGATACATAATCAACGGAAATTTGCCTGCCACATGTTGTGCCAATAATTAATAACAGTCGGCTCACACCGGAAGTGCTGAATGGTGCATGTAAATGGAGGCGACCCCTCTGTCTGACATCTTGACCTGGTTCCAGTTCAGAAGCGGTGTCACCACGACCAACCACGAAGGTGGGTCACATTGTGACAACTTGATCATGATGGTGACCACCTGTTGTTTGGTAGAGTCTTCCAACAAATTAAACCTAACATGTTGTTGGGTAGAGTCTTCCAACAAATTATACCTATTACCCTGTCTTCTTCTCATCATTAGCTAAGTCTTGTTACATTTTATTTTTAATTAATTACTCTCTTGTAATATAGTAAAAAAAAACACATCGGCACATGATTTTTGGAGTAATGTGGTCGGTATTACGGCGCGCCGCTTTACCTTCACAGAAAAAAAAATTCAGTACACATTTAAGGCTGGGTGAACCCGGAAGTCGTCGGTTGGGATCGAACTCGATCTCTTGTCCTTTGTAGTCCAGTTCACTAATCATTGACCTATGGCGTCAGTATTTTGTTGTATTACTTTTTTGTAAAGCTGTCACTATACCTTGTAGGCGTCTACGTTACACCCCGCCACTTGTTCCTTGCTGTCAGCTTTACCGCAGCACTTTATTTATTTGCCTGTTCCCTAACATATCTGGTTCCTGGGCCGTGCAGCAACATCCATGTTATGTTGATATAAATGTGACGCTTGCAATCATGATCTATCAACACAGTTACTCAACGACTCTCATACAACCAGGTGTGTAATCAAGGGTTTGAAATTAAATATTTGTACACAGTTCGTTAACCTTCGCTGTAGATAAAGTCTCTATTTTGATGGCTTCGTTCGTGACCTTGGAAGCTACGGACCTAACTTGTGCAAAAGGTTGGTTTGGGAAAATTGTACGTTACAATGTTACTGCCATAGAGTTTGTGACAAAACTACAGGGATATGCCCAAAGAATGACAGTTGTCAGCACGAATATTTTGGACCCCAGTGTCAGTACTTGGTTCTCGTGTACAAATACGCCCAAAAATCTGAACCTACTTTCCTGTTTGATAACAACGACACCACATGTAATTCAGACACAAATTCTGCATCAATTGAGGCAACTCTCAACCAATCTTTGCTGTTCTCCTGGTTTAGGATTTATGTGAATGACTTAACAGTTCCGGACAGTTTCACGGTAAAACTAAATGGTTCTGTCTCATGTAGCAATGATTCAAGGTTTGTAGTCAGTCAGCACGAGATTGATGTCTTTTGCTCTGGGGCTGGTCTGATCAACAAGTTATTGATTGCAGGGGCGATAGTTGCAAATATCTGCTCCATCTACATAGGCGGGGGTAAGAATGTGGCTCTCAAACAGAACACAAACCAGGCCGACACATTTGCTGCTTGTTATATAGGAGACGAATGTGGAACAGATGCCGCAGTAAATGGCAAAACAAAGACCAATCTCTATGACAATGACTGTACACACACAAAACTGAGAAGTGGAACCAGTCTTATTTACATGTATCTGAACTTTGCCACGCCCCAGAAGATTCACATTATTCGAATCTATCATCGAGCTAGCACTATGATTCGGGTAAAGAATGCCTCTCTAAAGGCTCTAAAGGCTTTCTCTGACAGTGGCGGCGTAGTGTTCCAGTGTAGTGATATATCATACCTTAATGTTTCTATGAACACTATTGTAGTCACCACACAAACGCCAATGGCACACATTCAGATTGAGTACTCACCGACCATTTCGCAGGCCGGCAGTGCACTGACGGTGTGTGAGGTGCAAGCATTTACAGACACCTATTGTCTGAACGGGTATTCTTGGTCGTTTTGTGCAGTGTGTAGCGGGTGTTGCAAAAGCTGCGACGTCATCATCAGTACGTGTCACGGCAAATGTTTTCATGGGATCTATGGACACGGCTGCTCCAGGTCTTGTCTCAGTGTCTGTCCTTTATGTGAGAAAAGTCCGGAAAATGTCTACAATGTACACATCCTGGCTACACCTGTAATGACACGTGTCCCGATGGTAATTTTGGGCTACAGTGCGAACAGACGTGTTCTGATGGCTGTGGCATCATATGTGACACGGAAAGTGCGGACTATACGTGCAAGGAAACGTACTGTGAACAGTCAACCGGGGACTGTGCATGCAAGGGAACGTTCTATGGGTCAGACTGCTCTCAAATCTCCGGACAACTGTTTGAACGAAACCTGTGAACAGTTATTCGGGGCCTGCATCTCGTATGTCGATGATTCACACGTTAAGAAGAGTCTGCAGACTAACCCAAGCATATGGATACCTCAATGTGTTTATGTGCTAGACTTGGTTCATTTCTTGGTGTTTTTCCGTGAAGCCATGACTCATATCTTAATGTGTTTCTGTGCTATTGGTCGTTTCAAATCTAAATGTTCACGATTAACATGAAATATCTCCTCTTTCCCTGCACTTACAAACTTGATTTTTTTGCATCTGGCCTTGTTTTTCCAAGGTCCCACCGATTTCACAAAATTTAATGATGTAGGAAGTATGCTTCATCATGAAGCAGCACTTTCCTTTGATCTCAGTGAATTTACGGATCTTTTTGCTCCTGGAGAAAATAATTTACCGTACATTAATGGAAATCAGCTTCTCGACATAGGCGTCTCTACACAACTTGAAAGTTGGAGGCGTTTATCAACTGTTTACTTTCTATTGTTTACTTTCTTTAAAATACTATGAGAATGTCAATGTTATAGCCTTTACAGACGGTCTAAAACAAATCAGCGTATAAACAGTTTCATTAATGAAAACTATTTAAACAATATACAACAAAGAATACATTAAAAAAATTAATTATCCGTTGCGAGCGATAACGAGCATGACATATCAAGCAAAGTTATTGTTTATGGGTACGCATGTGACTAAAGAGTCCGATGTAAGCACGGGATCCTCTTCACTGTAAAGAGCTACATTGTTCGTTTTATGTCTTTCCATGTGAATTTCATTATTTTACGTAAACAAGACATATGAAAGTGATTTAGTTTCTTTGCATGCCTGCAGTACACATATCAAGAATCTTTACATTTTCAAAACGTTTTCAACTTTAGCTAAAGATTGATCATGCGGACATATAAAAACGTCCATTATTATTTCATTTATTCTGAATCAGAGGAGTCTAACATATTGATTACTAATCTGGGCTGAACGAACGATAGTCCATCTTTTTTCCAATAGTCATTTTCTTCTTTTAAGACATGATCTTCACATTTGCACCAAAAATCTTTGTCAATCTATGATAGAGCAGCATATGTCAGTCCTTTTATATCGCATAGTTTAAAACTTGTATTCTCAGCTGCCACCTGCCCTTTAATTTTTGCCCAAACGAGTTCAATGGTGTTTAATTGTGGATGATAAGGGGGCAGTCTCAAGCACGTATGACCATGCTGTTGAATGATTTTGTCTATTTGGAATACTTTGGTCTTTTGCGATTTCTTAACAAGTGACAGTAATTCAGGTTTCAAAAATCCCTCGTTAAATGGAATTCCTTCCTTTCTTAGCCAAATCTTTATAACATCTTTTGTACCGGTAGATGTAGGAATTTTGTCTTCTTCTGCCACAGCGTTGTGGTACGACGCGTTGTCCATTACCAGACAGGATGGTCTGTCTAGAATTGGAAGAAGAGTATTTTCAATCCACTCTCTAAATATATGGCCATTCATCTCGGTGTGATAGTCCCTGTTGTCAGTATAATTAGAGGTGAATATAAATTCTGCATTTTTCACCAACCCTTCTTTTCGGCTGCCTGCATGTGCCATTATAATACGCTGTCCTTTTCCAGTGGGTACACATCTTTTAATACTTTCATCTGATAACTGCCATTCCTTTGCACTTGTGTGGTGAGAATTTATCCAAGATTCATCTAGAAATACAATATCATAACCTTGGTTACGCATTTCCCGTACTTCACGTAAATATTTACTCCTCATAGAAACTAAGTGCGGCTTCTCGCAGATGACATTTCTACCACTATCGTACTTTCTAAACGTAAAACCGATGCTTCTAACAGTTCTCCATAATGTTGTTTTCGACACAACAATGTCATTTTCTGCTCTCAGTCGAATTTTCAGTTTTCTTAAAGTCACAGTTTCTTTGGAATCGAACATTTTACAAATTGCTCTTCTAATCACTTCCTTGTCAAAACTATCTACTACTTTCTTTCTTCCTAGCGTCCTAGTCTTGATTGAACTGGACACTCCGTTAGCTTTAAGCACTTGTTTGAAAAAGCGTTTGCTTATACCCAATGCGTGAATAGTTCTCTTTTCTGGCTTTGAGATGCTTCGATACAGTTTTCCACGCTTAGCTTCTATGCAGAAATATGTATACACCTTTATTGCCACTGATTGCAATGTAAGGAACTTTACTTTTATACCCATTGACTAACAGATCACAAATTTAACGAAATTACCCAATAATTAGGATACGCCGTTGCACATAAATCACAACAAAACGACAGGAAATGGGATGCACCGGATATAAAATTATAACTATGACGCGTTTTATGTGTTTTTTAGTGCTTAAAACAGGGAAATTGGCGCGCATTACGTTCAAGATGACAAGTCCGTGGGTGCTCACTCATATGAAGCGGTAATTCCTCCAAAAATATGGTTTGACCAAAATGCCTTAAATTTGTATACTTCAAATAAAGAATATTTAAAACTATACGTTTGTTGGTGAGGAAATGAATGTACTTCTTGGGACCAAAAAATCACAAGACCATATGCAAAATGTCAGCATTATCAATCAATTGGTTGCAGAGATATGGAATTTTAAACACCTTCAAAATATTTTGAAACGACCTATAGTCATGACTCATCTCTTGATGTGTTTCTGTGCTAGCCATGGCTCAAATCTTAGCTTGTGTGTGTGCGTGCTAGCCATGGCTGATATCTAGGTGTGTGTCACCTCATAACTTAGTGTGTATATGTGTTAGTCATGTGTCATATCTTTGTGTGCGCATGTCTGGGTTAGGGATATTTCATATCTTTGTGTGTATGTTTATGTTAGTCATATCTCATATCTTTGTGTGTGCATGTCTGTGTTTGACACATCCCATATCCTTGTGTGTGCACGCCTATTTTAGTCATATCTTATATATGTGTGTGTATGTCAATGTTAGGTATGTGTCATATTTTTGTGTGTGCATGTCTATGTCAGTCATATCTCATATCTTTATGTGCATGTCTATGTTATTCATGTGTCATATATCTTGATGTGTGTCGGTGTTTGTCATGTCTCGTATCTCTGTGTACATGTCTGTGTTATTCACATCTCATATCTTTGTGTGTGAGTGTCTGTGTTAGTCACCTCTTGTGACTCGGGCAGATGGTGCTCGTAAACCTGGGAGGGCCGACCATCTAAGGGCAGAATCCCTCTACAGAAAAGACAATCTGCTGCCTTGCAGGAAGATTGGGGACAATCAAAGGCTAAGGTAAGCGAACCTGAATAAAATGCTGGCTGAAATCGGATGCACTGGGCCACTGGCGCAGAACACAGTGCAACGTATTAACGGGTGTTCAGTCAGAGTGGATCTGGCAGACTCTAAATGTGATGTTCTGTCTGTGGGGGCGATCAACACACTTAACCTGACAGCTGACTTCACGTGAGAGTCTGGGATCCTACTCTGATTGAGTCCTGATCGCAGAGACAGAGAGTGAGAGAGAGATACAAGCTCGTTTTTGAGAGTATGTAAATAAGATCTGACATATAGAGGAGACAGTTATACAACAAGAGAATATTTGACAAATGGACTAAAATACAGGCAGCCACATTTATTATATCGATGTATTTTCTCTGAGAACATTCTCTGTATTCTTGTGTAAAATACATTTCAATGGCTTACGAAGATTTCTTTAGCTAATGTCCCTGATTAACTTCCATATGTCAGGATTGGATGCATATAATACTGAAGAACGACTCTTCTTACACACACTGGCAAAGATGGACTGAACGAAACCTTTTCAATTCTTTTCTTTGGAAAGCTATTTTAATCTGACCTATCCCTACCCACTGCACATCAATCACTTGATGATATTAACTCGACTCGGTACTTCGAGTCAAGTATTTTAAACTATTTTCTCATTGATCTTAAGTGAAGTCCATTTATTTGTTATAACCATCCTGGTGTATTTATTGTTATTGATAATAATGTCTTTATTCTCGCACTCTGTTACTCTAATGCTAATAGTTTTCTGCAATTATTTTCTCCACTCTTTGCAATGTCAATGAAGATTGTAAATAAAGCTCTCAATAATTAATTAATTCAATCTCCGAGCACAGAAATGTTCGTCGTTAGAAATCACCCCAAAGAACATGAATTAATATAATCAAAGTACAACAGCCATGTTTGATCGCTCTAGTACGTTTAATTAGTCTACCTGGGGCGATAGAGATTAGCACGAGCACTATATTGATTACTGCACTTACGTGGATCCACAGGCAGAGAACACACAGCGCCACACACGTGATCGCACCAGGGCCTGTCTATCTCTGCTTTGCAGTTATCGAGTTAACTAGAGACGTTGTAGTAAACACAACTGTTGACAAATATGTGAATGGGGGTTGCTGCTTTTCTCGTGCACATAGGACACAAGTCAGGGTTATCATGAGTTGTTGATGACATTGCAGCACCACGTAGAAACCCATAGGCGCTCACTTGCACATGGAATAACGCAATAAAAAGTAAAGTAAAGAGCCCAGTCACGCCAAGCGACGTATAGGGAACATGATGTTAGTGACCATAATTTTACCGACCTTCAACACATGACTTTTAGTGTAATGTGGTCGGTATTACCCCCGTGCCACTTTACTTTCCAAAGAAAAAAATCCGGTACCCATTTAAGGCTGGGTGAACCCGGAAGCCGTCGGTTGTGATCGAACCCTACCTCTTGTCCTTTGTAGCCCAGTTCACTAACCACCGAGCTATCGCGGCTGTCACATGACAAGACGTGGGGAGGGGATCGTTCTAGAAGTTCGCTGTTTATGAACATACAAGATCATGCACATCGTCATTTCTACAGCTTCGACGCTCCCTACCAAATTGTTGAACTTTCTACAGGTTTGACGCTCCCTACCAAATTGTTGAACTTTCTACAGCTCCGACGCTCCCTTCCAAATTGTTGGACTTTCTACAGGTTCGACGCTCCCTACCAAATTGTTGGACTTTCTACAGGTTCGACGCTCCCTACCAAATTGTTGGACTTTCTACAGGTTTGACGCTCACTACCAAATTGTTGGACTTTCTACAGGTTTGACGCTCCCTACCAAATTGTTGGACTTTCTACAGGTTTGACGCTCACTACTAAATTGTTGGACTTTCTACAGGTTTGACGCTCACTACTAAATTGTTGGACTTTCTACAGGTTCGACGCTCCCTACCAAATTGTTGGACTTTCTACAGGTTTGACGCTCCCTACCAAATTGTTGGACTTTCTACAGGTTTGACGCTCCCTACCAAATTGTTGGACTTTCTACAGGTTTGACGCTCCCTACCAAATTGTTGGACTTTCTACAGGTTTGACGCTCCCTACCAAATTGTTGGACTTTCTACAGGTTTGACGCTCCCTACCAAATTGTTGGACTTTCTACAGGTTTGACGCTCCCTACCAAATTGTTGGACTTTCTACAGGTTTGACGCTCACTACTAAATTGTTGGACTTTCTACAGGTTTGACGCTCACTACCAAATTGTTGGACTTTCTACAGGTTTGACGCTCCCTACCAAATTGTTGGACTTTCTACAGGTTTGACGCTCACTACTAAATTGTTGGACTTTCTACAGGTTTGACGCTCACTACTAAATTGTTGGACTTTCTACAGGTTTGACGCTCACTACTAAATTGTTGGACTTTCTACAGGTTTGACGCTCACTACTAAATTGTTGGACTTTCTACAGGTTTGACGCTCACTACTAAATTGTTGGACTTTCTACAGGTTTGACGCTCACTACTAAATTGTTGGACTTTCTACAGGTTTGACGCTCCCTACTAAATTGTTGGACTTTCTACAGGTTTGACGCTCACTACTAAATTGTTGGACTTTCTACAGGTTTGACGCTCACTACTAAATTGTTGGACTTTCTACAGGTTTGACGCTCACTACTAAATTGTTGGACTTTCTACAGGTTTGACGCTCACTACTAAATTGTTGGACTTTCTACAGGTTTGACGCTCACTACTAAATTGTTGGACTTTCTACAGGTTTGACGCTCACTACTAAATTGTTGGACTTTCTACAGGTTTGACGCTCACTACTAAATTGTTGGACTTTCTACAGGTTTGACGCTCACTACTAAATTGTTGGACTTTCTACAGGTTTGACGCTCCCTACCAAATTGTTGGACTTTCTACAGGTTTGACGCTCCCTACCAAATTGTTGGACTTTCTACAGGTTTGACGCTCCCTACCAAATTGTTGGACTTTCTACAGGTTTGACGCTCCCTACCAAATTGTTGGACTTTCTACAGGTTTGACGCTCCCTACCAAATTGTTGGACTTTCTACAGGTTTGACGCTCCCTACCAAATTGTTGGACTTTCTACAGGTTTGACGCTCCCTACCAAATTGTTGGACTTTCTACAGGTTTGACGCTCACTACTAAATTGTTGGACTTTCTACAGGTTTGACGCTCCCTACCAAATTGTTGGACTTTCTACAGGTTTGACGCTCCCTACCAAATTGTTGGACTTTCTACAGGTTTGACGCTCACTACTAAATTGTTGGACTTTCTACAGGTTTGACGCTCACTACTAAATTGTTGGACTTTCTACAGGTTTGACGCTCACTACTAAATTGTTGGACTTTCTACAGGTTCGACGCTCCCTACCAAATTGTTGGACTTTCTACAGGTTCGACGCTCCCTACCAAATTGTTGGACTTTCTACAGGTTTGACGCTCACTACCAAATTGTTGGACTTTCTACAGGTTTGACGCTCCCTACCAAATTGTTGGACTTTCTACAGGTTTGACGCTCACTACTAAATTGTTGGACTTTCTACAGGTTTGACGCTCACTACTAAATTGTTGGACTTTCTACAGGTTTGACGCTCCCTTCCAAATTGTTGGACTTTCAAGACACAATCTTCACTGCTGGCCATTTCCATGTCATCAATGGGGGCCAATAAGACGTCCCCACTGCGCATGGCTGCTGTTCCCCCCCCCCCCCCACTACAGGCGTTTCCTGCGACCAGCTATTCCGCCCCTCCCCTACACACACACACAACGTTGACAATGGTTCATCAACTGCCTCATTCAGTTTTACATTCAAGCCAACACAAGGTCACCAGACATGGACAACCCAACACAAGGTCACCAGACATGGACAACCCAACACAAGGTCACCAGACATGGACAACCCAACACAAGGTCAGCAGAAATGGACAACCTAATACAAAACTTGGGGTTAAACAAGGATGTATTTTATCGCCCTTGTTATTTGGAATTGTTATGGACTTCATAATGAAGAAATGCTGCACTGATAATAAAGGCATCGAATGGATACAAGGAGACCATTTGGAGGACCTCGACTTTGCTGATGACAGTTCTCATCAGCAGTCAGATAAAAACGATGCAGGAAAACACAAATGAACTATCATCAATAGCCAGCAAAATTGGGCTTGAGGTCAATCATGAAAAGACTAAAGTCATGAAAAGTTTAATTCCAACAAGTGACAAAATATACATGGAAAACAAACCAGTAGAAGAGATCGATCACTTTATCTATCTTGGAAGTCACATTGATCGAGAAGGGGATACGAGCAAAGAAATTAGAATCAGACTGGCTAAAGCAGCAATGTCTTTCAGAAGCCTTGAAAAGTTGTGGAAATCAAAACTCATTAGCACAAACACAAAACTTAGGCTATTCAAATCAAATGTACTATCAACCCTTACGTATGCGTGTGAAAGCTGGAAAACAACAAGAGATATAGAAACAAAGTTGAACGCATTCGAAAATAAATGTCTAAGGAAAATACTTGGTATAGAATGGAACGAATTCAAAACAAACGAGGAAATTAGAGAAATCGCCAATCAACCACTAATATCTTCAGTAATAAAGAAAAGACGATGGTCATACGTTGGACATGTGATGAGAAGAGATAATAATCGAATAGCAAAGCAAGCCCTCATATGGGAAACAACAGGTAAAAGAAAAAGAGGAAGACCCAGGGAGACACTGAGAAGAACATTGATGAGAGAGGCAAGAGCAGCAGGAATCGGCTCCCTCAATGAGATAGAACTGCTTGCACAGAACAGAGACAGATGGCGAGATTTGATAAAATATCTTTAAAAGAAAACTGCTAGAACAAAAATTCATATAGGAGAAGGTGTATCTTGGTCTACGCCCTATGGGCCGGTTACGGCTCGAAAGGTCAATAGATAGATAGAATACAAAACTACAAGGGAACTCAGACATACCTGCAGATATCATTACATGGCATTGGTTCGAAGGGTGTCAGTTCAAAGGATTCATAACAACAATAACTGATCAGCAGCAGTAGTTATCTCATTCTACAAAACCCATTTACTAGCAGTAGTTACCTCATTCTAAAACCCCATTTCCTAGCAGTAGTTACCTCATTCTAAAACCCCATTTACCAGCAGCAGTTACCTCATTCTACAAACCCCATTTACCAGCAATAGTTACCTCATACTACAAACGCCTTTACCAGCAGTAGTTATCTCATTCTACAAACCCCCTTTACCAGCAGTTGTTACCTCACTCGAAATCTTCCTTTACCAGCAGTAGTTACCTCATTCTACAAACCCCCTTTACTAGCAGTAGTTACCTCATTCTACAAACCCCATTTACTAGCAGTAGTTACCTCATTCTACAAACCCCATTTATTAGCAGTAGTTACCTCATTCTACAAACCCCATTTATTAGCAGTAGTTACCTCATTCTACAAACCCCCTTTACCAGCAGTAGTTACCTCACTCTAAATCGTCTTTTACCAGCAGTACTTACCTTATTCTACAAACCCCATTTACTAGCAGTAGTTACCTCCCTCTACAAACCCCCTTTACTAGCAGTAGTTTCCTCATTCTACAAACCCCCTTTACCAGCAGTAGTTACCTCACTCTAAATCTTCCTTTACCAGCAGTAGTTACCTCATTCTACAAATCCCATTTACCAGCAGTAGTTACCTCACTCTACAAACCCCCTTTACTAGCAGTAGTTACCTCATTCTACAAATCCCATTTACCTGCAGTAGTTACCTCACTCTACAAATCCCATTGACCAGCAGTAGTTTCCCCATTCTACAAACCCTCTTTAAGAGCAGTAGTTATACATTCTACATAACCACTTTAGCAGCAGCAGTTATCTCATTCTACAAAACCACTTTAGCAGCAACAATTATCTCATTCTACAAACCAACTTTAGTAGCAGTAGTTATCTCATTCTACAAAACCACTTTAGCAGCAACAATTATCTCATTCTACAAACCCACTTTAGTAGCAGTAGTTATCTCATTCTACAAAACCACTTTAGCAGCAACAATTATCTCATTCTACAAACCCACTTTAGCAGCAACAATTATCTCATTCTACAAACCCACTTTAGTAGCAGTAGTTATCTCATTCTACAAAACCACTTTAGCAGCAGCAATTATCGCATTCTACAAAACCACTTTAGCAGCAGCAATTATCGCATTCTACAAAACCACTTTAGCAGCAGCAATTATGTCATTCTACAAACCCACTTTAGTAGCAGTAGTTATCTCATTCTACAAACCCACTTTAGTAGCAGTAGTTATCTCATTCTACAAACCCACTTTAGTAGCAGTAGTTATCTCATTCTACAAACCCACTTTAGTAGCAGTAGTTATCTCATTCTACAAACCCACTTTAGTAGCAGTAGTTATCTCATTCTACAAACCCACTTTAGTAGCATTAGTTGTTACTTCATTCTACAAACCCAGTTTAGTAGCAGTGGTTATCTCATTCTACAAACCAACTTTAGTAGCAGTAGTTATCTCATTCTACAAACCCACTTTTGTAGCAGTAGTTATCTCATTCTACAAATCCACTTTGGTAGCAGTAGTTATCTCAGTCTACAAACCCAGTTTAGTAGCAGTGGTTATCTCATTCTACAAACCCACTTTAGTAGCAGTAATTATCTCATTCTACAAACCTACTTTAGCAGCAGTAATTATCTCATTCTACAAACCCAGTTTACCAGCAGTAGTTACCTCATTCTTCATTCCCTTATTACATTTCCTCTGCCAGTAGACACCACTCTGGTGTACTTTACTCATAACTTCATTAGAGAAACCCCATCTTTACTTGGTGGATAACGTAACGGAGACGTCATAATTAACAGTTAGTAGAAACACTGGGAAATATGAAGTGTATCTTTTTTCTTGTTTGTGTCGAACATTGACAGCCACAATAGAGACAACTGTGAACACGTTAGAAAAGTGACATAACCGAAGCAGTGAAATAGTCTCGGAAAATAGTTGTGTTCTGTGAAGGTAAGTATGAGAGCAGATAACCCGTGGTTTAGGTTAGCCGTCTAGTTTATACCTGTGGGGGACTGTGATAGCAGGGCCTGCGGTATGTGTAGTCTCATAGCAATTGCTTTTGGATAATACCATGTTAGGTCATTGTTCTAAGTCTGAGCGTCTTGACGTGCAGTGAGCAGATCCCTTTCTCCTCCTGGCCCATATAGCAGTGCCCTTTTCATTTCTTTGTTTCATAATGATAATAATAATATTAATAATAACAACAATAATAACAATAAAACAATAATAAAAACATAATAATTCGTCATTGCCTACAGGATATGATGATAATGAGCAGTCTATGAAGTGAGATATCACATGAAAGGGATACTCCCAACACCACGTCACATTTATCACACTTACGTAATCTGATAACCCACAATTGTTCATGACAGCTTCACAAGCAAGCTTGATTATCCTGACTACAAGTTTTGACGTTACACATCAAGCAGCAACGCAACCGTCTACCTGCACATTAGACGCTGGTCCGCCTTGTCTATCAACGATGTTCATGCAGCCAGCACTCTCATTGTTTTATCATCACCAACTTTGAGTAAACTTTCTCTTGACTTAACACATTAGTTGTTAAGCTCAAACTTTCTCTTGACTTAACACATTACTTGTTAAGCTCAAACTTTCTCTTGACTTAACACATTACTTGTTAAGCTCAAACTTTCTCTTGACTTAACACATTACTTGTTAAGCTCAAACTTTCTCTTGACTTAACACATTACTTGTTAAGCTCAAACTTTCTCTTGCCTTAACACATTACTTGTTAAGCTCAAACTTTCTCTTGACTTAACACATTACTTCTTAAGCTCAAACTTTCTCTTGACTTAACACATTACTTGTTAAGCTCAAACTTTCTCTTGACTTAACACATTACTTCTTAAGCTCAAACTTTCTCTTGACTTAACACATTACTTGTTAAGCTCAAACTTTTTCTTGACCTAACACATTACTTCTTAAGCTCAAACTTTCTCTTGACTTAACACATTACTTCTTAAGCTCAAACTTTCTCTTGACTTAACACATTACTTGTTAAGCTCAAACTTTCTCTTGACGTAACACATTACTTCTTAAGCTCAAACTTTCTCTTGACTTAACACATTACTTCTTAAGCTCAAACTTTCTCTTGACTTAACACATTACTTGTTAAGCTCAAACTTTCTCTTGACTTAACACATTACTTGTTAAGCTCAAACTTTCTCTTGACTTAACACATTACTTCTTAAACTCAAACTTTCTCTTGACTTAACACATTACTTGTTAAACTCAAACTTTTTCTTGACCTAACACATTACTTGTTAAGCTCAAACTTTCTCTTGACTTAACACATTACTTGTTAAGCTCAAACTTTCTCTTGACTTAACACATTGCTTGTTAAGCTCAAACTTTCTCTTGACTTAACACATTACTTGTTAAGCTCAAACTTTCTCTTGACTTAATACATTACTTGTTAAGCTCAAACTTTCTCTTGACTTAATACATTACTTGTTAAGCTCAAACTTTCTCTTGACTTAACACATTACTTGTTAAGCTCAAACTTTCTCTTGACTTAACACATTACTTGTTAAGCTCAAACTTTCTCTTGACTTAACACATTACTTGTGAAGCTCAAACTTTCTCTTGACTTAACACATTACTTGTTAAGCTCAAACTTTCTCTTGACTTAACACATTAGTTGTTAAGCTCAAACTTTCTCTTGACTTAACACATTACTTCTTGAGCTCAAACTTTCTCTTGACTTAACACATTACTTCTTAAGCTCAAACTTTCTCTTGACTTAACACATTACTTGTTAAGCTCAAACTTTCTCTTGACTTAACACATTACTTGTTAAGCTCAAACTTTCTCTTGACTTAACACATTACTTGTTAAGCTCAAACTTTCTCTTGACTTAACACATTACTTGTTAAGCTCAAACTTTCTCTTGACTTTACACATTACTTCTTAAGCTCAAACTTTCTCTTGACTTAACACATTACTTGTTAAGCTCAAACTTTCTCTTGACTTAACACATTACTTGTTAAGCTCAAACTTTCTCTTGACTTAACACATTACTTGTTAAGCTCAAACTTTCTCTTGACGTAACACATTACTTGTTAAGCTCAAACTTTCTCTTGACTTAACACATTACTTGTTAAGCTCAATCTGTAACATCCGTAGTCAATCTGTAGACAATTCTTAATCTCTCTAATAAACTGGTCTACAATTACTGCAATGTTTCCGAAAATGTCCAACAATTTCTTATAAATACTACACTTTCTCTCTGCTATCTCTATGGCTTCTCAACAATTACATCTGCCTTAAGCTGGGACCAGCTGAAGCCGTACGCCTTAAGCTCGATATTCTTACATCCTCCTCTCTCTAGCTCCTTGTCAGAAGCTCAGCATTGTCTCTCATGTCTGTCTCTCATGTCTGTCTCTCATGTCTGTCTCTCATGTCTGTCTCTCATGTCTGTCTCTCTAGTCTGTCTCTCATGTCTGTCTCTCATGTCTGTCTCTCATGTCTGTCTCTCATGTCTGTCTCTCATGTCTGTCTCTCTAGTCTATCTCTCTAGTCTGTCTCTCATGTCTGTCTCTCATGTCTGTCTCTCATGTCTGTCTCTCATGTCTGTCTCTCTAGTCTGTCTCTCTAGTCTGTCTCTCTAGTCTGTCTCTCATGTCTGTCTCTCATGTCTGTCTCTCATGTCTGTCTCTCTAGTCTGTCTCTCTAGTCTGTCTCTCATGTCTGTCTCTCATGTCTGTCTCTCATGTCTGTCTCTCTAGTCTGTCTCTCTAGTCTGTCTCTCATGTCTGTCTCTCATGTCTGTCTCTCATGTCTGTCTCTCTAGTCTGTCTCTCTAGTCTGTCTCTCATGTCTGTCTCTCATGTCTGTCTCTCATGTCTGTCTCTCATGTCTGTCTCTCATGTCTGTCTCTCATGTCTGTCTCTCTAGTCTGTCTCTCTAGTCTGTCTCTCATGTCTGTCTCTCATGTCTGTCTCTCATGTCTGTCTCTCTAGTCTGTCTTTCATGTCTGTCTCTCATGTCTGTCTCTCATGTCTGTCTCTCTAGTCTGTCTCTCTAGTCTGTCTCTCATGTCTGTCTCTCATGTCTGTCTCTCATGTCTGTCTCTCATGTCTGTCTCTCTAGTCTGTCTTTCATGTCTGTCTCTCATGTCTGTCTCTCATGTCTGTCTCTCTAGTCTGTCTCTCTAGTCTGTCTCTCATGTCTGTCTCTCATGTCTGTCTCTCTAGTCTGTCTCTCTAGTCTGTCTCTCATGTCTGTCTCTCATGTCTGTCTCTCATGTCTGTCTCTCATGTCTGTCTCTCATGTCTGTCTCTCATGTCTGTCTCTCATGTCTGTCTCTCTAGTCTGTCCCTCTCTGACCTTCTTGTTCCAAGGTAAGCCCCGCCCATTTCTCTGAGAATCTTGGCGACTTCTATTCTTTATATTTTAACCACAAATTTCCTAACCACACCGCTGCTTTAGCCGCGATGGCTCAGTGGTAAGTCAACTGGACTACTAAGGACAGGAGGTCGGGTTCGATCCTGATCGACGGCTTCCGGGTTCACCCAGCCTTAAAAAGGTACCGGATTTTTTTCTGGGGAAGTAAAGCGGCACGGGCGTAATACTGACCACATTACCCCAAAAATCAAGAGCCGAAGGTCTAAGAAAATGATGTTCACTAACTCCATATTCCCTAGTTGCAACTTGGCGTGACGGGCGCTTCACTACTTCGTTTTTTGTTACCTTTCCTTTGTCTGTCCTTAATCTCATTTCATGAGGTGTTTCACAAACATCTGTCAATCACTTCCTATGACTTGGATCCTTACAAACATCTGTCAATCACTTCCTATGACTTGGATCCTTACAAACATCTGTCAATCACTTCCTATGACTTGGATCCTTACAAACATCTGTCAATCACTTCCTATGACTTGGATCCTTACAAACATCTGTCAATCACTTCCTATGACTTGGATCCTTACAAACATCTGTCAATCACTTCCTATGACTTGGATCCTTACAAACATCTGTCAATCACTTCCTATGACTTGGATCCTTACAAACATCTGTCAATCACTTCCTATGACTTGGATCCTTACAAACATCTGTCAATCACTTCCTATGACTTGGATCCTTACAAACATCTGTCAATCACTTCCTATGACTTGGATCCTTACAAACATAACTGATTTTGATCTCCCCAGATACACACCGGATTCTCTCGCAGATGCCGTCTCATCCCGTCCACTGTCGCTGGCCGTCAGAAGTAGTCTTCTTCCCTGGAAACACTCCGTTCGGTCCCTACGGAGGATAGTCTTACTCACAGTTACATTCCTGTCCAGGGAAATGTCCAGAATCTCAATTTCCTTTCTCACTGTTCCATCAGCCGTGGTTACGTGGTGTTGTTTTTTTTTACCTCAATTCGAAGTCGACTATTTTCAGAAAGATGCCTCTGGGGCACTTTCAGCGAATGGAAGAAAAACGCATCCCCGGGCAAATAATTTATGGTGAACTAACACACGGAAAAAGACAAATCGGCAGTCCTAAACTACGATATAGAGATATCTGTAAATCATCTCTGAATGACTTCTCCATCTGCGAAAATGACTGGGAACATCTGGCAAGTGATCGCACATCATGGAGAGCATGTATAAGGAATGGTATAACATCATTTGAGACTGTGCTAAGGCAAAACTTAGAAGAGAAAAGACTAATGAAAAAGGATGGAAAACCCTGTAGATCAGTGGGCCTGACTTGTTCATTCTGTGAAAGCGTGTGTTTGTCAAACATTGGTAGAGCCTACCAAAAATACACATTAGCCTCCTCTAGACCGTCTGACACGACGAAAGCGACCATATTTTCAGAGTCCGGCTAACAATCTCTCGTGGCCGAAGTTCATACCGCCATCTTGTTTATTCCACATTAGACTCGTTCACACTGTTACACCCTTCCTTCCCACAGAATATTTCAGCTGCCATGTAAAGAGTCTGGGTGAACCACAGGAGCTTCCTTTTAGGTCGAGAAAAAGATATAGCTTCACCTAGTATTTGAAACTCCAGGTCAGCAGGCGAGTGCATTAGCCACAAAGCCGGCGGTCTCTCGTGGGAGAGTGAGAGATGTCGCCCAGAGATAGAGAAGAGAAATGTTGGGGTACAGGTAATGTCAACAATAATGTAGATTGTGAAACAAACACGGCCAAATGTTTTCCTGAGTGCAAACCGACACGAGTAATGAGCAAATAGTAATTATAACAAAGCTTGAAATGTGTCTTTTCTAGGAAAATCGAGTAGGAAGGTGACTGTGTACTCTCTCTGCGATGGGTGTCGTTTGTAATCGTCGCCTGTGCCTTGGATTAGGGCTGCACGGTAGTCGATCTGTCAACATAATTTGCCAACGGAAACACACTTTTGAAGGAGTGTTGACATTAGTGGAACGGATATGGAAAATTACAGACGACAAGAAGACAGATTCTATGAGCAGAACAATAAAATAAAATAAGAAAGGAACAGATCGGAGGCGGACAGAAGGTTGAGGGCTGGCTCGGTCCTGTTTCATCATTGTTGTGGATGTCCAAAAAGGTGTACACCCACTGGTATATCCTGTTTGATAATCGTGGAAGCCCCTGAAGAGAGTGCCGCCCATGACAAAACAAGAGGTGCCCATTTACATTTGTACAAACGTGTCTGTCCATTATTGGAACTTTGAAATCGTTAGATAGTTGCTCCTAAAACCTTGGCTCAACCATACAACACTGGTTCCATGATACAACACTGGCTCCATCATACAACATTGGCTCAACCATACAACACTGGCTCCACCACACAACACTGGCTCCACCATACAACACTGGCTCCACCACACAACACTGGCTCCACCACACAACACTGGCTCCACTATACAACACTGGCTCCACCACACAACACTGGCTCCACCACACAACACTAGCTCCACCACACAACACTGGCTCCACCACACAACAATGGCTCCACCACACAACACAGCTACACCACACAACACAGGCTCCACCACACAACACTGGCTCCACCACACAACACTGGCTCCACCACACAACACTGGCTCCACCACACAACAATGGCTCCACCACACAACACAGCTACACCACACAACACAGGCTCCACCACACAACACTGGCTCCACCACACAACACTGGCTCCACCACACAACACTGGCTCCACCACACAACACTGGCTCCACCACACAACACTGGCTCCACCACACAACACTGGCTCCACCACACAACACTGGCTCCACCACACAACACTGGCTCCACCATACAACACTGGCTCCACCACACAACACTGGCTCCACCACACAACACAGCTCCACCACACAACACAGGCTCCACCACACAACACAGGCTCCACCATACAACACTGGCTCCACCACACAACACTGGCTCCACCATACAACACTGGCTCCACCATACAACATTGGCTCCACCATACAACACTGGCTCCACCATGCAATATTTAAACCTCTGCACAACGTACTGACAATCAACAGACAGACAAAAACCATATCTCTCTGGCTTATCTTCATAGAAGGCACTCATCCAAACATCACGAACACCGTTGTAACAACACCGTAACAACACTGTACCAACACTGTAACATTAGACTGAAGTTAAATTTACCTATAACTGTCTACAACAGAATCATAGTGGAAGCGCGGGGCCCGCCATGATCCTCTAATGGAAGCACAGCGAGTTTCATGTATTTTAAAGAAATATGAAACAAAACCCATGAATAGAACACATCGGCGGTTCCTTGTAATTGAGAGACGCAAAAATAATCTGGAAAATTGCAATAACATGCTGAATTGTGTGTCATCTAATCCGTGATTAGGTCAAGGGGAAAAAAATATTGGTGGTCGTACAAGGTTTAGCCTGCGTGAGTCAGCGCTGACGCATCGTGTTAGACAAGACGCTATGGTCGCTGTAGTGTCCGAGTGACATGAGTCATCACTGACGCATCGTGTTAGACAAGACGTTATGGTCGCTGTAATGTCCGAGTGACATGAGTCAGCACTGTCACATCGTCTTAGACAAGATGCTATGATCACTGTAATGTACTATGAAATGAGCCAGCGCTGACGCATACCTTGTCACTATTGTTGCCATACATTGTTACTATTGTCACCATACATTGTTACTATTGTCACCCTACATTGTCACTATTGTTACCATACCTTGTCACTATTATCACCATAACTTGTTACTATTGTCACCATACATTGTCACTACTGTCACCATACATTGTCACTATTATCACCATACATTGTTACTATTGTCACCATACATTGTTACTATTGTCACCATACATTGTCACTATTGTCACCATACATTGTCACTATTATCACTATACATTGTCACTACTATCACCATACATTGTCACTATTATCACCATACATTGTCACTATTGTCACCATACATTGTTACTATTGTCACCATACATTGTTACTATTGTCACCATACATTGTCACTATTGTCACCATACATTGTCACTTTTGTCACCATACTTTGTCACTATTGTCACCATAATTTGTCACTATTGTTACCATACTTTGTCACTATTGTCACCATACTTTGTCACTATTGTTACCATACATTGTCACTATTGTCACCATACTTTGTCACTATTGTTACCATACATTGTCACTATTGTTACCATACATTGTCACTATTGTCACCATACTTTGTCACTATTGTCACCATACATTGTCACTATTGTCACCATACTTTGTCACTATTGTCACCATACATTGTCACTATTGTCACCATACATTGTCACTATTGTCACCATACATTGTCACTATTGTCGCCATACATTGTCACTATTGTCACCATACATTGTCACTATTGTCACCATACATTGTTACTATTGTCACTATACATCCTTACTATTGTCACCATACATTGTCACTATTGTTAATATACATTGTCACTATTGTCACCATACTTTGTCACTTTTGTCACCATACTTTGTTACTATTGTCACCATACTTTGTTACTATTGTCACCATACATTGTTACTATTGTCACCATACTTTGTTACTATTGTCACCATACTTTGTCACTATTGTCACCATACTTTGTCACTTTTGTCACCATACTTTGTCACTATTGTCACCATAATTTGTCACTATTGTTACCATACTTTGTCACTATTGTCACCATACTTTGTCACTATTGTTACCATACATTGTCACTATTGTCACCATACTTTGTCACTATTGTTACCATACATTGTCACTATTGTAACTTACATTGTCACTATTGTCACCATACTTTGTCACTATTGTCACCATACATTGTCACTATTGTCACCATACTTTGTCACTATTGTCACCATACATTGTCACTATTGTCAATATACATTGTCACTATTGTCACCATATATTGTCACTATTGTCACCATACTTTGTCACTATTGTCACCATACTTTGCCACTATTGTCAATATACATTGTCACTATTGTCACCATACTTTGTCACTATTGTCACCATAATTTGTCACTATTGTTACCATACTTTGTCACTATTGTCACCATACTTTGTCACTATTGTTACCATACATTGTCACTATTGTCACCATACTTTGTCACTATTGTTACCATACATTGTCACTATTGTTGTTACCATACATTGTCACTATTGTCACCATACTTTGCCACTATTGTTACCATACATTGTCACTATTGTCACCATACATTGTCACTATTGTCACCATACATTGTCACTATTGTCACCATACATTGTTACTATTGTCACCATACATTGTCACTATTGTCACCATACATTGTCATTATTGTCACCATACCTTGTCACTATTGTCACCATACATTGTCACTATTGTCACCATACATTGTTACTATTGTCACCATATCTTGTCACTATTGTCACCATACATTGTCACTATTGTCACCATACATTGTCACTATTGTCACCATACATTGTCACTATTGTCGCCATACATTGTCACTATTGTCACCGTACATTGTCACTATTGTCACCATACATTGTTACTATTGTCACTATACATCCTTACTATTGTCACCATACATTGTCACTATTGTTAATATACATTGTCACTATTGTCACCATACTTTGTCACTTTTGTCACCATACTTTGTTACTATTGTCACCATACTTTGTTACTATTGTCACCATACTTTGTCACTATTGTCACCATACTTTGTTACTATTGTCACCATTCTTTGTCACTATTGTCACCATACTTTGTCACTTTTGTCACCATACTTTGTCACTATTGTCACCATACTTTGTCACTATTGTCACCATACTTTGTTACTTTTGTCACCATACTTTGTTACTATTGTCACCATACTTTGTCACTATTGTCACCATACTTTGTTACTATTGTCACCATACTTTGTCACTATTGTCACCATACTTTGTTACTATTGTCACCATACTTTGTTACTATTGTCACCATACTTTGTTACTATTGTCACCATACTTTGTTACTATTGTCACCATACTTTGTTACTATTGTCACCATACTTTGTTACTATTGTCACCATACTTTGTCACTATTGTCACCATACTTTGCCACTATTGTCAATATACATTATCACTATTGTCACCATACTTTGTCACTTTTGTCACCATACTTTGTTACTATTGTCACCATACTTTGTTACTATTGTCACCATACTTTGTCACTATTGTCACCATACTTTGCCACTATTGTCACCATACTTTGTCACTATTGTCACCATACTTTGTCACCAATGTTTACCATACTTTGTCACTATTGTCAAAATACTTTGTAGGCATGTACTTTACACCTCACCACTTTGTACGTGCAACCAGCTTTACCTCAGCACTGCAATTATTGTTCCGTTCCCTAGTTACCTTATACCGCTGCTACTATACCGTTTGTCTAACATCATCCATATTTCTGTGTTCTTTTTTATCCTGGTTACTCTAGTACATGTTGTTTATATTATCTCCATTTCGTTGTCTGTTTTTATTTCTCTTGATTTCTGATGAAAGCCAAGTGTAGGCCACAGTGTCTGATTTTAGTTTGTACTTTTTTTTAAAGCTGTCGCGTAACGTTGTAGGAGTGTACGTTACACCCCACCACTTGTACCTATACCCATGTCCGGGAAACTGTTGTGTTTGCTCTTACAGCAACGAACGATGCTAGGTTTTGTTAATGCCTGCTGTATTCTCTGATAGTTCTACAGGTTGGGTACAGTCCGGCACAGACAGTGACTTAGAGATGGTCACATCTTTTATCTCCACCAGCTATGATTCACACGGTGCAAGACATTCACAGGCACAACATCGATACACAAGATAGCAAATGGGAGAGTAGAAGAACAGGACCATATGATGTTGACTAAATAACCAACAAATCTAACCAACAAAATAACCAACAAATTTAACCAAAGAACCAATTAATTTAACAAAAAACCAACATATATTATCAAATAACCAACATATTTAGCCCAATAAAATACAAATTTAACCCAATAAATAAGAACTTTAACCAAATAACCAACAAATCTAACCAAATAACCAACAAATTTAACCAAATAACCAACAAATCTAACCAAATAACCAACAAATCTAACCAAATAACCAACAAATTTAACCAAATAACCAACAAATCTAACCAAACAACCAACAAATCTAACCAAACAACCAACAAATCTAACCAAATAACCAACAAATCTAACCAAATAACCAACAAATCTAACCAAATAACCGACAAATTTAACCAAATAACAAACAAATTTAACCCAATAACCAACAAATCTAACCCAATAACCAACAAATTTAACCAAATAACAAACAAATTTAACCCAATAACCAACAAATCTAACCCAATAACCAACAAATTTAACCAAATAACAAACAAATTTAACCAAATTACCAACACATTTAACCCAATAACCAACAAATCTAACTCAATAACCGCAACGAGCTAACGGTTTCTGATACAATGACCCCCGTACTCAGAACGTGCCAGTGACTTTGAGTTAAGCTACTTGCCCACTACAACTTGTTTGTCTCATACAAGACAGCATGTCTTCTTCATCTGTTTCCACCACAACTGGACTATGTCAACACATGGATAAATTAATGTTTTCATTTAAGATAACAATACTCTAAACATGCAGATTTACTTCGATGAACATTTAAAAAAGTAAATTTTGATAATTCAAGGAAACAAAATGGCACCTGCTGAATTAGTAACTAACAATGCAAGGATTTGACAACGTTATAGAAGTAAGAAAATAGAGAGCAGTCATATCAAGTGAGGAATGGAATCATGACTAGATAATAAATGTTACGGGATCTATCTATCTATCTATCTATCTATCTATCTATCTATCTATCTATCTATCTATCTATCTATCTATCTATCTATCTATCTATCTATCTATCTATCTATCTATCTATCTATCTATCTATCTATCTATCTATCTATCTATCTATCTATCTATCTATCTATCTATCTATCTATCTATCTATCTATCTATCTATCTATCTATCTATCTATCTATCTATCTATCTATCTATCTATCTATCTATCTATTTACCTACCTACCTACCTACATCCCTTCCTACCTACCTACATATCTATCTATCTATCTATCTATCTATCTATCTATCTATCTATCTATCTATCTATCTATCTATCTATCTATCTATCTATCTATCTATCTATCTATCTATCTATCTATCTATCTATCTATCTATCTATCTATCTATCTATCTATCTATCTATCTATCTATCTATCTATCTATATATCTATCTATCTATCTATCTATCTGTTGACCTTCCGAGCCGTAGCCGGCCCATAGGCCGTAGACCAATTCTTTTAAAGATGTTTTATCAAATCTCGCCATTTGTCTCTGTTAACTTGAGTATACAGCATAAATATTTGTTGTCTTGCACATGATGATGTGTTTTTTTTTTCTTAGACCTAAGTAAAGTTATGAAGACCTAAATAAAGTTGTGAAGCAAGTGAAATCTTCGGACATCTTGATTGTAAAGGGTGACATGAACACTAAAGTAGGAAAAAGTAGATATAAGACCATTATAGGAAATCATGGTTTAGGAAAAAGAAATGAAAAGGAGAAAGATTAATACAATTCTGTAAAGAAAGCAGGCTGATAATACGCAACACCAACTTTGAGTAAGAGAAAAGGAAACTATCATCATCATCATCATGTACCCTGTCGGTTGGCGTAGGCGATCATGTCCCTCCACAATCTTCTATCTACAGTGCATCATATCAGTTCTGTTGTTGACTGTTTTCCATGCCATGACACCAAGCTATCCAGTATTTTCTCTCTTTGTCGTCCGCGATCTCTCTTTCCTTTTATTTTGCCAGTTGTAACCAAGTATTCCAACTTTCCTCTTCTCATGATGTGCCCGAAAAATGTTGATTGCTTCTTTCTGATGTGTTTTAAGAGCTCCCTTTTTGTGTTGGCCTCTTTGAGAACTTCCTCATTGGTCTTTTTAGTTGTCCAGGGAACTTTCAACATTCTTCTGAGAATCTCTGTGGCCTCTAACCGTCTTTTCATTTGTTTGTCTACAGTCCATGATTCACTTCCATAGGTCAGAATTGGTTCTATATAGCACAGATGAACTCTCTTTCTCATTTTTATTGACATAGATTTGTTGCATAAGATATTTTTCATTTTCTGAAATGCTATTTTGGCCTGAGCTATTCTGCTTTTTATTTCTGTGGTGCATCTCCCATCTGATGTAATTATTGTGCCCAAGTATTTGAAACGTTGCACTTGTTTTAGATTTGTCTCGTTTATTTTTATGCTGCATGATGGTGATGATTGTTTCTTCGATATAACCATTACTTCTGTTTTCTTACTATTCAGACTGAGACCTTTCTTGTTGCTTTCTTCTACTATTATGTCTATGATTTCATGTAGTTCGTTAAGGAAACTATACACATGGAAAAGTCCTGGAAACAAGAAGAGTAATCAAATAGATTACATAATGATAAAAGAAAGGTTCCGTAACAGCGTCAAGAAAGCCAAAACCTACCAGGAGCAGATATTAATTCAGATCACAATCCTGTAATGATTAAAATAAAAATCAAACTAAAGAGAAAAAAGCAAAAGTCTAATTCATCAACAAATCCACTAGATATAACAGCTTTAAATCAAAAAGATATTAAAGATACCTATACAATACAAGTAAAGAACACATATCAGAAGCTGCTAGAAGAAGGAATTGAGCAATACAGAAGAGAAAGTCCTAATGAAAAAGTCACAACCAAATGGCAATGCATAAAGAAAAGCATACAAGAAACCTGCGACACCTTACCCAAAAAAAGAAAGGAACAAAAAACAAAAATGGATAACTAACACCATCTTAGAAAAAATGGAAGAAAGGAGACAAGCGAAGAACACTGCCCAATACAATAAAATAGATAATGAGATACGCAAAATGTGCAAAAAGGCAAAATAAAGACTGGCTCAGTCAGAAATAGAAACTATGGTAAGCAAACAAGACCTAAGAGGAATCCACACAGAAATAAAGAGAATGACTAATAAAAATAAAATAAACCACAGAAGATGGATGCATTGCAGACAAAAAAGGAAAAATGTTAATAGACAATAACAATATAATAGATAGATAGCAGGAATATATAACAGAACTATTTCATGATCAAAGGTACAAGAAACCAATTATAAAATGTACAGCGGGCTGTAAATCTTAAAATATGAGGTGGAAAAAGCTATAACAACAATGAAAAAGGGAAAAGCAGCAGGACCTGACAATATACAGATAGAGATGATACAGGCACTAGATGATTTTGGCATTGAAGTGATTACAGACATATGCAACGACGTATACCACACAGGATACATACCAAATGAACTAAAAACATCAACTTTCATTGCATTGCCTAAAAAGAATGGTGCAGTTGAATGCAGTGACTTTAGAACAATAAGTCTAATGAGCCATGTTGCAAAAATCTTGCTAAAAGTTATACAAGGAAGGATTCAGAATAAAATCAATACTGAATTAGATGAGCAGCAATTTGGATTTAGGAAAAATAGCGGGACAAAAGAAGCCATATTCTGCTTGAGGACATTAATAGTAAAGTACACAGAAGTAAATAAACCAAAATATGCCTGCTTCATAGACTACACCAAAGCTTTGATAAAGTACACCACAAACAGCTTATAGAATGCCTAAAAGAGATACATCTAGATAACATGGACATACGACTAATATGTAATCTATACTGGGAGCAAACAGCAATAATAAAATATAACAAAGAGAACTCTACACCCATTGATATAAAAAGAGGAGTAAGACAAGGATGCATCCTATCACCAAGCTTGTTCAATCTATACACTGAGCAAATCTTTAAAAACATCACAGAGATGCCAGGCCTACAAATTAATGGAAAGATAATCAATAACCTAAGATATGCTGACGATACTGTACTACTAGCAGAAAATCCTAAAGATCTTCAACAATTACTTAATGAAATAAACATGACAAGCAAAAAATATGCACTAGATATGAATATCAAAAAGACTAAAACTATGATCATAAGCAAAGATAATACTCAATACCTACAAGTGGATAATCAAAATTGAAGGAATAGACCCGGAGACCGTTCAGAACTATAACTACCTTGGACATACTATAACCAGTGATGGAAAATGTAAAACTGAAACAAAAAACAATAGGAATGGCAAAAAGTAATTTTAATGCCATGAAAAACATACTAACATCAAAACAAATAACACCAGGGCTAAAACAAAGAATAGCAAAATGTTACATCTTCTCAATATTCCTGTATGGTGCAGAAACATGGACATTAGACAAGAAAACAGAACAGAAAATTGAAGCCTTTGAAATGTGGATTTATAGAAGAATCATCATCATCATCGTGTGCCCTCTCCGCAACGAAGGTTGGCTACCATGGATCGCTATTCTACTCTGTCTCTTGCTTTGATGGTGCAGGCTGACATAGATTGACTTGTCCATCTTTTGATGTTACTCGTCAATGTTAGTCTTGGTCTGCCTCTGCCTCTTTTGCCTTGTATTTTTCCTTTCAATATTACTTTTTGTAGGCTGTTGTGTCTTTTAACATGCCCCAAAAATTTAATTTGTCTTGTCTTAATTGTGTTCAGGTGTTTTCTTTTTATTTTCAGTTGTTTTAAAACTTCATCGTTTGTTTTCTTTTCTTTCCATCCAATTCTACCTATTCTTCTATAAATCCACATTTCAAAGGCTTCAATTTTCTGTTCTGTTTTCTTGTCCAATGTCCATTTTTCTGCACCATACAGGAATATTGAGAAGATGTAACATTTTGCCATTCTTAGTTTCAGCCCTGTTGATATTTGTTTTGTTGTTAGCATATTTTTCATGGCATTAAAATTACTTTTTGCCATACCTATTCTTTTGTTTATTTCAGTTTTGCATTTTCCATCATTGGTTATAGTATGTCCTAGGTAGTTGTAGCTCTGGACTGTCTCCAGATGTATTCCCTCAACTGTGATATTTAATTGTAGGTCTTGAGAATTTTCTTTGTTTATGATCATAGTTTTAGTCTTTTTGATATTCATTTCTAGTGCATATTGTTTGCTTGTTGTGTTTATCACATTAAGCAATTGTTGTAGGTCTTTAGGATTTTCTGCTAGTAGAACAGTATCATCAGCATATCTCAGGTTATTGATTTTCTTTCCATTAATGTTTAGACCTGGTATCTCTGAGATGTTTTTAAAGATTTGCTCAGTGTATAGATTGAACAAGCTTGGTGATAGGATGCATCCTTGTCTTACTCCTCTTTTTATGTCCATGGGTGTAGAGTTCTCCTTGTTATATTTTATTATTGCTGTTTGCTCCCAGTACAAATTACATATTAGTCGTATGTCTGCGTCGTCTAGATTTATATCCTTTAGGCAGTCTATAAGTTGGTTATGGTGTATTCTATCGAAAGCTTTGGTGTAGTCTATAAAGCAGGCATATATTGGTTTGTTTACTTCTGTGTACTTTTCAATCAATGTTCTCATGCTGAATATGGCTTCTTTTGTCCCACTGTTTTTCCTGAATCCAAATTGTTGCTCATCTAATTCAGTATTGATTTTATTCTGAATCCCTCCCTGTATAACATTTAGTAAAATTTTTGTTACCTGACGCATTAGGCTTATTGTTCTAAAGTCCCTGCATTCAACTGCACCATTCTTTTTAGGCAAAGCAATGAAAGTTGATGTTTTTAGATCGTTTAGTATGTATCCTGTATGGTATATGTCATTGCATATGTCTGTGATCACTTCAACGCCAAACTCTTCTAGAGCCTGTATCATCTCTATCTGTATATTGTCAGGCCCTGCTGCTTTTCCCTTTTTCATTGTTTTTATGGCTTTTTCTACTTCGGATTTCAGGATTTTATAGTTGTATATACATTTTATGTCTGGCTTTTTGTCCCTTTCATCATGAAATAATTCTGTTATATATTCTTGCCATCTACCTATTATATCTTTGTTGTCTGATAGCATACTTCTCCCTTTGTTTGCTATACATCCGATTCCTGCAGGTTTTTTGTCTTTATTCGTCATTCTCTTTATTTCTGTGTGCATCTCTCTTAAGTTTTGTTTACTTTCCATAGTTTCGATTTCTAGACATCTTTGGTTGAGCCAGTCTTCTTTTGTCTTTTTGCGCATTCTCCGTATTTCATTGTCTATATCCTTGTATCTGGCAGTGTTTTTCGCTTGTCTTCTTTCTTCCATTTTTTCTAAGATTTTGTCTGTTATCCATTTTTATTTTTGGTACTTTCCTTTTTGGGCAAGGTGTTGCAGGATTCTTGCATGCTGTTTTTTATGCATTGCCATTTTGTTGTGACTTTTTCCTCAGGATTTTCTCTTCTGTACTGCTCAATCCCCTCTTCTAGTAGCTTCTGATATGTGTTCTTTACTTGTACAGTAACAGTTTCTTGTACATCTTTCTGGTTTAACGCTGTTATATCTATTGGTGCTGCTGCATTATAGAAGAATAGTTAGAATTAGATGGAAGGAAAAGAAAACAAATAATGAAGTCATAAAACAACTAAAAATAAAAAGAGAACTACTAAACATAATTCAAACAAAACAAATGGGATTTTTAGGCCATGTTAAAAGACACAACAGCCTACTAAAAGTAATATTGGAAGTTAAAATACAAAGTAAAAGAGGCAGAGGCAGACCAAGACTAACATGGACGAGTAACATCAAAAGATGGGCAAACCAGCCTATGACAACCTGCACCATCAAAGCAAGAGACATAGCAGAATGGCGCTCCATTGTAGCCAACCTTCGTTGCGGAGATGGCACTCGATGATGATGATGAATGTTAAATGAACGCACATCATCACCGCGAGCGTCAGCACATACTGATAGTGCCGTGTGTATACAACAATTTTGTTAAAATAAAGTAACAATTTGTCGATGTTTCGACAGCTCAAACAATCGTGTTTAGGATTAATTTAAACACAAACTCAAACAAAGGCGATAGATTTAGAAGATGACAACTACAATTACAATTGGAGTACACAAACAGCGCCTTCTGACCGGATGAGAGAACCACATTCCAGAATCCCCCAGACGATTCCTCGGGTAAACACAATCTTCGGAGCTAAGTCGATGGACAACAATATCAGAGTTTACTCAGCTTATTTGTGGAGCTTACAGGCAGTCACGACAGCCACAACAGACCTGACAGAGCTGTACCGCGGATGGAGAACGGCTTATAAGACCGGCTTACTAATCTTCAATTTAGAAATCAGTTTGTTAACGTTAAATGTTAATTTAAAAATCAAATCACGTGGTCTTCATCTTATCAGTGCAGACTGAAGCTGTCACTGCTGCTGACACCACCGATTTCATTACATTGAGTGTAAATTGTACTATTATATTATCGCCATGTACACTTTGCTCGACATATGTTGAAATCATAGTTTAGTTTTGTCGAGAGATTAGATTATTTGCACACCAGACAACTCCATAGGTCTCCAACACGTTCCCCAGCATTCAACACGGTGGCCACAACGAAATCACCGAATGATGGATTGATGAATGGAGATACTTGTCGCAATAGGAAAAAACAGATATACAATGTCTTCCCGAGTTGTGCTCCTAACCATATACTATAGTCATGAGTACACATGCGTGAAATACATCGTCAATTATAGCAACTTATTTTAATGTTGCTTAGCTGGCCGTGTGCTCTAGCGCGTGTTTCATGTAGCAGCGCGCTGTGTCGAGGGCTACTAATTCGATCCTACTTTGCGCTGTCTTTTGTTCTCTGAATTTTTTTTTTTTCAGTTGATTATTTTTTTAACTTTCTCCGAGTGTTGTAAACATAGCTCTTCCCCTGAAATGATTGGCTGATCTGTCGACTCGGTAGTTTCCCCAAATATTCATTGATTATTATTTGTCTCCTGTCTGAAATCAATGCAGCTTACTTCACCTCACATGCATTCAACAACACATTTTCCAGTTATGAAAGGCTATCTCCACACACTAGCGAAAGCACTGAAGACAGTTACAACTCAGATGCCAAAACTCCGTAACACCAACGATGACTATCACCAAACCTCCTTGGTCGTTCCTTACTACATGCGTGGCAGGTGACGGTTCGTTGTCTATTCTCAGCACGGTCAAGGCACTGCAACCATCATAACCACATAACAGATCTAACTTGAATCTACAAGTGGCTTAATTGAAATAGTTGTGACCAACACTAACCCCAGCACACATTCATCATAAATAACTTACCCAAGAATGTTACTTTCTTCTACTTCAACATTATCTAACTCTCACTTCCCTCTCCTCCAACATTATCTAACTCTCACTTCCCTCTCCTTCAACATTATCTAACTCTCATTTCCCCTCTCCTTCAACATTATCTAACTCTCATTTCCCTCTCCTTCAACATTATCTAACTCTCATTTCCCCTCTCCTTCAACATTATCTAACTCTCATTTCCCCTCTACTTCAACATTATCTAACTCTCACTTCCCCTCTCCTTCAACATTATCTAACTCTCACTTCCCCTCTCCTTCAACATTATCTAACTCTCACTTCCCCCCCCCTTCTTCAACATTATCTAACTCTGGGCCGGCTACGGCTCGGAAGGGTCGTTTTGTGAAGTGTGTAGTGGGTGTAGCAAAGGCTGCAACGTCATCATCGGTACGTGTCACGGCAGCTGTTCACATGGGACCTATAGACACGACTGCTCCAGGTCTTGTCTCAGTGTATGTCCTTTATATGAGAAAAAATTCGGAAAATGCCTACAATGTAAACATCCTGTCTATACCTGTAGTGACACGTGTCCCGATGGTAATTTTGGGCTACAGTGCAAACAGACGTATTCTTATGGCTGTGACATCATATGTGACCCGGAAAGTGCAGACTGTACGTGCAAGGAAACGTACTACAGGTCAGACTGCACTCTCAAATGTCCGGACAACTGTTTCAACGACACCTGTGAACAGTCAACCGAGAACTGTACATGCAAGGAAACTTTCTACGGGTCACACTGCGCATGCAAATGTCCGGACAACTGTTTCAACGACACCTGTGAACAGTCAACTGGGAACTGTACATGCAAGGAAACGTTCTACGGGTCACACTGCGCTCTCAAATCTCCGTACAGCTGCTTGAACGTAACCCGTGAACAGTTAATCCGGGCCTTTGTCTCGTATGTCGATGATTCCCACGTTAAGAAAAGTCTGCCGACTACAACAAACCCAAACATATGGATACCTTTCGCGATCGCTGCTCTTCTACCTTCTCTTCTGCTTCTCTTGAATTGAGCCGTGGCTCAATTCTCAGTGTGTATCCGTGCTAGTCGAAGCTCATATCTTAGTCTGCGATAGCCATGGCTGATATCTTAGTAGGTGTATGTGCTGGCCAGGGTTCATATCTTAGTGTGTGTCTGTGCTGGCCATGGTTCATATCGTAGTGTATTTCCGTGCTAACCATGGCTCATATCTTAATGTGTTTCTGTGCTAGACATGGTTCATATCTTGGTGTGTTTCCGTGAAGCCATGGCTCATATCTTAATGTGTTTCAGTGTTAGTCATGGCTCATATCTTGGTGTGTTTCTGTGCTAGCCATGGCTCATATCTTAGCTTGTATGTGTGTGTGTGTGTGCTGGCCATGGCTCATATCTTGGTGTGTGTCATGTTAGTCATATCTCATATCTTGGTGTGTCCGTGTCAATCATGTCTCATATCTTTTTTGCGTCTGAGTTTAGTAATATCTCATATCTTAATGTGTATCTGTGTTAGTCATGTGGGTAAAAAGACCAGCGAGGACATCTCAACGAGGCCAAAACAAAAAGTCAGCTCCTAAAAAAAACATAAAAAAGAAACAATCTTGCACATTACAAGAAGAGGAAAGTTGTCAATCTTGATTACAACTGGCAAAATAAATAGAAAGAGAGATCGTAGACGACAAAGAAAGAAGATACTAGATAGCTTTGTGTCGAGGCACGGTAAACAGTCAACAATAGATTTGATACGAGGCACAGTGGACAGAGAATTATGGAAGGACATAATGGCCTATGTAAACCGGTATGACACATGATGATGATATAAACTTGCATTCTTTCCAAATTGTCTATCTCTCTGACAGTAGACTTAACAAATACTAAACTTTTCCTTTCAGAATGTTTAGAATAACAACATACAGGATACAACAAGCCATGATTACCAAATATGAAAATTACCTCCCTTTGCCTATGTCAATGAAGCATGATGTGTTATATTATCAAACATTCTTAAGAATAATTCTCCAACATTTTGCTTTTAAGATATTCTTTTAGGACTGAAAACAGCCCTCACAAAATGATACACGATAAAGGTGTTAAACACAAGAAGTCTGATTCAAACACATCCTGGTAATGAAAACATTCCTTGGATGCGAATTGCGATTGCTCAAAGACCGGAAACATGAATGGCACTCAGTTCCACTAGCCTTGACAACAATATCCGTTACCACGGACGCTGGCTGATATGACTCGGCTAACCGGTTACCTGTACGCCAACGTCAAAACGCTGCCATGGAACCTGGATCTTCAGTAGGTAGAGTTTTATTTTGTTCACGACATTTCAGTCAGGGGAAATAAAAATTGTGAGAAGATGATGCCATAAAAGTGGTCAGTAGATATTGTCAGATATAAGCATGAGATATCAGGTAAACTCATGAGCTGTACAGGTAATACATAAATATAGATGTATAAATATAGATAGATAAATAAATATAGATAGAGATAAATATAGTTACTGATACATAAATACAGGTTAAAATATATTTTTAGAGAGAGATACGTCAATATGTATACACAAATGGTCAAACATGCATTCTCACATGCGAATGAAGGAGTCTATCTACATACTAGATCTGATGGCCAATTTCTCAAGACTAAAGGCAAGGTCTAAGGTCAGACATATCTCTATTAGAGATCTGTTATTTGATGACCACGCTGCACTTGTCACGCAAAGTCAGGAAGAACTCTAGAGCATGGTACATTGCTTTTCGCATGCCTGCAGAGACTTCTTATGAAAGATGGCCGCATATCAAAAAATATACTTTACGGACAACTGGCAGATGGTAAAAGAACTAGGGAGCGCCCAAAACTTCGATTTGTAGATGTGTGTAAACGCGACATGAAGACTCTGAACATAAACCCTGCAGCATGGGAAGACATAGCTGCAGACCGCAATCTCTGGAAACACACTCTAAAGGTTCACCTCAAACAAGAAGCGGACAGATTCATAGAGAAAGAGAATACACGGCGAAAGAAAGGAAAAGAAAAAATAACATTTCTAGGGGCGCTGAAAAATTCATAGTCAACTATGACAGACGGAGGCCACTACTACTACTACTACTACTACTACCACCACTACTACTACTACTACTACCATCACTACTACTACTACTACTACTACTACCACCACTACTACTACTACTACTACTACTACCACCACTACTACTACTACTATTACTACTACCACCACTACTACTACTACTATTACTACTACCACCACTACTACTACTACTATTACTACTACCACCACTACTACTACTACTATTACTACTACCACCACCACTACTACTACTATTACTACTACCACCACTACTACTACTACTACTACGACCACTACCACTACTACTACTACCACCACTACTACTACCACCACTACCACTACTACTACTACTACTACTACTACGACCACTACCACTACTACTACTACTACTACTACCACCACTACTACTACCACCACTACCACTACTACTACTACTACTACCACCACTACTACTACTACTACATAAACATAAATACATAAATATTATCATCAGGGACAGCCATATATAAAACTACATCTAAAGTATCGGCCCTAGATGAAGCTAAAATCATCGTCTCGTCTTCTTGTCATCTCCCTGGAGAACCCAGACCTTCAACAAACACTCTCCAAGCCAATCAATTCAGAGGAGGTAGTATGTTTACAACACTGGGGAAAAAAGACAAATAATCAACAACAGAAAAAAACGAACAATGTATGGTTCGAAGCAGTATCGAACCCGAAATCAGTGGCACAGCGCCTTGCCACGAGAAGCCAAACGCTAGGGAACACAGCCAACTCAGCTAACTGAAAAATTAACGATCATTGGTGATGTCTTTCACGCAGGTGTTCTCATGACTATAGCATAGGGCTGCGATCACAACTCGAGAATAAATCGTGTATCTGTATGTTTCCTATTGAGACAACTATCTCCCTCCATAATAATATTCATTTAACTCCCCAAGCCATCCTATTTGATGTCATTCTCTCTATGATCATTCCATATCTTCCCCTTCCATCTGTCTTCTTCTCCAAGAATATGTTGTTCTTCCTCTTTGTCTCCTCCTCAGCGGATTCCAAAAAGCACTTCACGTGTAGAACTCTCATTTGACTTCCGCAGTGTGTGTCCATAGCAGGCATCGCCGTCTTATCCCTTTATCCACTGCTATTTGACTGCTCCTATTTGACTGCTGGTATTTGACTGTTGGTATTTGACTGCTCCTATTTGACTGCTGGTATTTGACTGCTCCTATTTGACTGCTGGTATTTGACTGCTCCTATTTGACTGCTGGTATTTGACTGCTCCTATTTGACTGCTTCTATTTGACTGCTGATATTTGACTGCTCCTATATTTTAGAGCAGTGATCTCTGCAAGATGTGCCATTTTGGCACGCAAGGTTTCTGTTTTTGAGATTGTGGTTCTGCCCTATGTGCCGTCTTTGGCTCGAAAGGACAATAGATATTTGACTGCTGGTATTTGACTGCTCCTATTTGACTGCTGGTATTTGACTGCTCCTATTTGACTGCTCCTATTTGACTGCTGATATTTGACTGCTCCTATTTGACTGCTGATATTTGACTGCTCCTATTTGACTGCTCCTATTTGACTGCTCCTATTTGACTGCTCCTATTTGACTGCTCCTATTTGACTGCTGGTATTTGACTGCTCCTATTTGACTGCTGATATTTGACTGCTCCTATTTGACTGCTGGTATTTGACTGCTCCTATTTGACTGCTCCTATTTGACTGCTGGTATTTGACTGCTCCTATTTGACTGCTCCTATTTGACTGGTGGTATTTGACTGCTCCTATTTGACTGCTCCTATTTGACTGCTGGTATTTGACTGCTCCTATTTGACTGCTCCTATTTGACTGCTGATATTTGACTGCTCCTATTTGACTGCTGGTATTTGACTGCTGGTATTTGACTGCTCCTATTTGACTGCTCCTATTTGACTGCTGGTATTTGACTGCTCCTATTTGACTGCTCCTATTTGACTGCTGGTATTTGACTGCTCCTATTTGACTGCTCCTATTTGACTGCTCCTATTTGACTGCTCCTATTTGACTGCTCCTATTTGACTTCTCCTATTTGACTGCTCCTATTTGACTGCTCCTATTTGACTGCTCCTATTTGACTGCTGGTATTTGACTGCTCCTATTTGACTGCTCCTATTTGACTGCTCCTATTTGACTGCTGGTATTTGACTGCTCCTATTTGACTGCTGGTATTTGACTGCTGGTATTTGACTGCTCCTTTTTGACTGCTGGTATTTGACTGCTCCTATTTGACTGCTGGTATTTGACTGCTGGTATTTGACTGCTTCTGTGTGACTGCTGGTATTTGACTGCTCCTTTTTGACTGCTGGTATTTGACTGCTGGTATTTGACTGCTCCTATTTGACTGCTCCTATTAGACTGCTGGTATTTGACTGCTCCTATTTGACTGCTGGTATTTGACTGCTCCTATTTGACTGCTGGTATTTGACTGCTCCTATTTGACTGCTGGTATTTGACTGCTCCTATTTGACTGCTCCTATTTGACTGCTGGTATTTGACTGCTCCTATTTGACTGCTCCTATTTGACTGCTGGTATTTGATTGCTCCTATTTGACTGCTCCTATTTGACTGCTGGTATTTGACTGCTCCTATTTGACTGTTGGTATTTGACTGCTCCTATTTGACTGCTCCTATTTGACTGCTCCTATTTGACTGCTGGTATTTGACTGCTCCTATTTGACTGCTCCTATTTGACTGCTGGTATTTGACTGCTCCTATTTGACTGTTGGTATTTGACTGCTCCTATTTGACTGCTACATTCCCATCATTCTAAGTTAGTCACTCTGTCCTCACACCTCCATCATTCATCTATTTATGAAAATCCGTGTTCTCATAACTGTTATCTTTGTTGTTCTCCACGTTTCACAGATGTTCTCCACGTTTCACAGATGTTCTCCACGTTTCAGATGTTCTCCACGTTTCACAGATGTTCTCCACGTTTCACAAATGTTCTCCATGTTTCACAGATGTTCTCCACGTTTCACAGACGTTCTCCATGTTTCACAGATGTTCTCCATGTTTCACAGATGTTCTCCACGTTTCACAGATGTTCTCCATGTTTCACAGATGTTCTCCATGTTTCACAGATGTTCTCCATGTTTCACAGATGTTCTCCATGTTTCACAGACACGTAGATGGACTGATTTAAAACTGGTGTTGACATTTTATATAGTTATTTATCTGCTGTACACAAGGTTAAATTACATTTGTTAAAAGTCAGAATACTTAGAAGTGTTTTCAAGATACTCTCAGATCACTGTTAAAATGTTGGATGTTGGTCCTGGCACGTCGCAAGTTATGGTCGTGAATATATATATATTTCACTTCCCCTCTTCTCCTTCAACATTATCTAACTCTCACTTCCCCCCTCCTTCAACATTATCTAACTCTCACTTCCCCTCTCCTTCAACATTATCTAACTCTCACTTCCCCTCTTCTCCTTCAACATTATCTAACTCTCACTTCCCCTCTCCTTCAACATTATCTAGCTCTCACTTCCCCTCTCCTTCAACATTATCTGACTCTCACTTCCCCCCTCCTTCAACATTATCTAACTCTCACTTCCCCTCTTCTCCTTTAACATTATCTAACTTTCACTCCCCCACTTCTTCAACATTATCTAACTCTCACTCCCCCTCTTCTCCTTCAACATTATCTAACTCTCACTTCCCCTCTCCTTCAACATTATCTAACTCTCACTTCCCCTCTTCTCCTTCAACATTATCTCTCACTTCCCCTCTCCTTCAACATTATCTAACTCTCACTTCCCCTCTTCTCCTTCAACATTATCTAACTCTCACTTCCCCTCTTCTCCTTCAACATTATCTAACTCTCACTTCCCCTCTTCTCCTTCAACATTATCTAACTCTCACTTCCCCTCTTCTCCTTCAACATTATCTAACTCTCACTTCCCCCATTCTTCAACATTATCTAACTCTCACTTCCCCCATTCTTCAACATTATCTAACTCTCACCTCCCCCATTCTTCAACATTATCTAACTCTCACTTCCCCTCTCCTTCAACATTATCTAACTCTCACTTCCCCTCTCCTTCAACATTATCTAACTCTCACTTCCCCTCTCCTTCAACATTATCTAACTCTCACTTTCCTTCTTCTTCAACATTATCTAACTCTCACTTCCCCTCTCCTTCAACATTATCTAACTCTCACTTCCCCTCTCCTTCAACATTATCTAACTCTCACTTTCCTTCTTCTTCAACATTATCTAGCTCTCCTCTCCCGTATTCTTCCTTATCCAGAAATAAATTATCTCTCATCCTTCTCCCTTTCTTCATCTCTATCGACACCAACATTATCTTTCCCTCTCTCTACCCCTTCTCATGTTCTCATCGGTATCTTATATGTAATTGTAGTGCTGCATCATAGATTGCTACGTTTTGCGGTATATCCCCGCTCTATCTGACACATTCAACACAAAACAACATTGTTGGGACCGGGTTTATCTTCCCTATTTATGACCAAACCGAGGTTTAGGTAGTGGAGTAGACTCTTCACCCTCTCTGGTTCGCTTGCTATGACGTCAGAAGCCAGCTATAATTCGTGACTCATCCCCTGCGCTGTCTCTGCTGGCACTCGTGTCTGGCCTTACCAGCTGCCGCCCAACACTTGCGCCACGTTGTTGTGTTCACGACCATAACTTGCGACGTGCCAGGACCAACATCCAACATTTTAACAGTGATCTGAGAGTATCTTGAAAACACTTCTAAGTATTCTGACTTTTAACAAATGTAATTTAACCTTGTGTACAGCAGATAAATAACTATATAAAATGTCAACACCAGTTTTAAATCAGTCCATCTACGTGTCTGTGAAACATGGAGAACATCTGTGAAACATGGAGAACATCTGTGAAACATGGAGAACATCTGTGAAACATGGAGAACATCTGTGAAACGTGGAGAACATCTGTGAAACATGGAGAACATCTGTGAAACATGGAGAACGTCTGTGAAACGTGGAGAACATCTGTGAAACATGGAGAACATTTGTGAAACGTGGAGAACATCTGTGAAACGTGGAGAACATCTGAAACGTGGAGAACATCTGTGAAACGTGGAGAACATCTGTGAAACGTGGAGAACAACAAAGATAACAGTTATGAGAACACGGATTTTCATAAATAGATGAATGATGGAGGTGTGAGGACAGAGTGACTAACTTAGAATGATGGGAATGTAGCAGTCAAATAGGAGCAGTCAAATACCAACAGTCAAATAGGAGCAGTCAAATACCAGCAGTCAAATAGGAGCAGTCAAATAGGAGCAGTCAAATACCAGCAGTCAAATAGGAGCAGTCAAATAGGAGCAGTCAAATAGGAGCAGTCAAATACCAACAGTCAAATAGGAGCAGTCAAATACCAGCAGTCAAATAGGAGCAGTCAAATAGGAGCAATCAAATACCAGCAGTCAAATAGGAGCAGTCAAATAGGAGCAGTCAAATACCAGCAGTCAAATAGGAGCAGTCAAATAGGAGCAGTCAAATACCAGCAGTCAAATAGGAGCAGTCAAATACCAGCAGTCAAATAGGAGCAGTCAAATACCAGCAGTCAAATAGGAGCAGTCAAATACCAGCAGTCTAATAGGAGCAGTCAAATAGGAGCAGTCAAATACCAGCAGTCAAATACCAGCAGTCAAAAAGGAGCAGTCAAATACCAGCAGTCACACAGAAGCAGTCAAATACCAGCAGTCAAATACCAGCAGTCAAATAGGAGCAGTCAAATACCAGCAGTCAAAAAGGAGCAGTCAAATACCAGCAGTCAAATACCAGCAGTCAAATAGGAGCAGTCAAATACCAGCAGTCAAATAGGAGCAGTCAAATAGGAGCAGTCAAATAGGAGCAGTCAAATACCAGCAGTCAAATAGGAGCAGTCAAATAGGAGCAGTCAAATAGGAGCAGTCAAATAGGAGAAGTCAAATAGGAGCAGTCAAATAGGAGCAGTCAAATAGGAGCAGTCAAATAGGAGCAGTCAAATAGGAGCAGTCAAATACCAGCAGTCAAATAGGAGCAGTCAAATAGGAGCAGTCAAATACCAGCAGTCAAATAGGAGCAGTCAAATAGGAGCAGTCAAATACCAGCAGTCAAATACCAGCAGTCAAATAGGAGCAGTCAAATATCAGCAGTCAAATAGGAGCAGTCAAATAGGAGCAGTCAAATACCAGCAGTCAAATAGGAGCAGTCAAATAGGAGCAGTCAAATACCACCAGTCAAATAGGAGCAGTCAAATAGGAGCAGTCAAATACCAGCAGTCAAATAGGAGCAGTCAAATAGGAGCAGTCAAATACCAGCAGTCAAATAGGAGCAGTCAAATATCAGCAGTCAAATAGGAGCAGTCAAATACCAGCAGTCAAATAGGAGCAGTCAAATAGGAGCAGTCAAATAGGAGCAGTCAAATAGGAGCAGTCAAATAGGAGCAGTCAAATATCAGCAGTCAAATAGGAGCAGTCAAATATCAGCAGTCAAATAGGAGCAGTCAAATAGGAGCAGTCAAATACCAGCAGTCAAATAGGAGCAGTCAAATACCAGCAGTCAAATATCTATTGTCCTTTCGAGCCAAAGACGGCACATAGGGCAGAACCACAATCTCAAAAACAGAAACCTTGCGTGCCAAAATGGCACATCTTGCAGAGATCACTGCTCTAAAATATAGGAGCAGTCAAATATCAGCAGTCAAATAGAAGCAGTCAAATAGGAGCAGTCAAATACCAGCAGTCAAATAGGAGCAGTCAAATACCAGCAGTCAAATAGGAGCAGTCAAATACCAGCAGTCAAATAGGAGCAGTCAAATACCAACAGTCAAATACCAGCAGTCAAATAGGAGCAGTCAAATAGCAGTGGATAAAGGGATAAGACGGCGATGCCTGCTATGGACACACACTGCGGAAGTCAAATGAGAGTTCTACACGTGAAGTGCTTTTTGGAATCCGCTGAGGAGGAGACAAAGAGGAAGAACAACATATTCTTGGAGAAGAAGACAGATGGAAGGGGAAGATATGGAATGATCATAGAGAGAATGACATCAAATAGGATGGCTTGGGGAGTTAAATGAATATTATTATGGAGGGAGATAGTTGTCTCAATAGGAAACATACAGATACACGATTTATTCTCGAGTTGTGATCGCAGCCCTATGCTATAGTCATGAGAACACCTGCGTGAAAGACATCACCAATGATCGTTAATTTTTCAGTTAGCTGAGTTGGCTGTGTTCCCTAGCGTTTGGCTTCTCGTGGCAAGGCGCTGTGCCACTGATTTCGGGTTCGATACTGCTTCGAACCATACATTGTTCGTTTTTTTCTGTTGTTGATTATTTGTCTTTTTTCCCCAGTGTTGTAAACATACTACCTCCTCTGAATTGATTGGCTTGGAGAGTGTTTGTTGAAGGTCTGGGTTCTCCAGGGAGATGACAAGAAGACGAGACGATGATTTTAGCTTCATCTAGGGCCGATACTTTAGATGTAGTTTTATATATGGCTGTCCCTGATGATAATATTTATGTATTTATGTTTATGTAGTAGTAGTAGTAGTGGTGGTAGTAGTAGTAGTAGTAGTGGTAGTGGTGGTAGTAGTAGTGGTGGTAGTAGTAGTAGTAGTAGTAGTGGTAGTGGTCGTAGTAGTAGTAGTAGTAGTAGTAGTGGTAGTGGTGGTAGTAGTAGTGGTGGTAGTAGTAGTAGTGGTAGTGGTCGTAGTAGTAGTAGTAGTAGTGGTGGTAGTAGTAATAGTAGTAGTAGTGGTGGTGGTAGTAGTAATAGTAGTAGTAGTAGTGGTGGTAGTAGTAATAGTAGTAGTAGTAGTGGTGGTAGTAGTAATAGTAGTAGTAGTAGTGGTGGTAGTAGTAATAGTAGTAGTAGTAGTGGTGGTAGTAGTAGTAGTAGTAGTAGTAGTGGTGGTAGTAGTAGTAGTAGTAGTAGTAGTGATGGTAGTAGTAGTAGTAGTAGTGGTGGTAGTAGTAGTAGTAGTAGTAGTAGTGGCCTCCGTCTGTCATAGTTGACTATGAATTTTTCAGCGCCCCTAGAAATGTTATTTTTTCTTTTCCTTTCTTTCGCCGTGTATTCTCTTTCTCTATGAATCTGTCCGCTTCTTGTTTGAGGTGAACCTTTAGAGTGTGTTTCCAGAGATTGCGGTCTGCAGCTATGTCTTCCCATGCTGCAGGGTTTATGTTCAGAGTCTTCATGTCGCGTTTACACACATCTACAAATCGAAGTTTTGGGCGCTCCCTAGTTCTTTTACCATCTGCCAGTTGTCCGTAAAGTATATTTTTTGATATGCGGCCATCTTTCATAAGAAGTCTCTGCAGGCATGCGAAAAGCAATGTACCATGCTCTAGAGTTCTTCCTGACTTTGCGTGACAAGTGCAGCGTGGTCATCAAATAACAGATCTCTAATAGAGATATGTCTGACCTTAGACCTTGCCTTTAGTCTTGAGAAATTGGCCATCAGATCTAGTATGTAGATAGACTCCTTCATTCGCATGTGAGAATGCATGTTTGACCATTTGTGTATACATATTGACGTATCTCTCTCTAAAAATATATTTTAACCTGTATTTATGTATCAGTAACTATATTTATCTCTATCTATATTTATTTATCTATCTATATTTATACATCTATATTTATGTATTACCTGTACAGCTCATGAGTTTACCTGATATCTCATGCTTATATCTGACAATATCTACTGACCACTTTTATGGCATCATCTTCTCACAATTTTTATTTCCCCTGACTGAAATGTCGTGAACAAAATAAAACTCTACCTACTGAAGATCCAGGTTCCATGGCAGCGTTTTGACGTTGGCGTACAGGTAACCGGTTAGCCGAGTCATATCAGCCAGCGTCCGTGGTAACGGATATTGTTGTCAAGGCTAGTGGAACTGAGTGCCATTCATGTTTCCGGTCTTTGAGCAATCGCAATTCGCATCCAAGGAATGTTTTCATTACCAGGATGTGTTTGAATCAGACTTCTTGTGTTTAACACCTTTATCGTGTATCATTTTGTGAGGGCTGTTTTCAGTCCTAAAAGAATATCTTAAAAGCAAAATGTTGGAGAATTATTCTTAAGAATGTTTGATAATATAACACATCATGCTTCATTGACATAGGCAAAGGGAGGTAATTTTCATATTTGGTAATCATGGCTTGTTGTATCCTGTATGTTGTTATTCTAAACATTCTGAAAGGAAAAGTTTAGTATTTGTTAAGTCTACTGTCAGAGAGATAGACAATTTGGAAAGAATGCAAGTTTATATCATCATCATGTGTCATACCGGTTTACATAGGCCATTATGTCCTTCCATAATTCTCTGTCCACTGTGCCTCGTATCAAATCTATTGTTGACTGTTTACCGTGCCTCGACACAAAGCTATCTAGTATCTTCTTTCTTTGTCGTCTACGATCTCTCTTTCTATTTATTTTGCCAGTTGTAATCAAGATTGACAACTTTCCTCTTCTTGTAATGTGCAAGATTGTTTCTTTTTTATGTTTTTTTTAGGAGCTGACTTTTTGTTTTGGCCTCGTTGAGATGTCCTCGCTGGTCTTTTTACCCACATGACTAACACAGATACACATTAAGATATGAGATATTACTAAACTCAGACGCAAAAAAGATATGAGACATGATTGACACGGACACACCAAGATATGAGATATGACTAACATGACACACACCAAGATATGAGCCATGGCCAGCACACACACACACACATACAAGCTAAGATATGAGCCATGGCTAGCACAGAAACACACCAAGATATGAGCCATGACTAACACTGAAACACATTAAGATATGAGCCATGGCTTCACGGAAACACACCAAGATATGAACCATGTCTAGCACAGAAACACATTAAGATATGAGCCATGGTTAGCACGGAAATACACTACGATATGAACCATGGCCAGCACAGACACACACTAAGATATGAACCCTGGCCAGCACATACACCTACTAAGATATCAGCCATGGCTATCGCAGACTAAGATATGAGCTTCGACTAGCACGGATACACACTGAGAATTGAGCCACGGCTCAATTCAAGAGAAGCAGAAGAGAAGGTAGAAGAGCAGCGATCGCGAAAGGTATCCATATGTTTGGGTTTGTTGTAGTCGGCAGACTTTTCTTAACGTGGGAATCATCGACATACGAGACAAAGGCCCGGATTAACTGTTCACGGGTTACGTTCAAGCAGCTGTACGGAGATTTGAGAGCGCAGTGTGACCCGTAGAACGTTTCCTTGCATGTACAGTTCCCAGTTGACTGTTCACAGGTGTCGTTGAAACAGTTGTCCGGACATTTGCATGCGCAGTGTGACCCGTAGAAAGTTTCCTTGCATGTACAGTTCTCGGTTGACTGTTCACAGGTGTCGTTGAAACAGTTGTCCGGACATTTGAGAGTGCAGTCTGACCTGTAGTACGTTTCCTTGCACGTACAGTCTGCACTTTCCGGGTCACATATGATGTCACAGCCATAAGAATACGTCTGTTTGCACTGTAGCCCAAAATTACCATCGGGACACGTGTCACTACAGGTATAGACAGGATGTTTACATTGTAGGCATTTTCCGAATTTTTTCTCATATAAAGGACATACACTGAGACAAGACCTGGAGCAGTCGTGTCTATAGGTCCCATGTGAACAGCTGCCGTGACACGTACCGATGATGACGTTGCAGCCTTTGCTACACCCACTACACACTTCACAAAACGACCCAGAATGCCTGTCCAGACAATGGGTGTCTGTAAATGTTTGCACCTCACACACCATCAGTGCACTGTCGGCCTGCGAAATAGTTGGTGAGAACTCAATCTTAATGTGCCATTGGCGTTTGTGTGGTGACTACAATAGTGTTCACAGAAACATTATGGTATGATATATCATTATACTGGAACACTACGCCGCCACTGTCAGAGAAAACCTTTAGAGTGGCATTCTTTACCCGAATCATAGTGCTAGCTCGATGATAGAATCGAATGGTGTGAATCTTCTGGGGCATGGCAAAGTTCAGATATCAGTAAACAGGATTGGTTCCACTTCTCAATTTTGTGTGTGTGCAGTCATTTGTCAGAGATTGCTCTTTGTTTTGCCATTAACTGCGGCCTCTGGTCCACATCCGTCTCCTATATAACAAGCATTAAATGTGCCGGTCTGGTTTGTGTTCTGTTTGAGAGCCACATTCCGACCCCCGCCAATGTAGATGGAGCAGATATTTGCAACTATCGCCCCTTCAATCCGTAACTTGTTGATCAGACCAGCCCCAGAGCAAAAGACATCAATCTCGTGCTGACTAACTACAAACCTTGATTCATTGTTACATGAGGCAGAACCATTTAGTTTGAGAGTTGCCTCAACTGATGTAGAATTTGTGTCCGGATTACATGTGGTGTCGTTTTTATCAAACAGGAAAGTAGGTTCAGTTTTTGGGCGTATTTGTAAACGAGATCCAAGTACTGACACTGGGGTCCGAAATATTCGTGCTGACAACTGTCATTGCTTGGGCATGTCCCTGTAGTTTTGTCACAACTGAGTCATTATAGCAGTGACATTGTAATGTACAATTTGTCCCAAACCAACCGTCTGCACAAGTAAGGTCATTAGCTTCCAAAGCCGCGAACGAAGCCAGCAGAATAAAGATTTGATCTACAGCGATGGTTAACGAACTGTACAAACATTTATTATCAAACCCTGAATTATATTTCTAAAAATCCTGATGTTCTCTAATAGAATGAGACAATCCGTTGGAGACAACCAAAGTCAACATTGTTTGCATCATGGCTCGAACGCAAGCGTCCATCTTGATGCCACTACGATATGAGATATGACTAAAAGTGAAATATTGTAAGTTAAATATTGTCGATAGTAAACAAAGTTAAATATTGTCGATAGTAAACAAAGTTAAATATTGTCGATAGTAAACAAAGTTAAATATTTTCGTTAGTAAACAAAGTTAAATATTGTCGTTAGTAAACAAAGTGAAATATTGTCGTTAGTAAACAAAGTTAAATATTGTCGTTAGTAAACAAAGTTAAATATTGTCGTTAGTAAACAAAGTGAAATATTGTCGTTAGTAAACAAAGTTAAATATTGTCGTTAGTAAACAAAGTTAAATATTGTCGTTAGTAAACAAAATTAAATATTGTCGTTAGTAAACAAAGTTAAATATTGTCGTTAGTAAACAAAGTTAAATATTGTCGATAGTAAACAAAGTTAAATATTGTCGTTAGTAAACAAAGTTAAATATTGTCGTTAGTAAACAAAGTGAAATATTGTCGTTAGTAAACAAAGTTAAATATTGTCGATAGTAAACAAAGTGAAATATTGTCGTTAGTAAACAAAGTTAAATATTGTCGATAGTAAACAAAGTTAAATATTGTCGTTAGTAAACAAAGTTAAATATTGTCGTTAGTAAACAAAGTTAAATATTGTCGATAGTAAACAAAGTTAAATATTGTCGTTAGTAAACAAAGTTAAATATTGTCGATAGTAAACAAAGTGAAATATTGTCGATAGTAAACAAAGTGAAATATTGCTGGCTTGAGCACGACTGGCTTGAGCACGACTGGCTTGAGCACGACTGGCTTGAGCACGATTGGTTGTATATAAATTGAAGATGGCGGTCGTTGAAGATTGTGAACGAGATCAACCCTGGGTCTGAGAATGTCGCGTGTTGGTGAGGTAAATGGAGGTGCAAGTGTAGGAGGGAGTAAGACATGTGGATGTTGCTCCCAGGCCTGAACTGGCTAGGTCAATGACACCGGTCAGTGTTTGTGGTGTAGGTCAATGACACCTGTCAGTGTTTGTGGTGTAGGTCAATGACACCGGTCAGTGTTTGTGGTGTAGGTCAATGACACCGGTCAGTGTTTGTGGTGTAGGTCAATGACACCAGTAAGTGTTTGTGGGGTAGGTCAATGGCACCGATCAGTGTTTGTGGGGTAGGTCAATGGCACCGATCAGTGTTTGTGGGATAGGTCAATGGCACCGATCAGTGTTTGTTGGATAGGTCAATGACACCGATCAGTGATATAAGAACAAGGATAATGGTCAGTGATAGTAATATAAGAGCAAGGATAATGGTCAGTGATAGTAATATAAGAGCAAGGATAATGGTCAGTGTTTGTGATATAAGAGCAAGGATAACGGTCAGTGTTTGTGATACAAGGCCAAGGATAAGGGTCTTCTGCCTCGTGGACATAACCACGTTAAAGACGAACCTGAGGCACGGTATTTATCGTTCACTCTGAAGGTTGTCCTAACTGGATTGCCCACGAGTTGGCGAGTCCAACAAAATTACCTCCCTTGCGTGTCTATTTATTTCTCTTCTATGGGACGGTCTCCACTGCTGGAAAGATTAGCAAGATGTCCCCACAGCCGCACGGATATCAAATTTGCGCGCTTCTCAAATTGGTTAACGCAAACTGGATTAAAGAGCTCACCGTCGTCCTGTTTGCAAATTGGGCAAATTCTCACGCTGAACAACCTAAGGGCATGTCTCCATTAACAGTGGATACGATCAGATGGGGTTCACAGACCCGATGCAAACACTGGGATGTATTTAACGGCATCCTTTACAGGGCTAAATCAACAGAAGCTGACAGTCTGTCTGTGTCCACCTCAGGGCGTCACTCTTAATAAGTTAGAATCTAACTTTGGTCCGCCCGGGGCTAACACAGAGGCTGTTTCAGAAACACTGGCGATGATCACATGAACTTTCTGTGTTCATCGAGCACCGGCCCCCTCTGTAGTAGATGTCCTTTCCATAATTGTACCCGTGCCACAGTCACATTCGTCTTGTATACTCGGAGTGTTGGAGTTCGGATCAAATATGATTGGTGGATACATGGGGTATTGATGGATGCAACGGGCATTGATGGATACAGCTGGCATTGATGGATACAGCGGGCATTGATGGATACAGGGGGTATTGATGGATACAGGGGGTATTGATGGATACAGCGGGCATTGATGGATACAGCGGGCATTGAAGGATACAGCGGGCATTGAAGGATACAGCGGGCGTTGATGGATACAGCGGGCGTTGATGGATACAGCGGGCATTGATGGATACAGCGGGCATTGATGGATACAGCGGGCGTTGATGGATACAGGGGGTATTGATGGATACAGGGGGTATTGATGGATACAGCGGGCATTGATGGATACAGCGGGCATTGAAGGATACAGCGGGCATTGAAGGATACAGCGGGCGTTGATGGATACAGCGGGCGTTGATGGATACAGCGGGCATTGATGGATACAGCGGGCATTGATGGATACAGCGGGCGTTGATGGATACAGCGGGCATTGAAGGATACAGCGAGCATTGAAGGATACAGCGGGCATTGAAGGATCTGCATAGACAGAAATGGACATGAAGTCATATGTAGTCTAAGTGAGATAGAGAGACGGGTTCACGTCAGTAGGACGTGAAGCCCACAGTTAGGAACAGAGATAAATGCCCATAGTACGTAGGGAGGTCAAAAAGTAATGCACACCAACTTTTTTCTCGGCTAATAATAAAAATAGGAATATGACATTTTGTACACTTGGAATATGACATGTTCCAATTATGTGCACCAAATTGCACAGCATTCTGATAAATATTACGCAATCTATGAACCGTTAAAATGGAGCTTGTCAACAATGTCCGTTACAAACAGCGAATTGTCATAGAATTTCTGGTTGCGGAAAAAGAAACTGTGGCAAACATTCATAAACGACTGTGTGCAGTGTACAAATGTTCTGCAGTCGATAGGAGCACAGTTAGTCGCTGGATTCAGAGAATTAAAGCTGCAGAAAGTGTACGAGTGGAGCTGCATGATTTACCGCGTTCTGGACGTGTTGCCTCGGCTACCAGCACAGACTTGTTCAACCGGGCTGATGCCATTATTCGTAAGGATAGGCGTATCACTAGTCAGCAATTGGCATTGCAGCTTACAGTCAGCAAGGGAAGTGCAATCGCAATTTTTAAAACTCTCGGATATTCAAAGATTTGCGCTCGATGGGTTCCTCGGTGCCTAACAAATGATCACAGAGTTCAAAGGAAAACATTCTGTTCTGAATTGTTGGAGCGTTTCGGTGTTGAAGGAGAAATGTTTTTGTCAAAAATTGTTACCGGTGACGAAACGTGGGCACATTATTATGAGCCTGAAACAAAAATGCAGTCAATGGAATGGCATCATCCGCAGTCACCAAAAAGAAAAAAATTCAAAACATCTCCATCAGCCGGAAAGGTGATGATCACTGTCTTCTGGGACATTGATGGTGTGATTCTTGTTGATGTAATGACAAGAGGTGAGACAATCAACTCGACAGCTTACATCAATACACTGACAAAACTCAAAAATCGGTTCCACAGAGTTCGGCCTAATAAGCCATCTGCAGATTTGTTGCTTCAACATGACAATGCACGCCCTCACACAAGTCTGGTAACACGGGAAGCAATCAACAAATTTGGTTGGACTGTACTGCCCCATCCTCCTTACAGCCCTAATCTGGCTCCCTCAGATTTCCATCTGTTTGGACCACTCAAAAAATTCCTGCGTGGGACACACTTTGACAATGATGAGGATGTGATCGGTGCAGTTAAAAAATGGCTACGCGAGCAGGACAAAACTTGGTACAAACGAGGCATTCATGACCTAGTTTCGCGTTGGCGTAATGCAATACGCTTGGACGGAGATTATGTTGAAAAATAGGTAGTGTAAAGGGGATGTTCAGCTACAATCTGTGAAAATTTCACACATTTTGCCCGAATAGTTTCCGAGAAAAAAATTGGTGTGCATTACTTTTTGACCTCCCTTCAGTAGTTAGAAGTGTGTAGGGAACAATAAGACTGTTGTTAATTTATTTGAATTAAGTCACATGTAGTCTAAGCGAGGCAGGCAGCCGTTTAGGGCCGTACAGAAGAGAACCACAGTTCAAAGGAACTATTCTTACAAACGACGATTTATGAAACAGGATGTTCTCTAATTCATGAAGTGGACATTAAGATGTTTTTATAAGTTCTATGATGACTTGTCTCCGAGAGTGGGAACGTGACATTAGTTTATGAAGTAACATTAAAACGGTTTTATACGTTTCTGTAGTGATATGTTTCAGAGAATGAGGACAGAGATAACTGATGTAATGTGTAATGAGAGAATGAGGACAGAGATAACTGATGTAGTGTGTAATGAGAGAATGAGGACAGAGATAATTGATGTAGTGAGAGAGTCATGAGCTTAGGATATAGTTAGAAGGGAACCAGAATTTCCTTAGCACTACTTTGACAACTGGAGCGGTCATACCCGCCGCCCAGGCTCTGTTGTATTGAGAGTATGATTCGCTGGACTTGTGTAAATAAACGCATGTGACGTTATTGTTTACAATGAGACTTGTTTACTTACTGAGTTTAATTACTGAGTGATTATAAAGCTGTATTCAAGGGCTGACCTATGAAAGCGAATCATGGACAGTAGGCAAACATATGAAAAAACGATTAGAGGCCACAGAGATAGGATTTCTCAGAAGAATGTTGAAAGTTTCCTGGACAGATAAAAAGACCAATGAGGAAGTTCTCAAAGAGGCCAACACAAAAAGGCAGCTCCTAAAAAAAAACATCAGAAAGAAACAATCAACATTTTTTCGGGCACATCATGAGAAGAGGAAAGATGGAATACTTGGCTACAATTGCCAAATAAAAAGAAAGAGAGATCGCGGACAACAAAGAGAGAAAATACTAGATGGCATGATGTCATGGCATGGAAAACAGTCAACAACAGAACTGATACGATGCACTGTAGATAGAAGATTGTGGAAGAACATGATCGCCTACGCCAACCGGTATGGCACATGATGATGATCCTACGGCTGGTCTGGCCCAAACACGAAGTAAAACACAAACACGAAGTAAAACACAAACACGAAGTAAAACACAATCACGTAGTAAACCACAATCATAAGGTAAAACACAATCACGAGGTAAACACAAACACGAAGTAAAACACAATCACGAAGTAGAACATGAACACGAAGTAAAACATGAACACGAAGTAAAACACAAACACGAAGTAAAACACAAACACGAAGTAAAACACAAACACGAAGTAAAACACAATCACGAAGTAAAACACAATCACGAAGTAAAACACAAACACGAAGTAAAACACAATCACGAAGTAAAACACAATCATGAAGTAAAAATCACGAAGTAAAACACAATCACGAAGTAAAACATAAACACGAAGTAAAACACAATCACGATGTAAAACACAATCACGAAGTAAAACACAATCACGAAGTCCCCACGAGCTATGAAGGTCACAATAGCGAGGCTCCATATCCTCAACATACAAGAGCTATAGTTCTTAAGTAGCTCAAAGATAGATCAAAGTTGGCGCAAGTCAAGACAAGACAGAACGGCATTACATTCAGTCGATCAGATCAAGTCTAGACAGAACGGCATTACATTCAGTCGATCAGATCAAATTTAGACAAGGCAGAACGGCAGTACAGTCAGTCGACCAAGACAAGACAAGGCAGAACGGCTCTACAGTCAGTCGATCAGATCAAGTCTAGACAAGGCAGAACGGCTGTTAATCATGTCAGAAAGTTAGCCAGTAATCAAATGAATCAAGATGAACAAGTCATCGAGTTCACAAGTTCAAGTCACCAGTCCAGGTAATAGGACATCATCATCACGATCAATGGGGGGAGCAAGAATGATAAGGTCACCACGTGATAGTCCTTTCACAGCGCTGGTTGGTGCTGGTCGGTGCTTATTGGCACTGGTTGTCGTCGTTTGACACTGGCTGGCACTGGTTGGTGTTGTTTGGCACTGGTTGGTGCTGGTTGGCACTGGTTGGTGTTGGTTGGCTCGGGTTGGTAATGCTTGGCACTGGTTGGCACTGAGTAGCGCTGGTTGGTACTGCTTGGCACTGGTTGGTGCTGGTTGGCACTGGTTGGCATTGGTTGGTGCTGGTTGGCACTGGTTGGCACTGGGTGGCACTGGTTGGCGCTGGTTGGCACTGAGTGGCGCTGGTTGGTGCTGGTTGGCACTGGTTGCCATTGGTTGGTGCTGGTTGGCACTGGTTGGTGTTGGTTGGCACTGGTTGGCACTGGTTGATATTGGTTGGCACTGGTTGGCACTGGCTGGTGATTATATTGAACACTTTATCAATGATAAGAAGAAAGACATAAAGTGTCAGTGCCAAGAAGCCGAACATGCTGTGAACTCCACCCTGGCAGTTCAAGTCTCCTATAGACTGGGGACATCCCACTGAATGAGGACCCCGTTATCATATGATCTCACATCATCTATTTTTCTCATTCCTGGAGTTAATTGGTTTTTTCTTGAACTCTTCATTAATGATTCCATCATATAATTCCTATCCAATTTTTTTTCCGTTTCCACATTGTTGATTGACACTGGAGTTCATAACAGCAAGAGAGGCAAACGAGAGAGAGCATAAAACAGCCAATTATATCAGCCCTGGTCGCTGGAAGGTAAATGACAAAGAAAAGAAGTAAAGAGGAGGAAGAAAAACAAGAGAAAGAAGGAAAACGTATTTTTTTTTATGACATATGATCTCAACACACACTTTCAGTCTAACTACTTTTTCACCTCAGGAGCCATCGTCTGACGATCAGATCAGCACTGATTGTTGTCGCAATTGTTTAATGTGTTGGCACGTATTGTCGACACCGTGTGTAAGGTGTTCCGACGGTCGGTGACTAATGGCGAGCAGTGACCTCGCGCTGTTTGATATTAGTCTCCCTTGTCTTAGTCACCAGTCTGGTCTCAATCAGTGACACGTGACCAATCAATCAAGGCGGATCAGCGATGGTTATCAATAACGCGACATCGACTGTGGCATGACGTGTTCCAGGCCGACCCATGTGAGTCAGCTGCAGCAGTGTGAGCTAGACACGAGAAGTGCGGAAGCTTCCAGGCCATTAATCGTCAACGTGAAACACGACATAAAATTATGTTAGTGTACTCACATTCATCATCATCATCATCATCATCATCACCAACATCATCATCATCATCATCATCATCATCATCATCACCAACATCATCATCATCATCATCACCAACATCATCATCATCATCATCACCAACATCATCATCATCATCATCATCATCACCAACATCATCATCACCAACATCATCATCATCATCATCATGTTTGGAGCGCTCCTGGCAACAACTTCACAGTTGCAAGCTAAAATAAACACATAAATGGTATTTTCTGAAATGTGACGAAGATTACCCCTGAACACTCTCTAATATTGTCTTCCCACCTCGTGCACTGTATCGTCTCTTTTAGCGTCCTATAAAACCATCCATAATAATCTTTTTTCTTGACCATGTTATAAGAAGGGAACAGTTGGAATATATTGTGACAACTCAGAAAAGTGAGGGACGAAGAGATAGAGGAAAGCAACGAGAAAAGATACCAGACAGCTTAAGAGAATGGTTTGGCATAAGATCAACAACAGAAATGATAAATAACTGTCGAGATCATGTCATTGTGAAGAAACATGATCACCTACGCCAGCAGGCATGGCACTTGATGATGATGATCCTAATAAATGACATTAACATGGCGTGTCTGTCTAATTACATGTCCGTACCATATGAGTTGTCGTTCCTGTAATCATTGAGAGTAACTTTTGTATTGGTCCAGTTGACCGCTGAAGTTTGTTATCATTTTTCTCATTGGTGGTACGGTCCCCGGTATGTGCAAGAGCTCTCAATCTCAAAGCATTTTCTGAGCCTGATTTTTCTTTCAGCATCAAGAGTAAGTGTCCATGTTTCGCAGGCGAATAAAGATATAGGTGACAATCTGATCTTTTTTTCTCGAGATATGTTTGTTTCTTCCTTTTCCAGGTATGGTTTAGTCCTGTCAGGGCAGTCATTCGGTTATAAACAGCGAAAGTAAACAGCAAGGAAAGATAACTGAAACTGGTAAACAGCAAGATATGATAACTGATAACAGTAAACTAAGAAACGATAATTCAAACCAGTAAACAGCTAGGGATAATAACTGAAACTTGTAAACAGTAAGGCATGATAACTTAAACTGGTAAAAAGTAAGGCATGATAACTGAAACTGGTAAAAAGTAAGGCATGATAACTTAAACTGGTAAACAAACAATACGGCATAATAACTTAAACTGGTAAACAAACAGTAAGGCATAATAACTTAAACTGGTAAACAAACAATACGGCATAATAACTTAAACTGGTAAACAAACAATACGGCATAATAACTTAAACTGGTAAACAAATAATACGGCATAATAACTTAAACTGGTAAACAAACAGTAAGGCATAATAACTTAAACTGGTAAACAAGCAATACGGCATAATAACTTAAACTGGTAAACAAACAGTAAGGCATAGTAACTTAAACTGGTAAACAAACAATACGGCATAATAACTTAAACTGGTAAACAAACAATACGGCATAATAACTTAAACTGGTAAACAAACAATACGGCATAATAACTTAAACTGGTAAACAAACAGTAAGGCATAATAACTTAAACTGGTAAACAGTAAGGCATGATAACTTAAACTGGTAAAAAGTAAGGCATGATAACTTAAACTGGTAAACAGTAAGGCATGATAACTTAAACTGGTAAACAGTAAGGCATGATAACTTAAACTGGTAAAAAGTAAGGCATGATAACTTAAACTGGTAAAAAGTAAGGCATGATAACTTAAACTGGTAAAAAGTAAGGCATGATAACTTAAACTGGTAAAAAGTAAGGCATGATAACTTAAACTGGTAAACAGTAAGGCATAATAACTTAAACTGGTAAAAAGTAAGGCATAATAACTTAAACTGGTAAAAAGTAAGGCATGACAACTTAAACTGGTAAACAGTAAGGCATGACAACTTAAACTGGTAAACAGTAAGGCAGGACAACTTAAACTGGTAAACAGTAAGGCATGACAACTTAAACTGGTAAACAGTAAGGCATGACAACTTAAACTGGTAAACAGTAAGGCATGACAACTTAAACTGGTAAACAGTAAGGCATGACAACTTAAACTGGTAAACAGTAAGGCATGACAACTTTGTCTGGTAAGCATCAATGAGTGATAACTGGTACCAATAAACAGTCAGAAGTGATAGCTGAAACAAGTAAACATCAATAGTAGGCTCTTGCTCCTGTGTCTTGGTTGCAATCTTGTGTGCTAGTGTTGCAACTGTTTCACTAACAACCTGTTGTTACAACGTTCTACAGCTGACGTCAGAGCTGTCTACAGGCTTCGAAAGATGCGATATATGCCGTTTAAATTTACGAGGAGATGGCGAGGTTCATTTTCTTGTCGAGTGAACCGAACCTGTTGTCATGTCCATATTTACGGCACATAAATTGTGCTGGCGTGTTTCTTCTGGTGATCAAAGTCTGCGCTTGTATTTTGCCAGTTCAAACTTTTCGCTATTTTTAAAATGACGTTAACTACGTCATTTAGTGATTGATTAACGTCTTTCTGGAAGGATCTAAGTTTATCTTAGTTCGTTGCGGGAATATTTGAAATAACAATCGTCCTGTAATAGTTTGAATTTAACATTCTTTCTGGAATAGTTAAGATTTTAATTCTTTCTGTAATAGTTAAGATTTTAATTCTTTCTGTAATAGTTTAGATTTTAATTCTTTCTGTAATAGTTTAGATTTTAATTCTTTCTGTAATAGTTTAGACTGACATTCTTTCTGGAATAGTTTAGACTGACATTCTTTCTGGAATAGTTTAGACTGACATTCTTTCTGGAATAGTTTAGACTGACATTCTTTCTGGAATAGTTTAGACTGACATTCTTTCTTAAATAGTTTAGACTGACATTCTTTCTGTAATAGTTTAGACTGACATTCTTTCTGGAATAGTTTAGACTGACATTCTTTCTGTAATAGTTTAGACTGACATTCTTTCTGGAATAGTTTAGACTGACATTCTTTCTGGAATAGTTTAGACTGACATTCTTTCTGGAATAGTTTAGACTGACATTTTTTCTGGAATAGTTTAGACTGACATTCTTTCTGGAATAGTTTAGACTGACATTCTTTCTGGAATAGTTTAGATTATAATTCTTTCTGGAATAGTTTAGACTGACATTCTTTCTGGAATAGTTAAGATTTTAATTCTTTCTGTAATAGTTTAGACTGACATTCTTTCTGGAATAGTTTAGACTGACATTCTTTCTGGAATAGTTTAGACTGACATTCTTTCTGGAATAGTTTAGACTGACATTCTTTCTGGAATAGTTTAGACTGACATTCTTTCTGGAATAGTTTAGACTGACATTCTTTCTGGAATAGTTTAGACTGACATTCTTTCTGGAATAGTTTAGACTGACATTCTTTCTGGAATAGTTTAGACTGATATTCTCTCTTGAAAGGTTTTTATTGACAATCTTCCTGGAATAGTTTAGACTGTCATTATTTCTTTGTTAACGTCTGAACTAACTTCGCTTTAAGATTGTTTATAGACGGGGAGGTGAGGGGAGAAGGATATTAGTGAGAGACGTTCATGGACCTCCACGTGAACATAATTCATGAAGTCACCTGCAAGAGAAGTCCTCTAACATTGTAGATACAATTACACAGTGGACACTTGTAAGACGCGATGTCAGACCAATAAAGTTAGTCAATATCATTTAAAATGTACATCAAGGATGTCGACCCTCAACATCAAAAAGAAAAAAAAAAACTATGATAACATCAATGAAAACAAACAGGCGAGAGTGTAGATCAGAACTAAATGGAAAAATTCTAAAACAGGTGAGTAGATTCAAACAGCTGGGATCAATAATAACATCAGATAGCAGATGCAGAGATTAGAAACAGAACAGAACTAGGAAAGACACAATGACATTGAATGAAAAGCCACCTATGTAACAGATAACTGCTAGCGTGCTCGTTGCATGACTACTGGAATAAGCTACAATTATCTGTAAGGAGATGATGAAGTATGTATAACGAAAGTTTCAGTAGCTCGCTGGTTGTACACACACTTGGCTCACCGTCATAAGCTACCAAATCGACCTCAGTATTACCGAGAAATCTGTTTGTTGTTAGAATCGTCATCACTGCACACCGGACGATCTCCTAGGTGCTCCGATATCCCCCTTGAGAATCTCAAGAAAATCTGAGTACAGCCCTGGCCCACGTGCACGAACTCCGTGGCACGGTCTGGGGTCCACCGTGTGGCCAGGTTTTTGATGACAATCTTGCCCGGGCAGCGGCACATATTTATGGTCAACTCTTTTCAATTTATATCTGTCAGGGGATCTTTAACGTGCGCGAGTGCACACGGAACCTACTGTTTGTTGCCGTTATCCGAGAGGGCTAGACATCAGATCTCACTGCCCTATAGATCAGGGGAGGTAATGTCATAAAGAAACCATGGATTAATTATGCCATTTTTTCTACAAATCAACACCGCTTCTGGTGGGCTTTGAACGCAGGTCCTTCCTGGCATAAAGCCGACGTTGTACCACTAGACCACACATCCCCAGGGAGAAAGTCTAGTGGTATCATCATGGCTGACTGAGCCATCACATCTCACGTTTCCTGTAATGCCATGTAAGCGGTCAGTCACATACATTACGGATCCCTGAATCCTAATTACATCTGTAGCCCCGCATCATGAATACCTGCACAATTAAGCCCTAAATAGCATCGTTCATGGCTGACAACAGGGCTAGTGTAATGGCTGGACGGATGTCAAATGAAGATAAACAGATTTAAGTGTTGACGGGCAGACGACGGTCCAGCACGAGCGGCCTGGATGAAATGAAGGAATTAAGAGTCACGTGACTAAAACAATGATGGCCAAATAAAATGTGTTCAATTTGTAAAAAGGGGAAAGATGGAACGAAGCCACGCTAGAACATCAAACAGTTGGAGCTGTGTGGGTTAGAGGCTACTACATGTGGAACATTATAGATATAAACCAGCACGAGAAACAAATATGCCATTTCACTTCAATCAGACTCGAACGCCTCGTGGCGACTGCACTGGACAAGTGGCCTTTATTCTTCTTCTTCTTTTCCTTCCTCATTTGCCTTTCAGCGTCGAGGGGAGATATAATTTGCGGTCTTGTGCTCTTCTGCTCACATCTGCTGCTGTTATGTTTCCTAGTGCTACTAATATTCCGTCAATCCCATCTTTTTCGTGGTCGGACCTTGGGTCTAGTGTTCTCACAACGTTTATTGAAGATTAATTGTGTTGTGTTTTGATCCCTTTGCCTTTGACGTGACCAAACCTTTTTATCTGTTGTTTCTTAAATGTTCTATGGCGGGGGTTATTCCTAGCTTTTTCCTCAGTTCTTCATTGCTGATCTTATCTCTCAGACTGTTTCCTGTCATTCGTCTAACACATTTCATCTCAGTAGAGGTTATTTTTCTTATTGTTCTTGCATCTAGGGTCCAGGTCTGGCATTGGTAGTACAACGTTGGGATGAAGATTGTATTGTAGAGTGCTCGCTTTGCCACTAGAGTTATTTCCTTGTTGGACAATAGTGGTGATAACTGTCCAATAATTGGACACTAGTGATGATAGCTGTCCAATAATTGGACAATAGTGATGATAGCTGTCCAATAATTGGACAATAGTGATGATAGCTGTCCAATAATTGGACAATAGTGATGATAGCTGTCCAATAATTGGACAATAGTGATGATAGCTGTCCAATAATTGGACAATAGTGATGATAGCCGTCCAATAATTGGACAATAGTGGTGACAGCTGTGCAATAATGCAGTCCGACAATTCAGCCGGTAGACCACAGTAATATGAACCTGTCGTAAAGATAGTTGTTTCCCTTTACTTTAAAAGGGACAGAAGAAATAGAGAATGTTCTCGAAGTTGAGAAGAGACCCTCACCATTGTTGATCTATCACTTGAACATAATGGCTGTTTCATGAACTCTTAGAAGTGTGTACATGACAGACGCATTAAATAAGTTGAACACAAACCATGTACGCCTCGTGTACACAACAGACGTATTAAATAGGTTGAACACAAACCATGTACGCCAAGTGTACACAACAGACGTATTCATTCTTAGTACAGTTTTCTCATTTTTGGTACAGTCCTATCATTATTAGTACAGTATTCTCTTTCTTGGTACAGTCCCCTCATTCTTAGTACAGTCTTCCCATTTTTGGTACAGTCCTATCATTATTAGTACAGTATTCTCATTCTTGGTACAGTCCCCTCATTCTTAGTACAGTCTTCCCATTTTTGGTACAGTCCCCTCATTCTTGGTACAGTCCCCTCATTCTTGGTTCAGTCCCCTCATTCTTGGTACTGTCCCCTCATTTTTAGTACAGTCCCCTCATTCTTGGTACAGTCCCCTCATTCTTAGTACAGTCTTCCTATTTTTGGTACAGTCCCCTCATTCTTGGTACAGTCCCCTCATTCTTGGTTCAGTCCCCTCATTCTTAGTACAGTCTTCTCATTTTTGGTACAGTCCTATCATTCTTAGTACAATCTTCTCATTTTTGGTACAGTTCTATCATTCTTAGTACAATCTTCTCATTTTTGGTACAGTCATATCATTCTTAGTACAGTCCCCTCATTCTTGGAACAGTCCCATCATTCTTGGTACAGCCACCTAATTATTAAAGATAACATCTTATTGAAGCGTTTTCTACTTGTGACACCACACACAATATTAACATTTATAACTGAGTCACTATCTATGGATGACAGTCAATATCTATGGATGACAGTCATTATCTAGGGATGACAGTCAATAACTATGGATGACGGTCAATATCTATGGATGACAGTCAATATCTATGGATGACAGTCAATGTCTATGGATGACGGTCAATATCTATGGATGACAGTCAAAGTCTATGGATGACAGTCAATGTCTATGGATGACAGTCAATATCTATGGATGACAGTCAATATCTATGGATGACAGTCAATATCTATGGATGACAGTCAATATCTATGGATGACAGTCAATATCTAGGGATGACAGTCAATGTCTATGGATGACGTTCAATATCTATGGATGACAGTCAATATCTATGGATGACAGTCAATGTCTATGGATGACGGTCAATATCTATGGATGACAGTCAATGTCTATGAATGACAGTCAGTGTCTATGGATGACAGTCAATATCTGTGGATGACAGTCAATGTCTATGGATGACAGTCAATATATATGGATGACGGTCAATATCTATGGATGACAGTCAATGTCTATGGATGACGGTCAATATATATGGATGACAGTCAATATCTATGGATGACAGTCAATGTCTATGGATGACAGCCAATGTCTATGGATGACAGTCAATGTCTATGGATGACAGTCAATGTCTATGGATGACAGTCAATGTCTATGGATGACAGTCAATATCTATGGATGACAGTCAATGTCTATGGATGACTGTCAATATCTATGGATGACGGTCAATATCTATGGATGACAGTCAATATCTATGGATGACGGTCAATATCTATGGATGACAGTCCATGTATATGGATGACAGTCGATATCTAGGGATGACAGTCAATGTCTATGGATGACAATCAATATCTATGAATGACAGTCAATATCTGTGGATGACATTCAATGTCTATGGATGACAGTCAATGTCTATAGATGATAGTCAATGTCTATGGATGACAGTCAATATCTATGGATGACAGTCAATATCTATGGATGGATCAGTCAATATCTATGGATGACAATCAATGTCTATGGATGATAGTCAATATCTATGGATGACAGTCAATATCTAGGGATGACAGTCAATGTCTATGGATGACTGTCAATATCTATGGATGACTGTCAATATCTATGGATGACAGTCAATATCGCTGGGTGACTGTCAATGTCTATGGATGACAGTCAATATCTATGGATGACAGTATATGTCTATGGATGACAATCAATGTCTATGGATGACAGTCAATATCTATGGATGGATCAGTCAATATCTATCGATGACAATCAATGTCTATGGATGACAGTCAATATCAATGGATGACAGTCAATGTCTATGGATGACAGTCAATATCTATGGATGGATCAGTCAATATCTATGGATAACAATCAATGTCTATGGATGACAGTCAATATCTATGGAAGACAGTATATGTCTATGGATAACAATCAATGTCTATGGATGACAGTCAATATCTATGGATGATAGTCAATGTCTATGGATGGCAGTCAATTTCTATGGATGACAGTCAATATCTATGGATGACAGTCTATGTCTATGGATGACAGTCAATATCTATGGATGACAGTCAATGTCTATGGATGACAGTCAATATCTATGGATGACAGTCAATGTCTATGGATGACAGTCAATGTCTATGGATGACAGTCAATGTCTATGGATGACAGTCAATATCTATGGATGACAATCAATATCTAGGGATAACAGTCAAAATCTGTGGATGACAGTCAATATCTAGGGATAACAGTCATTACCTATGGATGACAGTCAATATCTATGGATGACAGTTAATGTCTATTGATGACAGTCAATATCTATGGATGACAGTCAATGTCTATGTATGACGGTCAATATCTAAGGATGACGGTCAATATCTATGGATGACAGTCAATGTCTATGAATGACAGTCAGTATCTATGGATGACAGTCAATGTCTATGGATGACGGTCAATATCTATGGATGAATGTCAATATCTATGGATGACAGTCAATGTCTATGGATGACGGTAAATGTCTATAGATGACAGTCAATATCTATGGATGACAGTCAATGTCTACGGATGACAATCAATGTCTATGGATGAAAGTCAATATCTATGGATGACAGGCAATGACTATGGATGGCAATCAATATCTATGGATGACAGTCAATATCTATGGATGACAGTCAATGTCTATGGATGACAGTCAATATCTATGGATGACAGTCAATGTCTATGGATGACAGTCAATGTCTATGGATGACAGTCAATGTCTATGGATGACAGTCAATATCTATGGATGACAATCAATATCTAGGGATAACAGTCAAAATCTAGGGATGACAGTCAATGTCTATGGATGACAGTCAATGTCTATGGATGACAGTCAATGTCTATGGATGACATCAATGTCTATGGATGACAGTCAATATCTATGGATGACAATCAATATATAGGGATAAATGTCAAAATCTATGGATGACACTCAATATCTAGGGATAACAGTCATTATCTATGGATGACAGTCAATATCAATGGATGACAGTTAATGTCTATGGGCGACAGTCAATATCTATGGATGACAGTCAATGTCTATGGATGACGGTCAATATCTATGGATGACAGTCAATGTCTATGGATGACAGTCAATGTCTATGAATGACAGTCAATATCTATGGATGACAGTCAATGTCTATGGATGACGGTCAATATCTATGGATGACTGTCAATATCTATGGATGACAGTCAATATCTATGAATGACAGTCAATATCTATGAATGACAGTCAATATCTATGGATGACAGTCAATATCTATGGACGACAGTCAATATCTATGGATTACAGTCAATATCTATGAATGACAGTCAATATCTATGAATGACAATCAATATCTAGGGATAACAGTCAAAATCTAGGGATGACAGTCAATGTCTATGGATGACAGTCAATGTCTATGGATGACAGTCAATGTCTATGGATGACAGTCAATGTCTATGGATGACAGTCAATATCTATGGATGACAATCAATATATAGGGATAAATGTCAAAATCTATGGATGACACTCAATATCTAGGGATAACAGTCATTATCTATGGATGACAGTCAATATCAATGGATGACAGTTAATGTCTATGGGCGACAGTCAATATCTATGGATGACAGTCAATGTCTATGGATGACGGTCAATATCTATGGATGACAGTCAATGTCTATGGATGACAGTCAATGTCTATGAATGACAGTCAATATCTATGGATGACAGTCAATGTCTATGGATGACGGTCAATATCTATGGATGACTGTCTATGTCTATGGATGACGGTGAATATCTATGAATGACAGTCAATATCTATGGACGACAGTCAATATCTATGGATGACAGTCAATATCTATGGACGACAGTCAATATCTATGGATTACAGTCAATATCTATGAATGACAGTCAATATCTATGAATGACAGTCAATATCTATGAATGACAGTTAATATCTACGGATGACAGTCATTATCTATGGATGACAGTCTATGTATATGGATGACATTCACTATCTATAGATGACAGGCAATGTCTATGGATGACAGTCAATGTCTACGGATTACAGTCAATGTCTATGGATGACAGTCAATTTCTCTGGATGACAGTCAATGTCGATGGATGACAGTCAATATCTATGGATGACAGTCAATGTCTATGGATGACAGTCAATGTTTATGGATGACAGTGAATGTCTATGGATGACAGTCAATGTCTATGGATGACAGTCAATATCTATGGATGACAGTCAATGTCTATGGATGACAGTCAATGTCTATGGATGACAGTCAATGTCTATGGATGACAGTCAATGTCTATGGATGACAGTCAATGTCTATAGATGATAGTCAATGTCTATGGATGACAGTCAATATCTATGGATGACAGTCAATATCTATGGATGGATCAGTCAATAACTATGGATGACAATCAATGTCTATGGATGATAGTCAATATCTATGGATGACAGTCAATATCTAGGGATGACAGTCAATGTCTATGGATGACTGTCAATATCTATGGATGACTGTCAATATCTATGGATGACAGTCAATATCGCTGGGTGACTGTCAATGTCTACGGATGACAGTCAATATCTATGGATTACAGTCAATATCTATGGATTACAGTCAATATCTATGGATGACAGTCAATGTCTATGGATGACAGTCAATATCTATGGATGACGGTCAATATCTATGGATGACAGTCAATATATATGGATGACGGTCAATATCTATGGATGACAGTCAATGTCTATGGATGACGGTCAATATCTATGGATGACAGTCAATGTCTATGGATGACAGTCAATGTCTATGGATGACAGCCAATGTCTATGGATGACAGTCAATGTCTATGGATGACAGTCAATGTCTATGGATGACAGTCAATGTCTATGGATGACAGTCAATATCTATGGATGACAGTCAATGTCTATGGATGACTGTCAATATCTATGGATGACGGTCAATATCTATGGATGACAGTCAATATCTATGGATGACGGTCAATATCTATGGATGACAGTCCATGTATATGGATGACAGTCGATATCTAGGGATGACAGTCAATGTCTATGAATGACAATCAATATCTATGAATGACAGTCAATATCTGTGGATGACATTCAATGTCTATGGATGACAGTCAATGTCTATAGATGATAGTCAATGTCTATGGATGACAGTCAATATCTATGGATGACAGTCAATATCTATGGATGGATCAGTCAATATCTATGGATGACAATCAATGTCTATGGATGATAGTCAATATCTATGGATGACAGTCAATATCTAGGGATGACAGTCAATGTCTATGGATGACTGTCAATATCTATGGATGACTGTCAATATCTATGGATGACAGTCAATATCGCTGGGTGACTGTCAATGTCTATGGATGACAGTCAATATCTATGGATGACAGTATATGTCTATGGATGACAATCAATGTCTATGGATGACAGTCAATATCTATGGATGGATCAGTCAATATCTATCGATGACAATCAATGTCTATGGATGACAGTCAATATCAATGGATGACAGTCAATGTCTATGGATGACAGTCAATATCTATGGATGGATCAGTCAATATCTATGGATAACAATCAATGTCTATGGATGACAGTCAATATCTATGGAAGACAGTATATGTCTATGGATAACAATCAATGTCTATGGATGACAGTCAATATCTATGGATGATAGTCAATGTCTATGGATGGCAGTCAATTTCTATGGATGACAGTCAATATCTATGGATGACAGTCTATGTCTATGGATGACAGTCAATATCTATGGATGACAGTCAATGTCTATGGATGACAGTCAATATCTATGGATGACAGTCAATGTCTATGGATGACAGTCAATGTCTATGGATGACAGTCAATGTCTATGGATGACAGTCAATATCTATGGATGACAATCAATATCTAGGGATAACAGTCAAAATCTGTGGATGACAGTCAATATCTAGGGATAACAGTCATTACCTATGGATGACAGTCAATATCTATGGATGACAGTTAATGTCTATGGATGACAGTCAATATCTATGGATGACAGTCAATGTCTATGTATGACGGTCAATATCTAAGGATGACGGTCAATATCTATGGATGACAGTCAATGTCTATGAATGACAGTCAGTATCTATGGATGACAGTCAATGTCTATGGATGACGGTCAATATCTATGGATGAATGTCAATATCTATGGATGACAGTCAATGTCTATGGATGACGGTAAATGTCTATATATGACAGTCAATATCTATGGATGACAGTCAATGTCTACGGATGACAATCAATGTCTATGGATGAAAGTCAATATCTATGGATGACAGGCAATGACTATGGATGGCAATCAATATCTATGGATGACAGTCAATATCTATGGATGACAGTCAATGTCTATGGATGACAGTCAATATCTATGGATGACAGTCAATGTCTATGGATGACAGTCAATGTCTATGGATGACAGTCAATGTCTATGGATGACAGTCAATATCTATGGATGACAATCAATATCTAGGGATAACAGTCAAAATCTAGGGATGACAGTCAATGTCTATGGATGACAGTCAATGTCTATGGATGACAGTCAATGTCTATGGATGACAGTCAATGTCTATGGATGACAGTCAATATCTATGGATGACAATCAATATATAGGGATAAATGTCAAAATCTATGGATGACACTCAATATCTAGGGATAACAGTCATTATCTATGGATGACAGTCAATATCAATGGATGACAGTTAATGTCTATGGGCGACAGTCAATATCTATGGATGACAGTCAATGTCTATGGATGACGGTCAATATCTATGGATGACAGTCAATGTCTATGGATGACAGTCAATGTCTATGAATGACAGTCAATATCTATGGATGACAGTCAATGTCTATGGATGACGGTCAATATCTATGGATGACTGTCAATATCTATGGATGACAGTCAATATCTATGAATGACAGTCAATATCTATGAATGACAGTCAATATCTATGGATGACTGTCTATGTCTATGGATGACGGTGAATATCTATGAATGACAGTCAATATCTATGGACGACAGTCAATATCTATGGATGACAGTCAATATCTATGGACGACAGTCAATATCTATGGATTACAGTCAATATCTATGAATGACAGTCAATATCTATGAATGACAGTCAATATCTATGAATGACAGTTAATATCTACGGATGACAGTCATTATCTATGGATGACAGTCTATGTATATGGATGACATTCACTATCTATAGATGACAGGCAATGTCTATGGATGACAGTCAATGTCTACGGATTACAGTCAATGTCTATGGATGACAGTCAATTTCTCTGGATGACAGTCAATGTCGATGGATGACAGTCAATATCTATGGATGACAGTCAATGTCTATGGATGACAGTCAATGTTTATGGATGACAGTGAATGTCTATGGATGACAGTCAATGTCTATGGATGACAGTCAATATCTATGGATGACAGTCAATGTCTATGGATGACAGTCAATGTCTATGGATGACAGTCAATGTCTATGGATGACAGTCAATGTCTATGGATGACAGTCAATGTCTATAGATGATAGTCAATGTCTATGGATGACAGTCAATATCTATGGATGACAGTCAATATCTATGGATGGATCAGTCAATATCTATGGATGACAATCAATGTCTATGGATGATAGTCAATATCTATGGATGACAGTCAATATCTAGGGATGACAGTCAATGTCTATGGATGACTGTCAATATCTATGGATGACTGTCAATATCTATGGATGACAGTCAATATCGCTGGGTGACTGTCAATGTCTACGGATGACAGTCAATATCTATGGATTACAGTCAATATCTATGGATGACAGTCAATGTCTATGGATGACAGTCAATGTCTATGTATGACATTCAATATCTATGGATGACAGTCAATGTCTATGGATGACAGTCAATGACTATGGATGGCAATCAATATCTATGGATGACAGTCAATATCTATGGATGACAGTCAATGTCTATTGATGACAGTCAATATCTATGGATGACAGTCAATGTCTATGGATGACAGTCAATGTCTATGGATGACAGTCAATGTCTATGGATGACAGTCAATGTCTATGGATGACAGTCACTATCTATGGATGACAATCAATATATAGGGATAAATGTCAAAATCTATGGATGACACTCAATATCTAGGGATAACAGTCATTATCTATGGATGACAGTCAATATCAATGGATGACAGTTAATGTCTATGGGCGACAGTCAATATCTATGGATGACAGTCAATGTCTATGGATGACGGTCAATATCTATGGATGACGGTCAATATCTATGAATGACAGTCAATGTCTATGAATGACAGTCAATATCTATGGATGACAGTCAATGTCTATGGATGACGGTCAATATCTATGGATGACTGTCAATATCTATGGATGACAGTAAATGTGTATGGATGACAGTCAATGTCTATGGATAACAGTCAATATCTATGGATAACTGTCTATGTCTATGGATGACGGTGAATATCTATGAATGACAGTCAATATCTATGGACGACAGTCAATATCTATGGATGACAGTCAATATCTATGGACGACAGTCAATATCTATGGATGACAGTCAATATCTATGAATGACAGTCAATATCTATGAATGACAGTCAATATCTATGAATGACAGTTAATATCTACGGATGACAGTCATTATCTATGGATGACAGTCTATGTCTATGGATGACATTCACTATCTATAGATGACAGGCAATGTCTATGGATGACAGTCAATGTCTACGGATTACAGTCAATGTCTATGGATGACAGTCAATTTCTCTGGATGACAGTCAATGTCGATGGATGACAGTCAATATCTATGGATGACAGTCAATGTCTATGGATGACAGTCAATGTTTATGGATGACAGTGAATGTCTATGGATGACAGTCAATGTCTATGGATGACAGTCAATATCTATGGATGACAGTCAATGTCTATGGATGACAGTCAATGTATATGGATGACAGTCAATGTCTATGGATGACAGTCAATGTCTATGGATGACAGTCAATGTCTATAGATGATAGTCAATGTCTATGGATGACAGTCAATATCTATGGATGACAGTCAATATCTATGGATGGATCAGTCAATATCTATGGATGACAATCAGTGTCTGTGGATGATATTCAATATCTATGGATGACAGTCAATGTCTATGGATGACGGTCAATATCTATGGATGACAGTCAATGTCTATGGATGACAATCAATATCTAGGGATAAAAGTCAAAATCTATGGATGACAGTCAATTTCTATGGATGACAGTCAATGTCTATGGATGACAGTCAATGTCTATGGATGACAGTCAATATCTATGGATGACAATCAATATGTAGGGATAAATGTCAAAATCTATGGATGACACTCAATATCTATGAATGACAGTCAATATCTATGAATGACAGTCAATATCTATGGATGACAGTTAATGTCTATGGGCGACAGTCAATATCTATGGATGACAGTCAATGTCTATGGATGACGGTCAATATCTATGGATGACAGTCAATATCTATGGATGACAGTCAATGTCTATGAATGACAGTCAATATCTATGGATGACAGTCAATGTCTATGGATGACGGTCAATATCTATGGATGACTGTCAATATCTATGGATGACAGTCAATATCTATGAATGACAGTCAATATCTATGAATGACAGTCAATATCTATGGATGACTGTCTATGTCTATGGATGACGGTGAATATCTATGAATGACAGTCAATATCTATGGACGACAGTCAATATCTATGGATGACAGTCAATATCTATGGACGACAGTCAATATCTATGGATTACAGTCAATATCTATGAATGACAGTCAATATCTATGAATGACAGTCAATATCTATGAATGACAGTCAATATCTATGAATGACAGTTAATATCTACGGATGACAGTCATTATCTATGGATGACAGTCTATGTCTATGGATGACATTCACTATCTATAGATGACAGGCAATGTCTATGGATGACAGTCAATGTCTACGGATTACAGTCAATGTCTATGGATGACAGTCAATTTCTCTGGATGACAGTCAATGTCGATGGATGACAGTCAATATCTATGGATGACAGTCAATGTCTATGGATGACAGTCAATGTTTATGGATGACAGTGAATGTCTATGGATGACAGTCAATGTCTATGGATGACAGTCAATATCTATGGATGACAGTCAATGTCTATGGATGACAGTCAATGCCTATGGATGACAGTCAATGTCTATGGATGACAGTCAATGTCTATGGATGACAGTCAATGTCTATAGATGAAAGTCAATGTCTATGGATGACAGTCAATATCTATGGATGACAGTCAATATCTATGGATGGATCAGTCAATATCTATGGATGACAATCAATGTCTATGGATGATAGTCAATATCTATGGATGACAGTCAATATCTAGGGATGACAGTCAATGTCTATGGATGACTGTCAATATCTATGGATGACTGTCAATATCTATGGATGACAGTCAATATCGCTGGGTGACTGTCAATGTCTACGGATGACAGTCAATATCTATGGATTACAGTCAATATCTATGGATGACAGTCAATGTCTATGGATGACAGTCAATGTCTATGTATGACAGTCAATATCTATGGATGACAGTCAATGTCTATGGATGACAGTCAATGACTATGGATGGCAATCAATATCTATGGATGACAGTCAATATCTATGGATGAAAGTCAATGTCTATGGATGACAGTCAATATCTATGGATGACAGTCAATGTCTATGGATGACAGTCAATGTCTATGGATGACAGTCAATATCTATGGATGACAGTCAATGTCTATGGATGACAGTCAATATCTATGGATGACAATCAATATATAGGGATAAATGTCAAAATTTATGGATGACACTCAATATCTAGGGATAACAGTCATTATCTATGGATGACAGTCAATATCAATGGATGACAGTTAATGTCTATGGGCGACAGTCAATATCTATGGATGACAGTCAATGTCTATGGATGACGGTCAATATCTATGGATGACGGTCAATGTCTATGAATGACAGTCAATATCTATGGATGACAGTCAATGTCTATGGATGACGGTCAATATCTATGGATGACTGTCAATATCTATGGATGACAGTAAATGTGTATGGATGACAGTCAATGTCTATGGATAACAGTCAATATATATGGATAACTGTCTATGTCTATGGATGACGGTGAATATCTATGAATGACAGTCAATATCTATGGACGACAGTCAATATCTATGGATGACAGTCAATATCTATGGACGACAGTCAATATCTATGGATGACAGTCAATATCTATGAATGACAGTCAATATCTATGAATGACAGTCAATATCTATGAATGACAGTTAATATCTACGGATGACAGTCATTATCTATGGATGACAGTCTATGTCTATGGATGACATTCACTATCTATAGATGACAGGCAATGTCTATGGATGACAGTCAATGTCTACGGATTACAGTCAATGTCTATGGATGACAGTCAATTTCTCTGGATGACAGTCAATGTCGATGGATGACAGTCAATATCTATGGATGACAGTCAATGTCTATGGATGACAGTCAATGTTTATGGATGACAGTGAATGTCTATGGATGACAGTCAATGTCTATGGATGACAGTCAATGTCTATGGATGACAGTCAATATCTATGGATGACAGTCAATGTCTATGGATGACAGTCAATGTCTATGGATGACAGTCAATGTCTATGGATGACAGTCAATGTCTATGGATGATAGTCAATGTCTATGGATGACAGTCAATATCTATGGATGACAGTCAATATCTATGGATGGATCAGTCAATATCTATAGATGACAATCAGTGTCTATGGATGATATTCAATATCTATGGATGACAGTCAATATCTAGGGATGACAGTCAATGTCTATGGATGATTGTCAATATCTATGGATGACTGTCAATATCTATGGATGACAGTCAATATCGCTGGATGACTGTCAATGTCTACGGATGACAGTCAATATCTATGGATTACAGTCAATATCTATGGATTACAGTCAATATCTATGGATGACAGTCAATGTCTATTGACTGTCAATGTCTATGTATGACAGTCAATATCTATGGATGACAGTCAATATCTATGAATGACAGTCAATGTCTATGGATGACATTCACTATCTATGGATGACAGTCAATATCTATGGATGACAGTCAATGTCTATGGATGACGGTCAATGTCTATGAATGACAGTCAATGTCTATGAATGACAGTCAATATCTATGAATGACAGTCAATATCTATGAATGACAGTCAATGTCTATGGATGACAGTCAATGTCTATGAATGACAGTCAATGTCTATGGATGACAGTAAACATCTATGGATGACAGTCAATGTCTATGGATGACAGTCAATATCTATGAATGACAGTCAATATCTATGAATGACAGTCAATATCTATGAATGACAGTCAATATCTATGAATGACAGTAAACATCTATGGATGACAGTCAATGTCTATGGATGACAGTCAATGTCTATGGATGACAGTCAATATCTATGGATTACAGTCAATATCTATGAATGACAGTCAATATCTATGAATGACAGTAAATATCTATGAATGACAGTCAATATCTACGGATGACAGTCAATATCTATCGATGAAAGTCTATGTCTATGGATGACAGTCAATATCTATGGATGACAGTCAATGTCTATGGATGACAGTCAATGTCTATGAATGACAGTCAATGTCTATGGATGACAGTAAACATCTATGGATGACAGTCAATGTCTATGGATGACATTCACTATCTATGGATGACAGTCAATATCTATGGATGACAGTCAATGTCTATGGATGACAGTCAATGTCTATGGATGACAGTCAATGTCTATGGATGACAGTCAACATCTATGGATGACAGTCAATGTCTATGGATGACAGTCAATGTCTATGGATGACAGTCAATATCTATGGATGACAGTCAATATCTATGGATGACAGTCAATGTCTATGGATGACAGTCAACATCTATGGATGACAGTCAATGTCTATGGATGACAGTCAATGTCTATGGATGACAGTCAATGTCTATGGATGACAGTCAATATCTATGAATGGCAGTCAATGTCTATGGATGAGAGTCAATATCTATGAATGACAGTCAATGTCTATGTATGACACTCAATATCTATGGATGACAATCAATGTCTATGGATGACAGTCAATGTCTATGGATGACAATCAATGTCTATGGATGACAGTCAATGTCTATGGATGACAGTCAATATCTATGGATGACAGTCAATATTTATGGATGACAGTTTGGTAGCTGATTCTCGTAACAAAAGATGAAAAATTGACAACTCTAAGAGTTTCCTGCTGCTATTTTCATTTGTGACCAAATATTTTTTTACATTTTGGTATAGTTTCTTCCCCCATAGTGGGTGAGAAGAAAGGTTCCTGAGATGGGTTGCAGCTCAAGATATGAGAGTAACTCTGGTGCTGTGAGCTTTGAGGCCGGGTCATGAAAGCCTTCATCACACTTGTGATGTTAGTGTGTTGTGCAAACCAAGACAGAAGCCCATCAATTCTTGTGCACAATGAACCATCTGTGTGTTACCGGGATCTGATTATGAGTAAAGAATAGTGACACTGTGACCTTCCAGGCATGTCGTAAGAGGCGACTAAGGAGATTGATCGATGGCTTGACAAGCTGTCATTGTAAAAAACTATTGTTATGGAAACAAAGCCATAGATTTTAGAAGCAGTGATCTCTACAATATGTGCCATTTTGGCATGCAAGATTTCTATTTGAGATTGTGGTTCTGTCCTATGTGCCGTCTTCGGCTCGAAATGACAAAAGATAGTTTTTTCTAATGACTTCGAAAACACAATAAAAGACATGAGCAAATGAACTAAAGTATCGGTGACAAAGAGCCGTGATAAACGCTGATTATTGAGCAGATAGTGATTGTATGTTTATCTTCAGTTTTATGAGTCAGCATCCGATAAGACTGTAGCTGAAGATCTGCCAGTTCAGCAAACTTATTTACACCTTAAAAAGTCATTACCACTCTCCACCCGATCTCAAATCAGAGCTTAAACTCAGCATCCCTGACGGAGCTGAACTCTGTAAACTCTTTAGGTGCGACTAGAGCTTCATATTTGTCACTGTCACTTTAGGGCCTCGATTAGATTCAAGGTCAAAACTATCACAAATTGTGACAACTGTGACATTGTCACCAAGACTTGCACTGATTGACATTTGTATAGAATTTCTTCCTAAATGAAATCTTCCAACTTATATGAAACAAAGAATATGGAGGAGAAGTTGAAACCAACCGATGACGCGATGTCTGCTTCTGATGTATATATATATCGGTATATCGGTGAATCAGAGCTGAGTAAGATCATACCCCACCTTCCTAGAAAGCCTTGGCAATATACCTACCAGTTAAACTATATACAGAGATTCAATGAATATCTACAGCCACATAATGATATCGTTGCTGCGCTGTGTTTGTTGCGTTGAAGTGGCGTGCCAGTGATGAACATGACACAGATAATTCAAGCATCACAGAAGTTCCGCCCACAACAAGACTTGCTATCAAACTTTCATGTGATGACTCCATGACGAAGTCTTGATTACGTTCACGTTTATTTAAACATCTCTCGCTACACACTTCACAAACTCATAAATGGCGGATCTAGTCCACGTCCTCTCGATCGCTGCAAAAAGTGCATCCAGGGTCTGATTAATTTCTGTTCTCCGTTGCACTTTTCTGCGTTAAATTCAAAATGATGATATACTTAATACATCTGTGCCGCTAGAGCGAGGTCGTAGGCCAACAACAGTCTGTTTTTGATAAATCAAGTGTTGTGAATGAGACCTTCCACCGTCTAGATTTGATCTGCTCTTTACGTCACACATTGGTGCTGTTCATGACCGTTGTTGGAATTCCTTGACGCAAGTTATTTCCATGTTACACATTAATGCAAACTACTTCGTCAGTCGCAGTTTTGTCTCTTTGGGGAATTTGCTTCGTGTTTTGTTCGTCGTAGGCTGCTTATACTAGAGTAATCAGAAATCTAAAGGGAGCGAGATTGTGTGTTCGGCATTGTTGTGTGCTACGTCATCGTAATGATTCCCTAGACCGGCCGTGCACTAATCTTACGGTCTGCTGTTTGATGTGCGACGGGGATAATTTGACGACTAACTGTGTGTCTCTATGTTCGGAATTGGAGTCAACAACGATGGCCTAACATCATCAAGTGATACGACGATCATCATTTTCCAGAGGACGTGAATTACCGGTATATGAGGATAGGCGGCGGGAACAATTGAAGGCTATGCATGAAAAGTGTTTCTTGTTGCAGTTTCCTCATATTCCAAGTCGCATGTCTGTGTTAGTCACCTCTAGTGACTGGGGCAGATGGTGCTCGTAAACCTGGGAGGGTCGACCATCTAAGGGCAGAATCCCCCTACAGAAAAGATCATCTGCTGCCTTGAGGAAAGATTGGGGACAATCAAATGCTAAGGAAAGCAAACCTGAATAAAGTACTGGCTGAAATCGGATGCACTGGAACACTGGCGCAGTACACAGTGCAACGTTTTAACAGGTATTCAAGCGGAGTAGATCTAACAGACTTAAACAGACAGCTGTCTTCGTGTGAGAGTCTGGAGTCCTACTCTGATTGAGTCCTGATCGAAGAGAGAGAGAGAGAGAGAGAGAGAGAGAGAGAGAGAGAGAAACTCGTCTTTTGCAATACCTTGCTTTCATCTTCCTACAAATCTCTCGCTACACGCTTCACAAACTCATCTAGTCAAATATCTTGCTTTCATCTTCCTACAAATCTCTCGCTACACGCTTCACAAACTCTTCTAGTTTAATATCTTGCTTTCATCTTCCTACAAATCTCTCGCTACACGCTTCACTAACTCTTCTAGTCAAATATCTTGCTTTCATCTTCCTACAAATCTCTCGCTACACGCTACACAAACTCTTCTAGTCAAATATCTTGCTTTCATCTTCCTACAAATCTCTCGCTACACGCTACACAAACTCTTCTAGTCAAATATCTTGCTTTCATCTTCCTACAAATCTCTCGCTACACGCTACACAAACTCTTCTAGTCAAATATCTTGCTTTAATCTTCCTACAAATCTCTCGCTACACGCTTCACAAACTCATCTAGTCAAATATCTTGCTTTCATCTTCCTACAAATCTCTCGCTACACGCTACACAAACAATCTCGTTGTGCCCATCAATGAATCTATCATCATCATCATCATTGAGTGTTGTCTCCACATCGAAGGTTGGCTACCATGGAGCGCCATTCTGTTCTGTCTATTGCTTTGATAGTGCAGGTTGTCATAGGCTGACTTGTCCATCTTTTGATTACTCGTCCATGTTAGTCTGATGTTCATGTTTCTGCATCAGACAGGAATATTGAGAAGATGTAACATTTTTATTTTCTTAGTTGTAGACATGATGTTATTTGTTTTGATGTTTGTATATTTTTGATGAATCTATATGATTCTCTATTGTAAGTGGTTGATTTTATAGTGTCTTTAGGAACTGCTGCTGATATGACAATTTCGAAGTTCTACATGAACATCGGAGACTCCGTGGCTGAGTGGTTAGTGTGCTCGCTTCCTGACCAGAATGGTCCGGGTTCGGTCCACAGTAGTGGCGGATTTTTTTCGTACTGACAAATCTCCGGGGTTCACCCAGCCTATAAAATGGGTAGCAGAGATTTTTCTGGGATGTAGAGGCGGCCTGGCGTGATACCAACCACATCACCTAAAAATATACCGTGGTCATAGAAAAAATGCTCACTAACATTTTATTCCCCATACGTCGAGCAAGGCAGCGGAGAGAATCGTTACTTTGTTTTACATGAACATCAGTACAGATCCGTCGGCTACCATAGAATCACATGAACAATAATGATAACGTCTGTATGTTATAGTGTTGTGATGTTCTTTGTTCTTTATCTTTCTATAGTGGCTAGTACTTCAATGATCACAACACACAATATGATATATAATAGACTTGCACATAAAGTCTCTCTTCAATGTTCACTATTAATGTTTATTGGTATGGAACATTGTTCATCAACATCTTCATTTTCTTACAAACTTGTGAGTCTACTTACACTTGTGAGAATATATGTAACACAATGGAACACAATTCTTGGACACTTGTAAAACAACTTCTACTGATAACTTCTCTAGTGTCTTAATAATCTATTACTGACTTATGACTGTAACTTGTAGATTTCTAACTGTTCTTACTAACTCCATCAAAACTTATTACTACACTTCCAACTTAACTTTCTAACTGTTCTGACTCTAACTGTTAACTGGCTAACTGCCTTTAGCAGTTCGGCCGAAGCCGTTTTAACTGACTCAGTCTACATTCTACTTCTAATTCTCTGGCTTGACTTCTCCTCTGTCCTAACTTAACTGACTTTAAATACTCCTCAACTCTCTTCTACCTGCGAGATGGTGACCAATAAGATCATCGCAAATTGACCACTCCAACGTGATCTGGTCACTCAATGTTTACGTGTCCAGTGTCCACCATCTGTGACTCACCTGAACTCGCAACTTCTCATGACTCATTTGGAATAATCTTTGTCACAACAAGCTATTTGTGAACCATCTTCCCATGACCTAATGGGATAACGTTACTCCATGAGCTGACCTCTCCTGGTCATGATTCACTCATGCTAACACAATGAATAACCACTTTGTTGTTGTGAACATGATGGACACTTGTGGAGATCTGACAATAACACCACGAGGTCGTTGCGTGATGGTCATCCTCACAACCACTGGGCGTATGTGTCGTTCCACTATTCTGGACCTCTCCTTCGGTGCGTGTCACTACCCACCCTCTACAACAGGTGAGTGGGGATCATGGAAAATCCCATCGCTTTGTCCAATTACTCTGAACCTCACTCCTTCCTCCAGGTTACTACCCTTCTCCTATAACCTCTACTGTAACTAAACTTCTGACTCACTAGTTATACTGAAATACCATCATTATAGTTAAATCTGCTGGTCGCCACTATATGATACTGCTATCCTCTATTCAAAGAGCGGTAACGATTCAGTATCTGCTCTCTTTAGCATACTCTGTTACACTCCTCCCTTACAACATATGAGATTTATTTCTAAGTAAATAAATCTTAGTATCATCTACATAAAAATAGTAATAGAGTTATATGGAACATCATTAATATATGACTATTAATCATAATAGTAAATCAAAAATTGTAAGTTACCTAAAAAAATTCAGTACAATGTTCCTCTAAATAATTGTCACCATACAACATTCATTCTTTAATAATACATAAGCATCAACACAATCTAGGAGACAATAAGGTATTGAGCAATAAAAATTATTTGTAACCAAAAAAATGTAACATTTCCAAGGGACTTAATTTTTCAAAATATGTCCAGTTGTGTCCCCTGATAATAAAAAATTCAAGTCTTCTTGAGCATTCTAACTACTTCTGATGACTGATTGCCAGCTTCTTGAGGAGAGCTACATTACAGGCATCAGCAGAACCTCTGTCGACTGGCATATGTGATCCCAGTATCAAAATCTAAGAATAAACTCATAGAAAAAAACAAACCATGTACAACACGCATTATCATGCATCATTATTGCGAGTCTTTATGCTTTAGAACATATCCGCTCAATTGACATAGAACATATACTGACAAAACTTAGACAATGCACATATCTCCGGAGATCACAATCACAACACGATCACCAACCACACTTAGCTTGAGCAATAATATATCAATATACATACATATATATCTTCAGACTTATCTATTTACAACATACCCTCTTTGAGCCTCATTTTAAAACACAACTTCTTCATGATACTCTCTTTTAGTATCTCCTCTCTACTCTCAATATCAGAATTATCTGGATACAGTCCACTTGACAGCATCTGCTAGTCATTAATTTGACTCAGAATAATCTGCGATTAATCCATTAATCTCTTGTATTCACACAGGACTACTATTTAGTCTCAATAAATTCTGGAACTCTCTCTCAAGTTCCATCTCTCCTTATATAACCACTCTGGTTACATGTTTCACATGAGTCTCCTCTAGACTCACTCTTACTTTCTTATGTAACCTTTCTGAGTTATCACTCAGTTACATAATTAATTTCACAACTTAGAATTCTCTTTGAGGTTCTCTCAATAATTCTCTCATTTCTCTGACTTCTTGTAAGTCTCCTATAATTCCCACATGTAACCTTCCTATGAGTTATCACTCGGTACATGTTTCACATGAGTCTCTTCCAGACTCCTTTTCTCATGATACTTCTCTTAGTATTCACATTTATAACCTAATTTCCTTAGGTCTCAATAAGCACAGGTTATCATCACCTTGCTTCTCACTTCTCATTCTTCAACAACTCTTAACTTTCAATAACACTCTCATCTCCTTGCTACACACTTATATTGGTCAGTTGTTCCTTGGATTACCATCCAACTTCGCAAGTTTAAGAACTCTGACCAACTCGTAGTTAGTACCATATGTTTCACATTGGTAACTCTTAACTTCTAGTTCATCTGAGGTAATCTCTATTTCCTCAGCTCTCTTGTCTTCTATATTCTCTTGACACTACTATCATCTCCAGACATTCTTTATAAATCATCTCTTGTTTGTCCATTCTGAGTTCTCTTAACTCTAGGTACGCTAAGACTTCTGCGTCTGTAAATAGCGTCCTCTCAACTCGACTCAAGCCTTAATTAAGCCAATGTAAACATGGTTATCACCATTTTTTATTCGTTACTTCGGGTGACTCACTCCCCAAGTGGTCACCTATATGGCTTAACTACATTCTGGCTTCTCATTAGTCAGTCATCACAGGTAAACTTAACTCTTTATAATTTATTTCCTGCTTACATAGTATACATTAACTTCTCTTATTGAAGCGTAGACCCGTTTAGTCTCCTTCATTCAAGTTCCACCTATTTCTTATTGAATCATAAGACCCGTTTAGTCTTATACAAGTTCCATCTAATTCTTATTGAAGCGTAAGACCCGTTTAGTCTCATACTTGAATCACATCTTCTCCTATGATTTCTTCCTTGCTGGCTAAATCTAAAGTTCCATTCATTGTCGTAAGATCCTTCTTAAGTCAATATAATTAATCATCTGTCCTCTGTTGGCTAGTCCTTTAATGAAAATATTTATGATCTGTCACTGGATATCACCTCTTCCACCAGATCTCATAAATGCCCTTTTCCGTTAGACCAATACTCTGTCTCCGTATATATACACAGGCATTAATTCTACCTTACCTTCCCATGAATGTGGATACTTCATCCGATCAAGTCTTGAAAGTTATATTCTTTAGGTCTCTCCAATTCAGTGTTAAGTCTGCAAATTCTCTACACTCTCCCTCCGTCCTCTTAAGTTTGATGGCAGGTTTATCGTCAGTCACAGTTCACTCAGTGTTTCGGTTGTGGGGTCTACTGTGGTTGCCATGTTTCCTATAATACCTACCTCTCCCTTCTATTGATAGAACAACAATTAAAATTTATTATATGTTATATTACATGTACTAATTATCAGCACTTTATGAGCTCTACTCTGGCCTCGGTTTCTGGAATAAATAGAAATTATTATTAATTTCCCTGTGGAATAAAAACAATGTAGTATAAAATGATTATTTAATCTTAAATCTCCCTGTGGAATAAAAACCAATGTAGTATTTCAAACACTATTAAAAAATACATCCAGTACAATTTAAAAAATGGTTACAGAACAATATAAAATAGGGTATGTCACCTTATCAATAATAATAATTAAAATAATAATTATTTAACCAAACTTAACTACATAATAACAGAACACTATTTTAAAAACTGTCAACCAGCTGTTTAAAAAAACTTGTTTACAATATTCGCTGGTATATTAATTAATAATACTTTCTAAAAATCATTAATTAATTAATTACTTAACAAACTACTTAATAAATTAATTAATTACTAATTACTTAATAAATAAATTATTGTTTCTCAGTTGTTGATGATCGGTTCCTTCTGGTCTTCTAATGTCTAATGTTAATTTATTTTAATTTAATTTCTAACACACGCGAATGGCCATTGTAACACTGAAATATTAACACTCTTACTTGTTACTTGACTTGTTTCTCTAAATAAAGACTACACCACTTGAAATTATTAATTATCAATCACAATTCACAATTTTCCTCAATAAATTGCCACCTGAGAAAATCCGACACATGTTCGACAATGACAAATGTGTCGGGAGTTATCTGACGATGACGATATTCTGTTGAGAGTTATGCCTCTTCCTGAATACTTTCAAAATAAACACTGTGGTGGGTCACAGTTCAAAGGTCGGACTCATTGATGAACTTTGAATCTCAGGTGGACGAAACAATGATTTGTTGCAACTTGACGCTATGACTTGATACCAACAAAACAGGTAATATTGACTGACAATTTGACAATCTCTTGGCTGGTCAGATTTAATGCTGAATAAAATTGTAGTGCCTCTCTCATAGACACTTGACACAGGTAAATTTCAGACTTGTAACAGCTTAATTTGACTTTTTGACCCTTGCGGACTTCTCCATGCACAACTGGACAGACACAGGTAAATTTGTTGACGTATAAACTCTTGACCTCAGCGGCGGTACACGGTGATTTCCCAAGTTGTAGACTAGACAGGCTTTTTATTCTTCCATTAACTTTCTGTCATTAATTTATTTGGTTTCTCTCCGCGACAACTCAGGTTCATCCTGGTCACGGCACCAAATCTTTTATTAAATGTTATAGTGTTGTGATGTTCTTTGTTCTTTATCTTTCTATAGTGGCTAGTACTTCAATGATCACAACACACAATATGGTATATATAATAGACTTGCACATAAAGTCTCTCTTCAATGTTCACTATTAATGTTTATTGGTATGGAACATTGTTCATCAACATCTTCATTTTCTTACAAACTTGTGAGTCTACTTACACTTGTGAGAATATATGTAACACAATGGAACACAATTCTTGGACACTTGTAAAACAACTTCTACTGATAACTTCTCTAGTGTCTTAATAATCTATTACTGACTTATGACTGTAACTTGTAGATTTCTAACTGTTCTTACTAACTCCATCAAAACTTATTACTACACTTCCAACTTAACTTTCTAACTGTTCTGACTCTAACTGTTAACTGGCTAACTGCCTTTAGCAGTTCGGCCGAAGCCGTTTTAACTGACTCAGTCTACATTCTACTTCTAATTCTCTGGCTTGACTTCTCCTCTGTCCTAACTTAACTGACTTTAAATACTCCTCAACTCTCTTCTACCTGCGAGATGGTGACCAATAAGATCATCGCAAATTGACCACTCCAACGTGATCTGGTCACTCAATGTTTACGTGTCCAGTGTCCACCATCTGTGACTCACCTGAACTCGCAACTTCTCATGACTCATTTGGAATAATCTTTGTCACAACAAGCTATTTGTGAACCATCTTCCCATGACCTAATAGGATAACGTTACTCCATGAGCTGACCTCTCCTGGTCATGATTCACTCATGCTAACACAATGAATAACCACTTTGTTGTTGTGAACATGATGGACACTCGTGGAGATCTGACAATAACACCACGAGGTCGTTGCGTGATGGTCATCCTCACAACCACTGGCCGTATGTGTCGTTCCACTATTCTGGACCTCTCCTTCGGTGCGTGTCACTGCCCACCCTCTACAACTGGTGAGTGGGGATCATGGAAAATCCCATCGCTTTGTCCAATTACTCTGAACCTCACTCCTTCCTCCAGGTTACTACCCTTCTCCTATAACCTCTACTGTAACTAAACTTCTGACTCACTAGTTATACTGAAATACCATCATTATAGTTAAATCTGCTGGTCGCCACTATATGATACTGCTATCCTCTATTCAAAGAGCGGTAACGATTCAGTATCTGCTCTCTTTAGCATACTCTGTTACATGTATACGTTCTCTTGATAATTAGTAAGTCAGATATCTATACGTACACAAATTATATGTGACAAGCATGTCAGAGAATTGTGTATAAGTTACTATATATATATGTCAAATATATCAGAAAACTATACAGAAGTTACTATATATGTGTCAAATATATCAGAAAACTATACAGAAGTTACTATATATATGTCAAATATATCAGAGAACTATACAGAAGTTACTATATGTGTCAAATATGTCAGAGAACTATACATAAGTTACTATATGTGTCAAATATGTCAGAGAACTATACATAAGTTACTACATGTGTCAAATATGTCAGAGAACTATACAGAAGTTACTATATGTGTCAAATATGTCAGAGAACTATACATAAGTTACTATATGTGTCAAATATGTCAGAGAACTATACATAAGTTACTATATGTGTCAAATATGTCAGAGAACTATACATAAGTTACTATATGTGTCAAATATGTCAGAGAACTATACATAAGTTACTATATATGTCAAATATGTCAGAGAACTATACATAAGTTACTATATGTGTCAAATATGTCAGTGAACTGTGCTGAACTAAATTATATTGTCAAATGTGTTCGCAAACTATGAAGAACTAAATGGCAGGTGCCAAATATATCTCATCAGCCTATAAGATCCCAAATGTCAGAGATAATTTTGTCTCTCACATGAAACAATGATAGGGAAACAGATCTTGTGAACACTGTTGAAGTATTTCAATAACGTGAATCGAAATAATGAATAACAGTTGAACAAACTAACAAGTGAACACGCAATCGAGTGGTTATAATTGCTTCCAGGTCCTACCTTCCATCAAGCGCATTTGAACTTCTTAGCTTACGAGCTGCCGCCCAGTTTAGCTGAAATTTAAAACTAATATATCCAAACAGTAGTCAGCTTCATTAAGTGTATGTCCATGTTGTGCAACATTACATTTACAATTTGACAAATTTTAATTGGGAAGAAAATTTCTGTCAAAATTTAGTGTTTTGTGCAGCTCGAAAGTTCAAGTTGAATTATTCTGGTCAATCCAGCAACATGATTTAGGAGTTCAAGAGTGAAGAAACTGAGATTGACCTTGAAAATACTTGTCATGACATTCAAGAGATGGTCTTAATTATAGCTGGGGCGTTGTTGGAGAGGGTCATTTGTCAACACCTTGTAGCCCGGTGACGTTCTCTACAGCAAATCATGAGGAATGATTGACTAGATTAATTGAGAGAAAAAATGTCTGGGTTTCCTTGCACGTTTCTGGTGGGCTTGGTAGTTCTTGTGTTTGTAACTAGTAATTAGAGCTCGCTCGAAATTATATGTTACTAGAGAATATAACTACTAGAGATTAGAAGTTACTAGAGAATAGAACTACTAGAGATTAGAAGTTACTAGAGAATAGAACTACTAGAGTTTAGAAGTCACTAGAGTAAAAACAAGCGATTACAAGTTACTAGAGAATATAACTACTAAAGATTGGAAGTTACTAGAGAATATAACTACTAGAGATTAGAAGTTACTAAAAAATATAATTACTAGAGATTAGAAGTTACTAGAGAATATAACTACTAGCGATTAGAAGTTACTAGAGTAACTACAAGCGAGTAGAAGTTACTAGAGAATATAGCTACTAGAGATTAGAAGTTACTAGAGAATATAGCTACTAGAGATTAGAAGTTACTAGAGAATATAACTACTAGCGATTAGAAGTTACTAGAGTAACTACAAGCGAGTAGAAGTTACTGGAGAATATAGCTACTAGAGATTAGAAGTTACTAGAGAATATAGCTACTAGAGATTAGAAGTTACTAGAGAATATAACAACTAGCGATTAGAAGTTACTAGAGTAACTACAAGCGAGTAGAAGTTACTAGAGAATATAGCTACTAGAGATTAGAAGTTACTAGAGAATATAGCTACTAGAGATTAGAAGTTACTAGAGAATATAACTACTAGAGATTAGAAGTTACTAGAGAATATAACTACTAGAGATTAGAAGTTACTAGAGAATATAACTACTAGAGATTAGAAGTTACTAGAGAATATAACTACTAAAGATTAGAAGTTCCTAAAGAATATAACTACTAGAGATTAGAAGTTACTAGAGAATATAACTACTAGAGATTAGAAGTTACTAGAGAATATAACTACTAGAGATTAGAAGTTACTAGAGAATATAACTACTAGAGATTAGAAGTTACTAGAGAATACAACTACTAGAGATTAGAAGTTACTAGAGAATATAACTACTAGCGATTAGAGGTAACCAGCAATTAGAACAAATTAGTTCTTAGAACCTAACTACTGCAGCTATTAATAAATGACTGTCTCATTATGGCTGTCGGGAGATTACGGTTAAATAATGACTAAATAATTAGCCATGGATGTTACAGTTAACCAGCAGCTAGACTCAGCCACTAACAAACTATCTACCTATCTATTTATTGACCTTTCGAGCCGTAGCCGGCCCATAGGGCGTAGACTAAGATTCTCCCTCTCTTATCTCAATTTTTGTTCTAGCAGTTTTCAATTCTTTTAAAGATATTTTATCAAATCTCGCCATTTGTCTCTGTTCTGTGCAAGCAGCTCTATCTCATTGAGGGTGCCGATTCCTGCTGCTCTTGCCTCTCTCATCAATGTTCTTCTCAGTGTCTCTGAGTCGACCTCTTTTCCTCTTACCTGTTGCTTCCCACATGAGGGCCTGCTTTGCTATTCGGTTATTATCTCTTCTCATCACATGTCCAACATATGACCATCGTCTTTACTTTATTACTGAAGATATTAGTGGTTGATTGGCGATTTCTCTAATTTCCGTTTCCAAGATGGCGGAATTGAGTCACGTTCTCTCTATCGCTGCAGAAATTCCGTTGGATTCTTATCAACTTCGGGTTTCCGTTCCAATTTTCTGCATTCCAGTCGAAATGATGTTCTACTTGTTATATCTGCGCCATTGAATTGGCGTTGCACGCACAGCAATGCTCCGTTTTGACAATTCAAGTGTTGTGAATGCGCCTTCCAACGTCTAATGTTGATCTGCGTTTTACATCACACAAAGTGCTGTTCTGTGACCATTTGATGGAGATGGTTGACGCAAGTTATTTACAAGTTACAACGCATTAATGTGGTGGGATCCGTCAAGTCGGTCAAGTCAGCGTCTTTGGGAAGTTTGTACCATGTTTCGTTCGTTGTAGACTGCATTCACTAGAGTAATCATGAATACATGGGCGCAGACATTTTGTGCGTGCTACGTCATCATAAGGGATCATCGTGTGTCCCAAGACCGACCATGCGCTAATCTTGCGATCTTGCGTTTGGTGTGCATCGGGGATAATCTGACGACGAACTGTGTTTTGTATGTTCGGAGTTGAAGTTAAACACGATGCCTAACATCATCAAGCGCCATACATTTACTATGACGATCATCATTTTCAGGAGGACGTGATCTTCCGGGCAATGTGATGGATAGGCGGCAGGAACCATTGAAGGCTATGTCTGCAAAGTGTTCCTTGTTGCAGTTTCCTCATGTTCCAAGTCCGGCTTGTTGCAGGAGCTACTGAGTTAAGTGCTCTGTGCACACCGTGAGCTGTGTGTCTCATCCATTTTGATGTTCGATACTCCAATTGTGTACGATGAATGATGATATCGTATGACAGGGAACAGTTGGCTGTGTTCACTTTCTGTGCGGTTTCGCCTTATGCCTTTTGGCGTGTGCTGAGACTGGTATGATGGGGACTACAGTTACCTTTCTTTGTTTGGAAGATGAGTTATAATTCGGATGATTCCACTGGCACGGGCGGTTGAGCAATTATGGATTTTAATTCGCTTGCAGTGATACCGAGGCCTTCCATAACCAATAACCAATAACCAATTCTCTAATTTCCTCGATTGTTTTGAATTCGTTCCACGCTATACCAAGTATTTTCCTTAGACATGTATTTTCGAATGCGTTCAACTTTGTTTCTATATCTCTTGTTGTTTTCCAGCTTTCACACGCATACGTAAGGGTTGATAGTACATTTGATTTGAATAGCCTAAGTTTTGTGTTTGTGCTGATGAGTTTTGAACAAACAACTAAAACTAACAAACTACTAGATTTATAATATGCGATTCCGTAATCACTTTCGTTGTTTGAAGATTGCAAACAATCTTGACCTATTATAACAACACATACTTAGGTTATTGTGTTATTGAGTTGTATGTGCTGGTCATCATCATTGGAGTCCAAACATGTCCATAGGTGCTCAGATCCCCTCTTCAGCAAGTCACGCCAGTGTCCAGCGACTGACGACTCCAGTTCTGTGTTGGTTGATGTCCTCTTACATGGCCACTAAGTTTTTCGTTTCTGGTTACGCTCATCTTAACTCCCATCTCTTTCATCCGAAAGAGTGACATGGACTCCTGGTTGTTAAAGTCCTGGCATTTCCCACATCTCGGAGGGTATTGATGGCGCCCGTCCGCCCGATCATTGTTTCAAAGATACCTCATCGTTACACAGAGAGTTTCCCTCATACACCTCATGATAATGTGCATCGCTTCATTCTGTATTCTCTCCAGCCTGTCAATTTGCGTGGTACTGACTGCAGGAATTTCCAGGGCATACTCAATTAGCGCGACGACTAGTCCCTGGAACAGAAGGGTATGTAGACTCTGCTCGATGTTAGCATCTGTCATGAACTTCAAGGCGGCTCATCCTTTGCGGGACTCTGTCATCACATGGTCGACGTGGTCCCGAAAACACAGGCTGCGATCAAACTTAACTCCTAGCTACGTCATCGACCTGTCCCTGGTCACTTCCTGTTTGTACCACAGGTGTTTCCGTGTTTACGATATGATTGTTAATGGGAAACCATGCAGCTGATGCTCTATTAGGATTTAGAAACTTAGGTCTTGTTGGTAAACACTATCAGCCTCACAACAACAAAAACTTAGGTCTAGTTGATAAACTCTGTAAGCCTCACAACTTATACTTAGGTCTTGTTGATAAACTCTGTAAGCCTCACAACTTATACTTAGGTCTTGTTGATAAACTCTGTAAGCCTCACAACTTATACTTAGGTCTTGTTGATAAACTCTGTAAGCCTCACAACTTATACTTAGGTCTTGTTGATAAACTCTGTAAGCCTCACAACTTATACTTAGGTTTTGTTGATAAACTCTGTCAGCCTCACAACATATACTTAGGTCTTGTTGATAAACTCTGTCAGCCTCACAACATATACTTAGGTCTTGTTGATAAACTCTGTCACCCTCACAACATATACTTATGTCTTATTGATAAACTCTGTCAGTCTCACAGCATATACTTAGGTCTTGTTGATAAACTCTGTCACCCTCACAACATATACTTATGTCTTATTGATAAACTCTGTCAGTCTCACAACATATACTTAGGTTTTGTTGATAAACTCTGTCACCCTCACAACATATACTTAGTTCTTATTGATAAACTCTGTCAGTCTCACAACATATACTTAGGTCTTGTTGATAAACTCTGTCAGCCTCACAACATATACTTAGGTCTTGTTGATAAACTCTGTCACCCTAAAAACAACAAATACTTAGGTTTTGTTGACAGAAACTCTGTCAGCCTCACAACAACATATACTTAGATCTTGTTGAAAGAAACTCTGTCAGCCTCACAACAATATATACCTAGGTCTTGTTGACAGACACTCTGTCAGCATCACAACAACATATACCTAGGTCTTTTTGACAGAAACTCTGTCAGCCTCACAACAACATATACCTAGGTCTTGTTGACAGAAACTCTGCCAGCCTCACAACAACATATACCTAGGTCTTGTTGATAAACTCTGCCAGCCTCACAACATATACCTAGGTCTTGTTGACAGAAACTCTGCCAGCCTCACAACAACATATACCTAGGTCTTGTTGACACACAAGTTACAATATTTCCTGGGACAAGCTTCAAATATTTGAAAAATATTGACTTTCACCGTAGCCATCTTTAGAAATAAGCCCCATGGCTGAAGGAGAAACACTAGAAACCCGGATCCAACATGATGTTTTTTTTTTTGTCTTGGGAGCAGAGACGGTTGTGGGTATAATGATGTCAGTGGTCTACAACTGCTATAACTGAAAACGTCACGATAGTAGGCTGTTTTGAGATTTCTCTCTTCTGCCCTCATGTCTATTCATATAGAGCCTCAAAGCTTCGCCTGTTGAACAAAAGAACCTGTCACTGGTTCGGTGAAATAATCACATGTTTTCTACCGATATATTCAGTAAATATATAGAAGAGGTCAATGGATTATTTCTGGTAGTCACTGATTGTCCAACATTTGTGATGGGATTGTTTGATGTAAAAGTGGACTGAAGCTGACTGTATAAGTCGTTGATGTCGAAACGTCTTTTTTAAAGTCGGACTTCCGTCTCCAAGATGGCGGATCTAGTCCACGTCCTCTCGATCGCTGCAGAAGATGCACCCAGGGTCTGATTAATTTCGGATCTTCTTTGCACTTTTCTGCGTTAAAGTCAAAATGATGATATGCTTGATACATCTGTGTCGCTAAAGCGAGGTCTTAGGCCGACAACATTCCGTTTTTGACGAATCAAGTGTTGTGAGTGAGACCTTCCACCGTCTAGACTTGATCTGTGCTTTACGTCACATTGGTGCTGTTAGAGTTCAAGACCGTTATTGGGATTCTTTGACGCAAGTTATTTCCGTGTTACACATTAATGTCAACTACTTCGTCAGCCGCAGATTTGTCTCTTTGGGGAATTTGCTTCGTGTTTTATTCGTCGCAGGCTGCTTACACTTGAGTAATCAGACATAAATCTAAAGGTTTCGAGATTATTTGTTCGGCGACATTGGTGTGTTCTACGTCATCGTAATGGTTCCCTAGACCGGCCGAGCGCAAATCTTACGGTCTGCTGTTTGATGTGCGACGCGGAAAATTTGACGTCTGACTGTGTGTCTATATGTTCGGAATTGGAGTCATCAACGATGGCCTAACATCATCAAGTGCTACGACGATCATCATTTTCAAGAGGACGTGACTTACCGGTATATGGGGATAGGCGGCGGGAACAATTGAAGGCTATGTATGAAAAGTGTTTCTTGTTGCAGTTTCCTCATATTCCAAGTCCGGCTTGTTGCAGGAGCTACTGAGTTAAGTGCTCTGTGCACACCGTGAGCTGTGTGTTTCATCCATTTTGATCATGTTTCGATATTCGGATTGTTTACGATGAATGATGATATCGTATGATGGAGAATAGATGGTTGTGTTCACTTTCTGTACGGTTTCGCCTATGTCTTTTGACGTGTGCTGAGACTGTTATGATGGGGACTACAGCTACCTTTCTTTGTTTGGGAGATGAGATAGTAATTCGGATGATTCCACTGGAAGGGACGGTTGAGCAATTATGGATTTTAATTCGCTTACAGTGATAACAGGGCCTTCCATAACCATAACCATAACTTTGAGAAAGAATTCTGTGAAAATAGTTGTTAGAATGGTGAACTTTGAGAAAGAATTCTGTGAAAATAGTTGTTAGAATGGTGAACTTTGAGAAAGAATTCTGTGAAAATAGTTGTTAGAATGGTGAACTTTGAGAAAGAATTCTGTGAAAATAGTTGTTAGAATGGTGAACTTTGAGAAAGAATTCTGTGAAGATAGTTGTTAGAATGGTGAACTTTGAGAAAGAATTCTGTGAAGATAGTTGTTAGAATGGTGAACTTTGAGAAAGAATTCTGTGAAAATAGTTGTTAGAATTTTTAACTTTGAGAAAGAATTCTGTAAAAATAGTTGTTAGAATGGTGAACTTTGAGAAAGAATTCTGTAAAAATAGTTGTTAGAATGGTGAACTTTGAGAAAGAATTCTGTGAAAATAGTTGTTAGAATGGTGAACTTTGAGAAAGAATTCTGTAAAAATAGTTGTTAGAATGGTGAACTTTGAGAAAGAATTCTGTGAAAATAGTTGTTAGAATGGTGAACTTTGAGAAAGAATTATGTAAAAATAGTTGTTAGAATGATGAACTTTGAGAAAGAATTCTGTGAAAATAGTTGTTAGAATGGTGAACTTTGAGAAAGAATTCTGTGGCGATAGTTGTTAGAATGGTGAACTTTGAGAAAGAATTCTGTGAAGATAGTTGTTAGAATGGTGAACTTTGAGAAAGAATTCTGTGAAAATAGTTGTTAGAATGGTGAACTTTGAGAAAGAATTCTGTGAAGATAGTTATTAGAATGGTGAACTTTGAGAAAGAATTCTGTGAAGATAGTTGTTAGAATGGTGAACTTTGAGAAAGAATTCTGTGAAAATAGTTGTTAGAATTTTGAACTTTGAGAAAGAATTATGTAAAAATAGTTGTTAGAATGGTGAACTTTGAGAAAGAATTCTGTAAAAATAGTTGTTAGAATGGTGAACTTTGAGAAAGAATTCTGTGAAAATAGTTGTTAGAATGGTGAACTTTCAGAAAGAATTATGTAAAAATAGTTGTTAGAATGGTGAACTTTCAGAAAGAATTCTGTAAAAATAGTTGATAGAATGGTGAACTTTGAGAAAGAATTCTGTGAAAATAGTTGTTAGAATGGTGAACTTTGAGAAAGAATTATGTAAAAATAGTTGTTAGAATGGTGAACTTTGAGAAAGAATTCTGTAAAAATAGTTGTTAGAATGGTGAATTTTGAGAAAGAATTCTGTAAAAATAGTTGTTAGAATGGTGAACTTTGAGAAAGAATTATGTAAAAATAGTTGTTAGAATGGTGAACTTTCAGAAAGAATTCTGTAAAAATAGTTGTTAGAATGGTGAATTTTGAGAAAGAATTCTGTAAAAATAGTTGTTAGAATGGTGAACTTTGAGAAAGAATTCTGTAAAAATAGTTGTTAGAATGGTGAATTTTGAGAAAGAATTATGTGAAAATAGTTGTTAGAATGGTGAACTTTGAGAAAGAATTATGTAAAAATGATTGTTAGAATGGTGAACTTTGAGAAAGAATTCTGTAAAAATAGTTGTTAGAATGGTGAACTTTGAGAAAGAATTCTGTAAAAATAGTTGTTAGAATGGTGAACTTTGAGAAAGAATTCAGCGAAAATAGCACGGACTAAACATGAATCTACTCCCCTGTGACTTCAAGATGAAATCCTTTGACTGGCGAACGCAACGGGAAGATGTGCCTCCATGACGTAGCGTTGGACGATATAGCCAGAACCTGCAACAAGGAACATGGACAGGTCAAAGGCGCGACACACTACACAAATGTCCATTGAACACAGTCACACAAGCACATGGATCCGCGACAACATGTATAATAAATTAGAAGGAATCTCTCTCTCTCTCCATATCGTCGTCCGTACAATCAAGTAAGGCGTGCACGGAGAGACCTGGTTAACATAATTGACCAACGCATTTTGGAGACCGCTATGACACATGATGGAGCGGATATGGGGCATTTCTTATTGCAATGAAACTAGTTCCGTGCATAGAATAGTCTATCTCTCTCTTTCTCTCTCTCTCTCTCTCTCTCTCTCTCTCTCTCTCTCTCTCTCTCTCTATCTATCTATCATTTATCTGCCCTTTAATTCCTTGCTTGTCGATCTAAATAGAAGTTTGCTAAGTGCATAGTCATTCGTTTTTAGCTTCATATTTGCTACAAGAAATAGTTGAAACATATTTGATGATGTAATATAGAAATCTAATATAAAATACATTTAAAATTGACTTTGCTGTTTCGTCTTCTTCCTAATGCATGTTGTGGAATGCTTTTTGCTCAAAGGCGTGCTTATGATTAAATGTGAAAATATTTTAATGTGTTCTTTCTTGCTGGATTTTATACCAAGAAAAAAAATGGCCGTGAGTTTAAAAACACACAGACAAGGAAAAGTTTGACAGTGACAGATATCACGTGATCTGAAAATACTCTTTTTTAGAAAAGAGGGCAATGAAAGATATGCTTTGTTCTTTACTGACGTCAGGTAGGAAGCTACGTCATAGACGAGGCACTAAAATGAAACCTGAATGATCTAAGAGCCGCATTCAACGAGCTGTGTGTGGAGGGCACACGATCTGAGATGGATCCAGTCACGCTGTGATTTTCTTGCAAAAGGCGAGCCTGATGAAATTAGAAAGGAAAGGGAGGAAGATATCTCAGTCAGATGTAAGGATAACGTATGGGGGCGGGGGGGGGGGAGAGAGAAAGGGGGATTCTACTGGGCCGAAGGCGTCACATCGCATAGAAATCTATGCATGTCTTGTGATACACAAGTAGGTTTTGTTTTTACTTTGAAAGGTTTCACTACACAAGTTTGCCACAAACTACAACTTTAAGAAGTGGAATTCAGAAAACTATGGTCACCACCAAAGAGGTGCCCATCACCAGATCAGGAGAGAAGAACGAACGTAAATGTCGACATGGCATGTTGTAGGATAAACTCTCAGCCTGAGTTTACGTGGTTGTCTTGTGTCGCTAGTTTACGATACAGCTGTGGTATCTCCGCCTTTAGGCCTGTAACATCCGCTTCCAGCATTGTTTATTTAGGTTGTAACATCTTTTGATAGGAGGAAACCTCTAACGGGTGGTAAAATGGCACTTGTGGTATATGACTGTTGGTACTTGTGGTTTATGATTATTGGTACTTGTGTTATATGACCATTGGAACGTGTGGTATATGATTGTTGGTACTCGTGGTATATGACTGCTGGTACTTGAGGTATACGTCTGGGGGTACTTATGGTATATGACTATTAGTACTTGTGATATGTGACTGGTGGTGCCTATGATATATGATTGTCGGTAATTGTAGTTCATGACTCTTGGTACTTGTGGTATATGAATGTTGGTCTTCTTCTTCTTCTTCCTTCCTTCCTCATCTGCCTTTCAGCGTCGAGGGGTTGGTACTTGTGGTATATGACAGTTGGTATGTGTGGTATATGACTGTTGACACTTGTGTGAAATGGATGTTGGTATGTGTGGTATATGACTGTTGGTACTTGTGATATATGACTGTTGACACTTGTGTGAAATGGATGTTGGTACTTGTGGTATATTACTGTTGACACTTGTGTGAAATGGATGTTTGTACGTGTGGTATTTGGCAGTTGGTACGTGTGGTATATGACTTTTGACACTTGTGTGAAATGGATGTTGGTACTTGTGGTATATGACTGTTGACACTTGTGTGAAATGGATGTTGGTACGTGTGGTATTTGGCTGTTGGTACGTGCGGTATATGACTGTTGACACTTGTGTGAAATGGATGTTGGTACGTGTGGTATGTGGCTGTTGGTACTTGTGTATATGACTGTTGACACTTGTGTGAAATGGATGTTGGTACGTGTGGTATGTGGCTGTTGGTACTTGTGTATATGACTGTTGACACTTGTGTGAAATGGATGTTGGTACGTGTGGTATGTGGCTGTTGGTACTTGTGTATATGACTGTTGACACTTGTGGGAAATGGATGTTGGTACGTGTGGTATGTGGCTGTTGGTACTTGTGTATATGACTGTTGACACTTGTGTGAAATGGATGTTGGTACTTGTGTATATGACTGTTGACACTTGTGGTATGTGGCTGTTGGTACTTGTGTATATGACTGTTGACACTTGTGTGAAATGGATGTTGTTACTTGTAGTATATGACTGTTGGTATGTGTGGTATATGACTGTTGACACTTGTGGTATTTGACTGTTGGTATGTGTGGTATATGACTGTTGACACTTGTGTGAAATGACTGTTGGTATGTGTGGTATATGACTGTTGGTATGTGTGGTATATGACTGTTGACACGTGTGTGAAATGAGTGTTGGTATGTGTGGTATATGACTGTTGGTATGTGTGGTATATGACTGTTGACACTTGTGGTATATGACTGTTGGTATGTGAGGTATATGACTGTTGACACTTGTGGTATATGACTTTTGGTATGTGTGGTATATGACTGTTGACACTTGTGTGAAATGACTGTTGGTATGTGTGGTATATTGTTATAGTGTTGTGATGTTCTTTGTTCTTTATCTTTCTATAGTGGCTAGTACTTCAATGATCACAACACACAATATGATATATAATAGACTTGCACATAAAGTCTCTCTTCAATGTTCACTATTAATGTTTATTGGTATGGAACATTGTTCATCAACATCTTCATTTTCTTACAAACTTGTGAGTCTACTTACGACATGTAGAATATATGTAACACAATGGAACACAATTCTTGGACACTTGTAAAACAACTTCTACTGATAACTTCTCTAGTGTCTTAATAATCTATTACTGACTTATGACTGTAACTTGTAGATTTCTAACTGTTCTTACTAACTCCATCAAAACTTATTACTACACTTCCAACTTAACTTTCTAACTGTTCTGACTCTAACTGTTAACTGGCTAACTGCCTTTAGCAGTTCGGCCGAAGCCGTTTTAACTGACTCAGTCTACATTCTACTTCTAATTCTCTGGCTTGACTTCTCCTCTGTCCTAACTTAACTGACTTTAAATACTCCTCAACTCTCTTCTACCTGCGAGATGGTGACCAATAAGATCATCGCAAATTGACCACTCCAACGTGATCTGGTCACTCAATGTTTACGTGTCCAGTGTCCACCATCTGTGACTCACCTGAACTCGCAACTTCTCATGACTCATTTGGAATAATCTTTGTCACAACAAGCTATTTGTGAACCATCTTCCCATGACCTAATGGGATAACGTTACTCCATGAGCTGACCTCTCCTGGTCATGATTCACTCATGCTAACACAATGAATAACCACTTTGTTGTTGTGAACATGATGGACACTCGTGGAGATCTGACAATAACACCACGAGGTCGTTGCGTGATGGTCATCCTCACAACCACTGGGCGTATGTGTCGTTCCACTATTCTGGACCTCTCCTTCGGTGCGTGTCACTACCCACCCTCTACAACAGGTGAGTAGGGATCATGGAAAATCCCATCGCTTTGTCCAATTACTCTGAACCTCACTCCTTCCTCCAGGTTACTACCCTTCTCCTATAACCTCTACTGTAACTAAACTTCTGACTCACTAGTTATACTGAAATACCATCATTATAGTTAAATCTGCTGGTCGCCACTATATGATACTGCTATCGTCTATTTGAGAAGCGGTAGCTTCCACCAGCTTCACTGTTACATTATCTCCCCCTAATGTCCAGATTTACATACGCAGTATTAAATTTTGTAACATCATAATAAAAATAGTAACAGTATACATATATACATCTTTGAATTCTATGGTCTACTAACTGATAACATGCAATAGCAGATTCTAAGTCATGTGAGTAAAATGTTTCTCTAAATAATTGTCACAATATAACATTCATTCTTTAATAATACATAAGCATCAACACAATCTAGGAGACAATAAGGTATTGAGCAATAAAAATTATTTGTAACCAAAAAAAATGTAACATTTCCAAGGGACTTAATTTTTCAAAATATGTCCAGTTGTGTCCCCTGATAATAAAAAAATTCAAGTCTTCTTGAGCATTCTAACTACTTCTGATGACTGATTGCCAGCTTCTTGAGGAGAGCTACATTACAGGCATCAGCAGAACCTCTGTCGACTGGCATCTGTGATCCCAGTATCAAAATCTAAGAATAAACTCATAGAAAAAAACAAACCATTTACAACATTCATTATCATGCATCATTATTACGAGTCTTTATGCTTTAGAACATATCCGCTCAATTGACATAGAACATATACTGACAAAACTTAGACAATGCACATATCTCCGGAGATCACAATCACAACACGATCACCAACCACACTTAGCTTGAGCAATAATATATCAATATACATACATATATATCTTCAGACTTATCTATTTACAACATACCCTCTTTGAGCCTCATTTTAAAACTCAACTTCTTCATGATACTCTCTTTTAGTATCTCCTCTCTACTCTCAATATCAGAATTATCTGGATACAGTCCACTTGACAGCATCTGCTAGTCATTAATTTGACTCAGAATAATCTGAGATTAATCCATTAATCTCTTGTATTCACACAGGACTACTATTCAGTCTCAATATATCATGATACTCTTGTAGTATCTTCTAAGGCTCAAGATCAGAATTATCTGGACACCGTCCACTTGACAGTATCTATCAGTCATATTCATTTATTCGACTCAGATATTTCTATTTACATCTCTTATACTCATAGGACTACCATTTAGTCTCTATAACTTCTGGAAACTCTCTCAAGTTCCATCTTTTTCTATTCCTCATAATGCTCTATTTCTGTGTATGTATCTTCATATCTGTACAGACTTTGTCATTCGACAACAGAATATATATATCGCATCAACCTCTCAGGTTCTCATTACTTCTTCATCTCACTATCTTATATAGCTTCTCTTTTCATGTAACTTTTCTATGAGTTATCACTCAGTTACATGATTAATTTCACAACTTAGAATTCTCCTTGAGGTTCTCTCAATAATTCTCTCATTTCTCTGACTTCTTGTAAGTCTCCTATAATTCCCTCATGTAACCTTTCTATGAGTTATCACTCGGTACATGTTTCACATGAGTCTCTTCCTGACTCTTTTTCTCATGATACTTCTCCTAGTATCACCTTTATCACCTAACTTCCTTTTAGGTCTCACTCAACACAGGTTATCACTTTGTCTTTTCTCATTACCTATTATTGGTCAGTTGTTCCTTGGATTACCATCCAACTTCGCCAGTTTAAGAACTCTGACCAACTCGTAGTTAGTACCATATGTTTCACATTGGTAACTCTTAACTTCTAGTTCATCTGAGGTAATCTCTGTTTCCTCAGCTCTCTTGTCTTCTATATTCTCTTGACACTACTATCATCTCCAGACATTCTCTATAAATCATCTCTTGTTTGTCCATTCTGAGTTCTCTTAACTCTAGGTACGCTAAGACTTCTGCGTCTGTAAATAGCGTCCTCTCAACTCGACTCAAGCCTTAATTAAGCCAATGTAAACATGGTTATCACCATTTTTTATTCGTTACTTCGGGTGACTCACTCCCCAAGTGGTCACCTATATGGCTTAACTACATTCTGGCTTCTCATTAGTCAGTCATCACAGGTAAACTTAACTCTTTATAATTTATTTCCTGCTTACATAGTATACATTAACTTCTCTTATTGAAGCGTAGACCCGTTTAGTCTCCTTCATTCAAGTTCCACCTATTTCTTATTGAATCATAAGACCCGTTTAGTCTTATACAGTTCCATCTAATTCTTATTGAAGCGTAAGACCCGTTTAGTCTCATACTTGAATCACATCTTCTCCTATGATTTCTTCCTTGCTGGCTAAATCTAAAGTTCCATTCATTGTCGTAAGATCCTTCTTAAGTCAATATAATTAATCATCTGTCCTCTGTTGGCTAGTCCTTCAATGAAAATATTTATGATCTGTCACTGGATATCACCTCTTCCACCAGATCTCACAAATGCCCTTTTCCGTTAGACCAATACTCTGTCTCCGTATATATACACAGGCATTAATTCTACCTTACCTTCCCATGAATGTGGATACTTCATCCGATCAAGTCTTGAAAGTTATATTCTTTAGGTCTCTCCAATTCAGTGTTAAGTCTGCAAATTCTCTACACTCTCCCTCCGTCCTCTTAAGTTTGATGGCAGGTTTATCGTCAGTCGCAGTTCATTCAGCGTTTCGGTTGTGGGGTCTACTGTGGTTGCCATGTTTCCTATAATACCTACCTCTCCCTTCTATTGATAGAACAACAATTAAAATTTATTATATGTTATATTACATGTACTAATTATCAGCACTTTATGAGCTCTGGCCTCAGTCTCTGAAATAAACAGAAATTATTATTAATTTCCCTGTGGAATAAAAACAGTGTAGTCTAAAAATTATTATTATTTAATTTCCCTGTGGAATAACCAATGTAGTATTTCAAACACTATTAAAAAATACATCCAGTACAATTTAAAAAATGGTTACAGAACAATATAAAATAGGGTATGTCACCTTATCAATAATAATAATTAAAATAATAATTATTTAACCAAACTTAACTACATAATAACAGAACACTATTTTAAAAACTGTCAACCAGCTGTTTAAAAAAACTTGTTTACAATATTCGCTGGTATATTAATTAATAATACTTTCTAAAAATCATTAATTAATTAATTACTTAACAAACTACTTAATAAATTAATTAATTACTAATTACTTAATAAATAAATTATTGTTTCTCAGTTGTTGATGATCGGTTCCTTCTGGTCTTCTAATGTCTAATGTTAATTTATTTTAATTTAATTTCTAACACACGCGAATGGCCATTGTAACACTGAAATATTAACACTCTTACTTGTTACTTGACTTGTTTCTCTAAATAAAGACTACACCACTTGAAATTATTAATTATCAATCACAATTCACAATTTTCCTCAATAAATTGCCACCTGAGAAAATCCGACACATGTTCGACAATGACAAATGTGTCGGGAGTTATCTGACGATGACGATATTCTGTTGAGAGTTATGCCTCTTCCTGAATACTTTCAAAATAAACACTGTGGTGGGTCACAGTTCAAAGGTCGGACTCATTGATGAACTTTGAATCTCAGGTGGACGAAACAATGATTTGTTGCAACTTGACGCTATGACTTGATACCAACAAAACAGGTAATATTGACTGACAATTTGACAATCTCTTGGCTGGTCAGATTTAATGCTGAATAAAATTGTAGTGCCTCTCTCATAGACACTTGACACAGGTAAATTTCAGACTTGTAACAGCTTAATTTGACTTTTTGACCCTTGCGGACTTCTCCATGCACAACTGGACAGACACAGGTAAATTTGTTGACGTATAAACTCTTGACCTCAGCGGCGGTACACGGTGATTTCCCAAGTTGTAGACTAGACAGGCTTTTTATTCTTCCATTAACTTTCTGTCATTAATTTATTTGGTTTCTCTCCGCGACAACTCAGGTTCATCCTGGTCACGGCACCAAATCTTTTATTAAATGTTATAGTGTTGTGATGTTCTTTGTTCTTTATCTTTCTATAGTGGCTAGTACTTCAATGATCACAACACACAATATGATATATAATAGACTTGCACATAAAGTCTCTCTTCAATGTTCACTATTAATGTTTATTGGTATGGAACATTGTTCATCAACATCTTCATTTTCTTACAAACTTGTGAGTCTACTTACGACATGTAGAATATATGTAACACAATGGAACACAATTCTTGGACACTTGTAAAACAACTTCTACTGATAACTTCTCTAGTGTCTTAATAATCTATTACTGACTTATGACTGTAACTTGTAGATTTCTAACTGTTCTTACTAACTCCATCAAAACTTATTACTACACTTCCAACTTAACTTTCTAACTGTTCTGACTCTAACTGTTAACTGGCTAACTGCCTTTAGCAGTTCGGCCGAAGCCGTTTTAACTGACTCAGTCTACATTCTACTTCTAATTCTCTGGCTTGACTTCTCCTCTGTCCTAACTTAACTGACTTTAAATACTCCTCAACTCTCTTCTACCTGCGAGATGGTGACCAATAAGATCATCGCAAATTGACCACTCCAACGTGATCTGGTCACTCAATGTTTACGTGTCCAGTGTCCACCATCTGTGACTCACCTGAACTCGCAACTTCTCATGACTCATTTGGAATAATCTTTGTCACAACAAGCTATTTGTGAACCATCTTCCCATGACCTAATGGGATAACGTTACTCCATGAGCTGACCTCTCCTGGTCATGATTCACTCATGCTAACACAATGAATAACCACTTTGTTGTTGTGAACATGATGGACACTCGTGGAGATCTGACAATAACACCACGAGGTCGTTGCGTGATGGTCATCCTCACAACCACTGGGCGTATGTGTCGTTCCACTATTCTGGACCTCTCCTTCGGTGCGTGTCACTACCCACCCTCTACAACAGGTGAGTGGGGATCATGGAAAATCCCATCGCTTTGTCCAATTACTCTGAACCTCACTCCTTCCTCCAGGTTACTACCCTTCTCCTATAACCTCTACTGTAACTAAACTTCTGACTCACTAGTTATACTGAAATACCATCATTATAGTTAAATCTGCTGGTCGCCACTATATGATACTGCTATCGTCTATTTGAGAAGCGGTAGCTTCCACCAGCTTCACTGTTACAATATGACTGTTGACACTTGTGTGAAATGACTGTTGGTATGTGTGGTATATGACTGTTGACACTTGTGTGAAATGACTGTTGGTATGTGTGGTATATGACTGTTGACACTTGTGGTATATGACTGTTGGTATGTGTGGTATATGACTGTTGACACTTGTGGTATATGACTGTTGGTATGTGTGGTATATGACTGTTGACACTTGTGTGAAATGACTGTTGATATGTGTGTTATATGACTGTTGGTATGTGTGGTATACGACTGTTGGTATGTGTGGTATATGACTGTTGGTATGTGTGGTATATGACTGTTGATATGTGTGGTATATGACTGTTGATATGTGTGGTATATGACTGTTGACACGTGTATGAAATGACTGTTGGTTCATGACTATATGAACTTGTGTAAAATGAATGTTTATACCCCTGTTATATTAGTGTTGACACCTATGTGAAATGACTGTTAAAACTTGTGTGAAATGACTGTTGAAACTTGTGTGAAATGATTGTTTATACTTGTGTGAGATGACTGTTGATACTTGTGAGAAATGACTGTTGATACTTGTGTGAAATGACTGTTCATACTTGTGTGAAATAACTGTTCATACTTGTGTGAAATGACTGTTGATACTTGTGTGAAATGACTGTTGATACTTATGTGAAATGACTGTTGATACTTATGTGAAATGACTGTTGATACTTGTGTGAAATAACTGTTGATACTTGTGTGAAATGACTGTTGATACTTATGTGAAATGACTGTTGATACTTGTGTGAAATGACTGTTCATACTTGTGTGAAATGACTGTTCATACTTGTGTGAAATTACTGTTCATACTTATGTGAAATAACTGTTGATACTTGTGTGAAATGACTGTTCCTACTTGTGTGAAATGACTGTTGATACTTGTGTGAAATGACTGTTCATACTTGTGTGAAATGACTGTTCATACTTATGTGAAATAACTGTTGATACTTGTGTGAAATGACTGTTCATACTTATGTGAAATGACTGTTGATACTTGTGTGAAATGACTGTTGATACTTGTGTGAAATGACTGTTGATACTTGTGTGAAATGACTGTTCATACTTATGTGAAATAACTGTTGATACTTGTGTGAAATGACTGTTCATACTTGTGTGAAATAACTGTTGATACTTATGTGAAATGACTGTTCATACTTGTGTGAAATGACTGTTGATACTTGTGTGAAATGACTGTTCATACTTCTGTGAAATAATTGTTCATATTTGTGTGAAATGACTGTTGATACTAGTGTGAGATGACTGTTGATACTTGTGTGAAATGACTGTTGATACTTGTGTGAAATGACTGTTGATACTTGTGTGAAATGACTGTTGATACTTGTGTGAAATGACTGTTGATACTTGTGTGAAATGACTGTTGATACTTGTGTGAAATGACTGTTGATACTTGTGTGAAATAATTGTTCATACTTGTGTGAAATGACTGTTGATACTTGTGTGAAATGACTGTTGATACTTGTGTGAAATGACTGTTGATACTTGTGTGAGATGACTGTTGATACTTGTGTGAAATGACTGTTGATACTTGTGTGAAATGACTGTTGATACTTGTGTGAAATGACTGTTGATACTTGTGTGAGATGACTGTTGATACTTATGTGAAATGACTGTTCATACTTGTGTGAGATGACTGTTGATACTTATGTGAAATGACTGTTCATACTTGTGTGAAATGACTAGCACGCATCAGAAACGGATCTTCACGATGAGTGAGTGAGAGACAGGGATCACTTGAGCCATTCACACGGACCATCATTCCAAGAGCACAGGAAAGGTGAGGTCACAAGATACATTAAAACATCACTAGGATGTGTCAGCTTTTACGTCTGTGAGGTCACAAGATACATTAAAACATCACTAGGATGTGTCAGCTTTTACGTCTGTGAGGTCACAAGATACATTAAAACATCACTAGGATGTGTCAGCTTTTACGTCTGTGAGGTCACAAGATAAATTAAAACATCACTAGGATGTGTCAGCTTTTACGTTTGTGAGGTCACAAGATAAATTAAAACATCACTAGGATGTGTCAGCTTTTACGTCTGTGAGGTCACAAGATAAATTAAAACATCACTAGGATGTGTCAGCTTTTACGTCTGTGAGGTCACAAGATACATTAAAACATCACTAGGATGTGTCAGCTTTGACCTCTACGAGGTCACAAGCTACATTATAAAATCACTAGAATGTGTCAGCTTTGACCTCTGTGAGATCACATTTTGAATGTATTTTAATGATTACGTTTGATAGCTTTAGTTACTGTCTGGAGATCTGCTGATTTATTGTTTCAGATTTGTAGGAACTACTGTCTGGAGATCTGCTGATTTATTGTTTCAGATCTGTAGGAACTACTGTCTGGAGATCTGCTGATTTATTGTTTCAGATCTGTAGGAACTACTGTCTGGAGATCTGCTGATTTATTGTTTCAGATTTGTAGGAACTACTGTCTGGAGATCTGATGATTTATTGCTTCAGATTTGTAGGAACTACTGTCTGGAGATCTGATGATTTATTGTTTCAGATTTGTAGAAACTACTGTCGGTTTTCGTTCCTGTTGAAGACATTTTGGTCGTAACGTTTGTTTTGTTTTGTTTTCTCTTGATCACAAAGCTGAGATATCCAGTTTGGCGTGGCTCTACATGCTTGTTCTTTTGCTGAGATCACATGACTCGAGCTAGTCACTTCTTTGTTTTAATTCCTCCAGATGTTACCTGTACAGGTGTCAGCAAATCTACTACACGTGTCTGCTTTATTTCAATTCATTAATATCCTGCCTTATATGTCTCCATTGATAGACAGTTACTACAAATGTCTGCTTTCTCCGCGTAGATGGACACTACAAATGTTTGCTTTCTCCGCGTAGATGGACACTACAAATGTCTGCTTTCTCCGCGTAGATGGATACTACAAATGTCTGCTTTCTCCGCGTAGATGGACACTACAAATGTCTGCTTTCTCCGCGTAGATGGACACTACAAATGTTTGCTTTCTCCGCGTAGATGGACACTACAAATGTCTGCTTTCTCCGCGTAGATGGACACTACAAATGTCTGATTTCTCCTCGTAGATGGACACTACAAATGTCTGCTTTCTCCGCAAAGAAGGACACTCACTACAAATGTCTGCTATCTCAGCCCATTGATCTGCAAGCCTCTCCCAAGATCGTACTAAGCGAGACTGTGCGCGAGTACTGGCAGCCTGTAATCGTGGAAGCAAAACTCTTTCAAGTAGACGAACCCTAACTGACTGAACGTGAGCAATTGTAAGTGTAAGCGGAGAGTAACAGATCAATGAGCCAAACTGTTATTTAGTCACGCGATTTTCACAGCGACATTATCGACTTTATTGATCCCTTGAAATGTTCGAAAATAATTGATCAGAATTTATGCAATAATTTCATGCCATTCAACTCCATCGAAAATTACCAGATGTGGTTAACCGAGTTATCAACCGAGTTATCATCCGAGTTATCATCCGAGTTATCAACCGAGTTATCAACCGAGTTATCAACCGATGACACCGATCTGAACAGTTCGAAGATGGCAGTCTTCCTCGTGTCGATAAATGCGGTGTGAACATCATCAAGTACCATGCCTGCTGGCGTAGGTGATCATGTCTCTCCACAACTTTTGATCTCGACAGTTATTTACCATTTCTGCTGTTGACCTTCTGCCAAGCCATTCTCTTAAGTTGTCTGATATCTTTTCTCTTTGCTTCCCTCTATCTCTTCGTCCCTCAACTTTTCCAGCTGTCACAATATATTCCTGCTGTTCCCTTCTCATTACATGGCCAAAAAATGATGATTGTTTTTTTTATAATAATATATATTAGCTTTCTTTATTTTTGCTTTGGCCTCTTTCAGAAAGTTGTCATTACTCTTCTTAGCTGTCCATGGTATTCTCAACATTGTTCTATAATACTACATCTCTACAGCCTTCAGTGATTTTCTTGTATGTTGTCCATGATTCACATCTTTATGTTAAGAATGGCTCTACATAACATTTACGAACACCTTTTTCTTGTTCCTGTTGTCAAAAATGGATTGTACAGTTTCTTCCTCATCTTTTTGGAAAGCTGCTATTGCCTGAACCATTCTGCATCTCACCTTTGTTGTACATCTTCAATCTGAGTTTAACATTGTTCCCAGATATTTAAATTCATTTACCTGTTTTAATATTGTTCCACTTGTCTTTATTGTGCAATGCAGTGATGTCTTTGTCTTGTTTTGCTACCATTACTTCTGTCTTGCTTGCTATTAAGTCTGAGTCCTTTATATGTTGCTTTCCTTCACTATAATATCTAGCATTTACATGTGATACTTATAATAAAAGTCGCTGCTGCGAGACGTGAGAGTAGTGTCCCCTGTGTGAGCTCACAGCACTCTTGTCTAGAGTAGTGTCCCCTGTGTGAGCTCACAGCACTCTTGTCTAGAGTAGTGTCCCCTGTGTGAGCTCACAGCACTCTTGTCTAGAGTAGTGTCCCCTGTGTGAGCTCATAGCACTCTTGTCTAGAGTAGTGTCCCCTGTGTGAGCTCATAGCACTCTTGTCTAGAGTAGTGTCCCCTGTGTGAGCTCACAGCACTCTTGTCTAGAGTAGTGTCCCCTGTGTGAGCTCACAGCACTCTTGTCTAGAGTAGTGTCCCCTGTGTGAGCTCATAGCACTCTTGTCTAGAGTAGTGTCCCCTGTGTGAGCTCATAGCACTCTTGTCTAGAGTAGTGTCCCCTGTGTGAGCTCATAGCACTCTTGTCTAGAGTAGTGTCCCCTGTGTGAGCTCATAGCACTCTTGTCTAGAGTAGTGTCCCCTGTGTGAGCTCATAGCACTCTTGTCTAGAGTAGTGTCCCCTGTGTGAGCTCATAGCACTCTTGTCTAGAGTAGTGTCCCCTGTGTGAGCTCATAGCACTCTTGTCTAGAGTAGTGTCCCCTGTGTGAGCTCATAGCACTCTTGTCTAGAGTAGTGTCCCCTGTGTGAGCTCATAGCACTCTTGTCTAGAGTAGTGTCCCCTGTGTGAGCTCATAGCACTCTTGTCTAGAGTAGTGTCCCCTGTGTGAGCTCATAGCACTCTTGTCTAGAGTAGTGTCCCCTGTGTGAGCTCATAGCACTCTTGTCTAGAGTAGTGTCCCCTGTGTGAGCTCATAGCACTCTTGTCTAGAGTAGTGTCCCCTGTGTGAGCTCATAGCACTCTTGTCTAGAGTAGTGTCCCCTGTGTGAGCTCATAGCACTCTTGTCTAGAGTAGTGTCCCCTGTGTGAGCTCATAGCACTCTTGTCTAGAGTAGTGTCCCCTGTGTGAGCTCATAGCACTCTTGTCTAGAGTAGTGTCTCCTGTGTGAGCTCATAGCACTCTTGTCTAGAGTAGTGTCCCCTGTGTGAGCTCATAGCACTCTTGTCTAGAGTAGTGTCCCCTGTGTGAGCTCATAGCACTCTTGTCTAGAGTAGTGTCCCCTGTGTGAGCTCATAGCACTCTTGTCTAGAGTAGTGTCCCCTGTGTGAGCTCACAGCACTCTTGTCTAGAGTAGTGTCCCCTGTGTGAGCTCACAGCACTCTTGTCTAGAGTAGTGTCCCCTATGTGAGCTCACAGCACTCTTGTCTAGAGTAGTGTCCCCTATGTGAGCTCACAGCACTCTTGCCTAGAGTAGTGTCCCCTATGTGAGCTGCAGCACTCTTGTCTAGAGTAGTGTCCCCTGTGTGAGCTCACAACACTCTTGTCTAGAGTAGTGTCCCCTGTGTGAGCTGCAGCACTCTTGTCTAGAGTAGTGTCCCCTGTGTGAGCTGCAGCACTCTTGTCTAGAGTAGTGTCCCCTATGTTAGCTCACAGCACTCTTGTCTAGAGTAGTGTCCCCTGTGTGAGCTCACAGCACTCTTGTCTAGAGTAGTGTCCCCTATGTGAGCTCACAGCACTCTTGTCTAGAGTAGTGTCCCCTGTGTGAGCTCACAGCACTCTTGTCTAGAGTAGTGTCGCCTGTGTGAGCTCACAGCACTCTTGTCTAGAGTAGTGTCCCCTATGTGAGCTCACAGCACTCTTGTTTACCACTCCTCGCCATCTCAAGCTACCCTACCTGTAATGTACTAATGTGCACGTCACAATTTAAATTATGTATGTTTATCAGTATTCTTTTTTTTTTTTTACCTTTCAGCTCCCTGTGGAGCATAGGTCTTCAACAAATACTTCTCAAGCATTTCAGTTTCTTGCTATTCTTGTAAGACCATTTCATGTCTTCCCCATTATATTCATCTCTGCTTCTATCTGTTTTCTATATATCTCAATTTAGTCTCCAAGAAAATTTTAGTCTTCCTCTTTGTCTTTTTCCTTGGGGATTCAAAAAAGGGCCTGTTGTGTAATATTCTCAGTTGGATTCCGCAGTGTGTGTCCTATCCAATGTCACCGTCTTCGCTGTATCTCTTTATCCACTGGTATTTAGTGGTACTTTTCCATAATTCTATGTTATTGATTTTGTCCTGCCATCTCCATTCTTTTATTCTGCGCAAGCATCCATTAATGAAGGTCTGTATCTTTATGATTGTCATTTTTCTTGTTCTCCATGTTTCACAGCCATATAATAGGAGTGACTTAACAATTATTAATAGTTATTATAGTATCATTATGTATTATTATGTATTATTATTAGTTAGTATTATAATTATAGATTCCTTTTTCATTGTTATTTTATCATGCTATACCAGCAGGAGCGGGCGATCACGTCCTTTCACAATTTTTTATGTGCAATGTTATTTATATTTTATTTATACACACATATATATATATATATATATATATATATATACACTCGTATTGATTGATATCGTTATTTATTGACAGTTTCATCGACTTATCATCGTTATTGCACACCGGAGAACGAGGCATTCTATGAAAGTGCAATGGATGTACTATAGAAGTAATAGGTAGATATTAGAGAGAGTTCAAGGAAGTATTACATAGCTACTGGGGGGAATCTACTCTTATAGTGGTTCTTGTAGGGTACTGAGAGAAACAACTCTTATAGTGGTTCTTGTAGGGTACTGGGAGAAAAAACTCTTATAGTGTTTCTTGTAGGGTACTGGGAGAAACAACTCTTATAGTGGTTCTTGTAGGGTACTGGGAGAAAATACGGATATAGTGATTCTTGTAGGGTACTGGGAGAAACAACTGATATAGTGGTTCTTGTAGGGTACTGGGAGAAACAACTCTTATAGTGGTTCTTGTAGGGTACTAGGAGAAAATACGGATATAGTGATTCTTGTAGGGTACTGGGAGAAACAACTGATATAGTGGTTCTTGTAGGGTACTGGGAGAAACAACTGATATAGTGGTTCTTGTAGGGTACTGGGAGAAACAACTGATACAGTGGTTATTGTAGGGTACTGGGAGAAACAACTGATACAGTGGTTCTTGTAGGGTACTGGGAGAAACAACTGATATAGTGGTTCTTGTAGGGTACTGGGAGAAACAAAGTGGTTCTTGTAGGGTACCGGGAGGAACAACTGATACAGTGGTTATTGTAGGGTACTGGGAGAAACAACTGATATAGTGTTTCTTGTAGGGTACTGGGAGAAAAAACTCTTATAGTGGTTCTTGTAGGGTACTGGGAGAAACAACTCTTATAGTGGTTCTTGTAGGGTACTGGGAGGAACAACTGATATAGTGGTTCTTGTAGGGTACTGGTAGAAACAACTCTTATAGTGGTTCTTGTAGGGTACTGGGAGAAATAACTCTTATAGTGGTTCTTGTAGGGTACTGGGAGAAACAACTCTTATAGTGGTTCTTGTAGGGTACTGGGAGGAACAACTCTTATAGAGGTTCTTGTAGGGTACTGGGAGAAACAACTCTTATAGAGGTTCTTGTAGGGTACTGGGAGAAACAACTCTTATAGTGGTTCTTGTAGGGTACTGGGAGAAACAACTCTTATAGTGGTTCTTGTAGGGTACTGGGAGAAACAACTCTTATAGTGGTTCTTGTAGGGTACTGGGAGAAACAACTGATATAGTGGTTCTTGTAAGGTACTGGGAGAAACAACTCTTATAGTGGGTCTTGTAGGGTACTGGGAGAAACAACTCTTATAGTGGGTCTTGTAAGGTACTGGGAGAAACAACTCTTATAGTGGGTCTTGTAGGGTATTGGGAGAAACATATTTTAGTGGTAGTATAAATATAGTATCAGGGGTGTAGTATCGATGTTCTAAGGAGATGTGAGAGTTCTATAACGAATCTTCTAGATGTAGAATCTACATTTAGGTCATACTAATCCAAAACATATGAGCATCAATACATTTGTCTCTCTACGACACGTGACAGATTTCTTTATTTTCCTTCTATCTTTTCTCAAATTGTGACCATCTTAAAATAAATAAATGAGAGTAGAATTTCTGTGACATGCGTCATCGACGAAACAACAATAGCAATCTTGATTGTTTGTTTCTTAACAATCAAGCAAGAACATCGTAAGTTTGTTTCTAATGCCCCGGCATGATTGACATACCACATGGAAGTGTTGCATTCCCAAAGTGCATTTAAAACATCACATTGAGCAAACAAAGTGGGACACATAATGTTGACATCACATAGAGCAAACAAAGTGGGACACATAATGTTGACATCACATAGAGCAAACAAAGTGGGACACATAATGTTGACATCACATAGAGCAAACAAAGTGGGACACATAATGTTGACATCACATAGAGCAAACAAAGTGGGACACATAATGTTGACATCACATAGAGCAAACAAAGTGGGACACATAATGTTGACATCACATAGAGCAAACAAAGTGGGACACATAATGTTGACATTATATTGAGCAAACAAAGTGGGACACATAATGTTGACATCACATAGAGCAAACAAAGTGGGACACATCATGTTGACATTACATTGAGCAAACAAAGTGGGACACATAATGTTGACATCACATAGAGCAAACAAAGTGGGACACATAATGTTGACATCACATAGAGCAAACAAAGTGGGACACATAATGTTGACATCACATAGAGCAAACAAAGTGGGACACATAATGTTGACATCAACTAGAGCAAACAAAGTGGGACACATAATGTTGACATCACATAGAGCAAACAAAGTGGGACACATAATGTTGACATTATATTTAAACCAATGTTACATTGTCTTCCGGGAGGCTAATTCGTGTTCAGTTGATAAATTGACAAAATCATTAAAATAGGAGCAACATCGAACTATTTAAAGTACCAGAAGTCATTATTTCATTCCTCTTCTTCTTCTTCTTTCCTTCCTCATCTGCCTTTCAGCGTCGAGGGGAGATATAATTTGCGGTCTTTTGCTCTTCTGTTCGCCTCTGCTGCTGTTATGTTTCCTAGTGCTTCTAATATTCCATCGATCCATCTTTTTCGTGGTCGACCCTTGGGTCTGTTGTTCTCACAACGTTTGTTGAAGGCTCGTTGTGTTGTGTTTTGTTCTTTCTGCCTTGTCACGTGGCCGAACCATTTTATCTGTTGTTTCCTTATATATTCTATGGCTGGGGCTATTCCAAGCTTTTTTCTCAGTTCTACATTTCTGATCTTATCTCTCAGACTGTTTCCTGTCATTCGTCTAAAACACTTCATCTCTGTAGAGGTTATTTTTCTTATTGTTCTTGCATCTAGAGTCCAGGTCTGGCATTGGTAGCACAACGTTGGAATGAAGATTGTATTGTATAGTGCTCGTTTTGCCTCCAGAGTTATTTCCTTGTTGGACAATAGTGGTGATAACTGTCCGATGATTTGACAAGCTTTGTTGCATCTTGATTCTATCTCTGCTGTTTGGGAATTGTCGTTTGTCATTAGACTTCCTAGGTATTTGAATTCCTCTACTTGTTTTAGTTGTCTGCCTTCTATAGTTATGTTGATGTTCTGTTTATTTTTGGCGACATTCATGACTTCTGTTTTGTTGATGTTGATTTTCATGTTGTATTTTGTTCCTAAGATGTTGAGTTTGTTTAAGTGTTCTTGTAGGTCTTCTATTGTTTCATGTATTAGTGCCTGATCGTCTGCAAATAGAAGCGCGTTGATCTCCTCTGTCTCTGATGGGTTGGCTAGCTTGCATATATGGTCCATGTATGTAATAAACAGTAGGGGGGATAGTTCGCACCCCTGTCTTACACCTGATCTAACTTCGAAGTGGTCTGTGTAGCCTGTTGCTGTTCTGACCCTGCAGCTGCTGTTGGCGTAGAGACTTTTAATAATGTTGGTTAGATGTTGGCTTACTCCGTATGTTGTTAGTATCTCCCACAGTTGTTCTCTGTTTACTCTGTCGAATGCTTTTTCCTGGTCAATGAAGGCTATGTATAAATTTTGGTTGTGTTCTGTCGTTTTTTCTGCAAGCTGTTTTAGTGTGAATAGTGCGTCGGTACATCCTCTGTTTTTTCGGAACCCCATTTGAGAATCGCTTAACTGTAGTTCTATTATTGGTCTCAGTCTTTTTTCCAAGATTTTGGCGTATAGCTTTCCTACATGGCTGAGCAGAGATATACCTCTATATTGATTGCAGTCTCTTTTGCTACCTTTCTTTTTCCATATTGGTATGATGATTGCCTGTTGCCAGTCTTCTGGGGCTTGTTGTTGGTGCCATGCTGCATTAAATATTCTGTGCAGCCATTGCATTCCTGTTTCTCCCGCTGCTGCTATTATTTCTATTGGAATGTTATCTATCCCTGGTGCTTTGTTTCTTGGTGCATATTTGATTACTTCTTCTATTTCCTCTTTCATGATGTTGGGTTCAGTATTTGTGAGTTCTAGTGTGGTTTTTGTTGTCTTGTTGGTAGTTGGTATGTTTAACAGGTCTTCAAAATATTCTTTCCATCTCTGTTGCATACATTGGTTGTTTGATATTGGTTGTCCGTCTTTGTCATTTATCAGCTCAGTAGGATCATGGTTTTCTTTTCTCGCTCTTGTGGCTTTTACTGCTTTGTAGAAATCTCTTGTGGCTGTCTTGAAGTCCCTGCTCATGTTTTGTCCGAATTCTGTCCAATTCCTTTGCTTAGCTTCTTTGATCAGCATTTTAACTCTTTTTCGAACTAAGGCATATCTTTCATATTTTTCTTGGTTCTTGTTCTCCCTCCAATTTTTAAACAGTTTCTTCTTTTCTTTAATTGCTTCTCTGATTGTTTCGTTCCACCACGGGGTGCTCTTTTTCCCTTCTCTTGTTCTTAGCTTCGTTCCACAAACTGTTTTAGAGATGTTAGTTACTGTTTCCTTAAATTGTTTCCACTCTTCTTCTACTGTGCATACTTCGTTAGGGAGTTTCTTGAATTCCTCTCTGAGTTTTTCTTCTAGGGTTTTCCTTGTTTCTTGATCGTTTAATTGTTTTATTTTTATTGTCTGTTCTTTTCGCTTCTTTTGTTTGTTTTCGTGTTTTCTCTTTATTTTTGGCTGTCTTAGTGTGATCATAACCATCTTGTGATCCGTGTCGTCTGTAATATTTGGGATTGCTCTACTGTCGGTTACTCTTTTCTTGTTCTCTTTTCTTGTTAGTATAAAATCTATCTGGCTTCTGCATGTTGTGTCATTCCATTTGTACCAGGTGTATACTTGCGACTCTCTATGTTTGAAGAATGTGTTGGTGATAAATAAATCATTTTGATTGCATAGTTCCAGCAGTCTGCTCCCATTTTCGTTTATTTCAGCTGTTTTATCGCCAAAGGGTCCTAAGATGTCACTGTTCTCACTGTTGCGTTTCCCAAGCCTTCCATTAAAATCTCCCATCACTAACATGTCGTCGCTTTCGTCAATCTTGTTAATAATTTCACTCAATGTGTCGTAGAATTCTTCGCTGTCTTTTACATTGTTGTTGCATGGTGCATAGATTTGAATGTAATTTGTTTTTCGGTCGTCTTCTAGTAGTTTAATTGAGATAATTCTTTCTGAATAGTATTTTATTTCTAGAATGTTCTTTGCGTGTTCTGGGTCGATGATAAAACCTACTCCATGTGTTGCTCTTTCTGTGTTGTCGACTCCCGAGAATATTTTCGTGTAGTTCATGTGTGTTTTCTTTATCTGTTGTCCTTTTACTCTGGTGTCCGCTAATCCTAGTATTTTAATTTTCCTTTTTGTCATTTCTTCTATAAGTTCGATTTCTTTATTTTTTTATCCCGCATATGTTTATCGTTGCTACTTTGATCTCCATATTCTATGTATTTCTCTGAGCATAAATACAATTATCCCTTACCGACCTGCTAAGTCAGTCGTAAGTTAAGGGCTTAGTTTAAGAGAAACACACGATGGGGGTTTAGCCCGGCTGATGTTTCCCCCACGTGTGTGATCGCTAAGGTCTCACATGCGATCTTTTACGGTCTAAATATAAAACTTTAGTTGGTTACATTTAAAAAAGTACTTATCAGTTCTTATCCTCCTCCTTGGTAGAACACTTTACACAACTTTCTGAAAATTATATCCCGCTGGAAACACTATATTTAATCACATTAATCACACAGTCTACACTCCGAATATAAAAACACCCGCCATCTTGGATTTTCACCAACATTATTTCATTGAAATATGAAAATATATGCTGAAGATAGTTTCCGGTACAGAGATTAAATCATCAGTTCTGGCAGTCCTGGTTTCTCAATCGGCATTTTTGAGGAATTTATATTTTGGTGTAAAAATAGATATGTGTTTTTGAAACTGCCCAGAGAATAATATTTGTTTTCAAGAAGGGATCAGGTAGTCACATAATAATGACATGACTGTTTGGTTTTATTCTTCTTATTCTTCTTCTTTCCTTCATCATTTGTTTTTCAGCGTGGAGGAGAGGTATTAATTTGCGATCTTTTGCTCTTCTGTTCGCCTCTGCTGCTGTTATGTTTCCTAGTGCTTCTAATATTCCATCCATCCATCTTTTTCGTGGTCGATCATTGGGTCTGGTATTGTCACAACGTTTGTTGAAGGCTCGTTGTGTTGTGTTTTGATCTTTCTGCCTTGTCACGTGGCCAAACCATTTTATCTATTGTTTATATATTCTATGGTGGGGGCTATTCCTAGCTTTTTTCGCAGTTCTTCATTTCTGATCTTATCTCTCAGATTGTTTCCTGTAATTCGTCTGACACATTTCTGATCTTATCTCTCAGATTGTTTCCTGTCATTCGCCTGACACATTTATGATCTTATCTCTCAGACTGTTTCCTCCCATTCGTCTGACACATGTCATCTCGGTTGTGGTTATTTTTAGACAAAGGAAGACCAAGGAGTTCTTGGAGAAGACAGATAGAAGCAGAGATGAAGATAATGGGGAAGACATGGAATGATCTTAAAAGAATAGCAAGAAACAGAACCACGTGGAAAGTGTTTGTTGAAGACCTATGCTCCACTGGGAGCTAAAAGTGTTTGTTGAAGATATATGCTCCACTGGGAGCTGAAAGTGTTTGTTGAAGACCTATGCTCCACAGGGAGCTGAAAGTGTTTGTTGAAGACCTATGCTCCACAGGGAGCCAAAGTGTTTGTTGAAGACCTATGCTCCACAGGGAGCCAAAGTGTTTGTTGAAGACCTATGCTCCACAGGGAGCCAAAGTGTTTGTTGAAGACCTATGCTCCACAGGGAGCCAAAGTGTTTGTTGAAGACCTATGCTCCCAGGGAGCCAAAGTGTTTGTTGAAGACCTATGCTCCACAGGGAGCTGAAAGTGTTTGTTGAAGACCTATGCTCCACAGGGAGCTGAAAGTGTTTGTTGAAGACCAATCCTCCACAGGGAGCTGAAAGTGTTTGTAGAAGACCTATGCTCCACTAGGATCTGAAAGTGTTTGTTGAAGACCTATACTCCACAGGGAGCTCAAAGTGTTTGTTGAAGACCTATGCTCCACTGGGTGCTGAAAGTGTTTGTTGAAGACCAATGCTCCACTAGGAGCTGAAAGTGTTTGTTGAAGACCTATGCTCGACAGGAAGCTGAAAGTGTTTTTTGAAGACCTATGCTTCACTGGGAGCTGAAAGTGTTTGTTGAAGACCTGTGCTCCACTGGGAACTGAAAGTGCCTGTTGAAGACCTGTGCTCCACAGGGAGCTGAAAAAGTAGTAGAAGAAGAGGATATTTCTCTTATTGTTCTTGCATCTAGGGTCCAGGTCTGGTATTAGTAGCACAACGTTGGGGTGAAGATTGTATTGTGTAGTGGCCGTTTTGCGTCTACAGTTATTTCCTTGTTTGACAATAGTGGTGAAAACTGTCCAATGATTTGACAAGCTTTGCTGCATCTTGATTCTATCTCTGCTGTTTGTTAATTATCGTTTGTCAATAAACTTCCTAGGTATTTGAATTCCTCTACTTGTTTTAGTTGCTTGCCTTCTATAGCTATTTTGATATTCTGTCTTCTATAAGTTCAACTTCTGTATTTTTTATTCCGCATATATTGATCGTTGCTACTTTATATTTACCTATCTCCATCTCCTGTGATTTCTCTGAGCAATAAACATTTATCAATTACCTGCTGAGTTAATGAGTTATTTGTGGGTCATCATCATTGCACTCCGAACATGTCCTTAGGTGCTCAGATCCCCTCCACAACAAGTCCCGCAGTGTCCAGCAACTGACGACTCCAGTTCTGTGTGTGTGTGGTGAAAAAATGGCGGTTTGTTTTCGCCAGTCTATTGTTAAGGACGCCTAATTCATTTGTTTGTCAACAGATCACAGTGTAGCCGCGTGCTGCAGAGCGATTGACTGGGGTTGGCCAGTCTACGACATGGGTTAGGGTTCTGGACCGTGCTACTGAGTGAGTGCACGTGAGTCTAGACCATCCATTGACATGTTGAGTCAGTCGCAAGTTAAGGACTTAATTTAAAACAACCGTTGTTGGTTTAGCCCGGCCGTTGTTTGCCCCACGTGTTTGATCGCTGATGTCTCACAAGCGATCTGTTACGGTCTAACTGTACATGTTTAGCTGTTGACATTTAACAAGTACTTTAATGATCTTATCCTCCTCCTTAAATAGAAAAATTTAGGTTTTTTTTGGGTTTTCTTATATATTCAAATTTGTGTGTGTGTGTCTGTGTGTGTGTGTGTATGTCTGTGTGTCTGTGTGTGTGTGTCCGTGTGTATGTGTGTGTCTGTCTGTCTATGTGTGTGTGTGTGTGTGTGTGTGTTTAAGGAGGGGGCAGGAATATTGTGTTTATGTTGTACAATTTTAGTTATTGAATAGATTTATATATAGAAACTATAAATGTTGTTGTTCAGTTCTATTGTATTTATACTACGCAATGTTATGATAGTGTAATTAGATGGGGACAGTATTAACCTCCGATGGTAGATGTACACCAAAGGTGAGATGATAGATGTACAACAGAGGTGAGATGGTAGATGTACAACAGAGGTGAGATGGTAGATGTACAACAGAGGTGGGATGGTAGATGTACAACAGAGGTGAGATGGTAGATGTACAACAGAGGTGAGATGGTAGATGTACAACAGAGGTGAGATGGTAGATGTGCAACAGAGGTGAGAGCGTAGATGTACAACAGAGCTGAGATGATAGATGTACAACAGAGGTGAGATGGTAGATGTACAACAGAGGTGAGATGGTAGATGTACAACAGAGGTGAGATGGTAGATGTACAACAGAGGTGAGATGGTAGATGTACAACAGAGGTGAGATGGTAGATGTACAACATAGGTGAGAGCGTAGATGTACAACAGAGGTGAGATGGTAGATGTACAACAGAGGTGAGATGGAAGATGTACAACAGAGGTGAGAGCTTAGATGTACAACAGAGGTGAGATGGTCGATGTACAACATAGGTGAGATGGTAGTCGTACAACAGAGGTGAGCTGGTAGACGTACAACAGAGGTGAGATGGTAGATGTACAACTGAGGTGAGATGGTAGATGTACAACTGAGGTGAGATGATAGATGTACAAAAGAGGTGAGATGGTAGATGTACAACAGAGGTGAGATGGTAGATGTACAACAGAGGTGAGATGGCAGATGTACAACAGAGGTGAGATGGTAGATGTACACCAGAGGTGAGATGGTAGATGTACAACTGAGGTGAGATGGTAGATGTAGAACAGAGGTGAGATCGTAGATGTACAACAGAGGTGAGATGGTAGATGTACAACTGAGGTGAGACGGTAGATGTACAACAGAGGTGAGATGGTAGACGTACAACAGAGGTAAGATGGTAGATGTACACCTGAGGTGAGATGGTAGATGTACAAAAGAGGTGAGATGGTATATGTACAACAGAGGTGAGATGGTAGATGTACAACAGAGGTGAGATGGTAGATGTGCAACAGAGGTTAAATGGTAGATGTACAACTGAGGTGAGATGGTAGATATACAACTGAGGTGAGATGGTAGATGTACAACTGAGGTGAGATGGTAGATGTACAACTGAGGTGAGATGGTAGATGTACAACAGAGGTGAGATGGTAGATGTACAACAGAGGTGAAATTGTAGATGTACATCAGAGGTGAGATGGTAGATGTACAACAGAGGTGAAATGGTAGATGTACAACAGAGGTGAGATGGCAGATGTACAACAGAGGTGAGTTGTTAGATGTACAACAGAGGCGAGATGCAGAATAGCTCAAGAAAAAGCAGCTTTCCAAAAAATGAGGAAGATACTGTACAATCCATTTTTGACAATGAACAAAAAATTGCTTCTTAAATGTGGTGTAGAACCAGTCTTAACATATAGACGTGAATCATGGACAATGGTGCAACAGACAAGATAATTACTGGAGGCTGTAGAATTGTTATTTGCTTCATTTTACAGAAGAATGTTGAGAATACCATGGACAGATAAGAAGAGTAATGACAACGTTCTGAAAGAGGCCAACGCAAAAAGATAACTTATCTCCAATATTAGGAAGAAACAATCATCATTTTGTGGCCATGTAATGAGAAGGGAACAGCTGGAATATATTGTAACAACTAGAAAAATTGAGGGCCGAAGAGATAGAGGAAAGCAAAGAAGTGAGGTAAGAGAGAAAACGATAGCAGACAGCTTAAGAGAATATCTTGGCAGAAGGTCAACAACAGAAATAATAAATAACTGTCGAGTTAGAAAGTTGAAGAGGGACATGATCACCTACGTCAGCAGCATGGTACGTGATGGTGTTGATGGTTTATAAGCGTTACTTTAGTTCTAAGGTCGTCTATCTATAATGTTATCTCTAACACAAGACTCCATTTTGTGTTAAACTTTGACTAAACTAAGAACAAGTAGAAAATTAGTACTTTCAATTTTGGAATCCATGTCTAGATGGTGAAGAACAACTGAGGAATATGCATCAACTGTTCTTTGTCACGTTACATCTATCTGACGTCACACACGAGTTGCAGTGTTCTCCGACATAAGTCGGCATGATTTTACATTTGAGTAGGAGATATGGTACTTGATATTATGTCCTCCTTGTCAGTGTTGTTAGTAGTTCTTCAATTTCGTCATTGTTTCCTGTTTCTATGTCCTGTTCTAGTTGTGACTCTGTTTCTATGTCCTGTTCTATGTGTGCCACTGTTTCTATGTCCTGTTCTAAGCGTGCCTTTGTTTCTATGTCCTGTTCTAAGCGTGCCTCTGTTTCTATGGCCTGTTCTAGGCGTGCCACTGTTTCTATGTCCAGTACTATGCATGCCTCTGTTTCTATGTACTGTTCTAGGTGTGACTGTTTCTATGTCCTGTTCTAAGCGTGCCTCTGTTTCTATGTCCTGTTCTAAGCGTGCCTCTGTTTCTATGTCCTGTTCTAGTCGTGCCTCTGTCTCTATGTTCTGTTCTAGGCGCGCCTCTGTTTCTATGTCCTGTTCTAGGCGTGCCTCTGTTTCTATGTCCTGTTCTATGTGTGCCTCTGCTTCTATGTCCTGTTCTGGATGTGACTCTGTTTCTATGTCCTGTTTTAGGTGTGACTCTGTTTCTATGTCCTGTTCTATGTGTGCCTCTGCTTCTATGTCCTGTTCTGGATGTGACTCTGTTTCTATGGCCTGTTCTAGGTGTGACGCTGTTTCTATGTCATGTTCTAGGTGTGCCTATGTTTCTATGTCCTATTCTAAGTGTGGCTCTGTTTCTATGTCCTGTTCTAGGTGTGCCTCTGTTTCTATGTCCTGTTCTAAGAGTGACTCTGTTTCTATGTCCTGTTCTATGTGTGCCACTGTTTCTATGTCCTGTTCTAAGCGTGCCTCTGTTTCTATGTCCTGTTCTAAGCGTGCCTCTGTTTCTATGTCCTGTTCTAAGCGTGCCTTTGTTTCTATGTCCTGTTCTAAGCGTGCCTCTGTTTCTATGTCCTGTTCTAGGCGTGCCACTGTTTCTATGTCCAGTTCTATGCATGCCTCTGTTTCTATGTCTTGTTCTGGATGTGACTCTGTTTCTATGTCCTGTTCTAGGTGTGACTCTGTTTCTATGTCCTGTTCTAGGTATGACTCTGTTTCTATATCCTGTTCTAAACGTGCCTCTGTTTCTATGTCCCTTTCTAGTTGTGCCTCTGTTTCTATGTCCTCTTCTAAGTGTGACTCTGTTTCTACGTCCTGTTCTAAGCGTGACTTTGTTTCTATGTCCTGTTCTAGGCATGCCTTTGTTTCTATGTCCTGTTCTGTGTGTGCCTCTGTTTCTATGTCATGTTCTAGGCGTGCCTCTGTTTCTCTGTCCTGTTCTAGGCGTGACTCTGTTTCTATGTCCTGTTCTAGGCGTGCCTCTGTTTCTATGTCCTGTTGTAGGCGTGACTCTGTTTCTATGTCCTGTTCTATATGTGACTCTGTTTCTATGTCCTGTTCTGGATGTGACTCTGTTTCTATGTCCCGTTCTAGGTGTGACTCTGTTTCTATGTCCTGTTCTAGGTGTGCCTCTGTTTCTATGTCCTATGATAAGTGTGACTCTGTTTCTATGTCCTGTTCTAGGTGTGCCTCTGTTTCTATGTCCTGTTCTATGTGTGCCTCTGTTTCTATGTCCTGTTCTAGTAGTGACTCTGTTTCTATGTCCTGTTCTATGTGTGCCACTGTTTCTATGTCCTGTTCTAAGCGTGCCTCTGTTTCTATGTCCTGTTCTAAGCGTGCCTTTGTTTCTATGTCCTGTTCTAAGCGTGCCTCTGTTTCTATGTCTTGTTCTAGGCGTGCCTCTGTTTCTATGTCCAGTTCAATGCATGCCTCTGTTTCTATGTCCTGTTCTAGGTGTGACTCTTTTTCTATGTCCTGTTCAAAGCGTGCCTCTGTTTCTATGTCCTGTTCTAAGCGTGCCTCTGTTTCTATGTCCTGTTCTAGGTTTGCCTCTGTTTCTATGTCCTGTTCTAGGAGTGCCTCTGTCTGTATGTTCGGTTCTAGGCGTGCCTCTGTTTCTATGTCCTGTTATAGGCGTGCCTCTGTTTCTATGGCCTGTTCTATGTGTGTCTCTTCTTCTATGTCCTGTTCTGAATGTGAATCTGTTTCTATGTCCTGTTCTAGGCGCGCCTCTGTTTCTATGTCCTGTTCTAGGCGTGCCTTTGTTTCTATGTCCTGTTCTATGTGTGCCTCTGTTTCTATGTCATGTTCTAGGCGTTCCTCTGTTTCTATGTCCTGTTATAGGCGTGCCTCTGTTTCTTTGGCCTGTTCTATGTGTGTCTCTTCTTCTATCTCCTGTTCTGAATGTGAATCTGTTTCTATGTCCTGTTCTAGGCGCGCGTCTGTTTCTATGTCCTGTTCTAGGCGTGCCTTTGTTTCTATGTCCTGTTCTATGTGTGTCTCTGTTTCTATGTCATGTTCTAGGCGTTCCTCTGTTTCTATGTCCTGTTCTAGGTGTGACTCTGTTTCTACGTCCTGTTCTAAGCGTGACTTTGTTTCTATGTCCTGTTCTAGGCATGCCTTTGTTTCTATGTCCTGTTCTGTGTGTGCCTCTGTTTCTATGTCATGTTCTAGGCGTGCCTCTGTTTCTCTGTCCTGTTCTAGGCGTGACTCTGTTTCTATGTCCTGTTCTAGGCGTGCCTCTGTTTCTATGTCCTGTTGTAGGCGTGACTCTGTTTCTATGTCCTGTTCTATATGTGCCTCTGCTTCTATGTCCTGTTCTGGATGTGACTCTGTTTCTATGTCCTGTTCTAGGTGTGACTCTGTTTCTATGTCCTGTTCTAGGTGTGCCTCTGTTTCTATGTCCTATTATAAGTGTGACTCTGTTTCTATGTCCTGTTCTAGGTGTGCCTCTGTTTCTATGTCCTGTTCTATGTGTGCCTCTGTTTCTATGTCCTGTTCTAGTAGTGACTCTGTTTCTATGTCCTGTTCTATGTGTGCCACTGTTTCTATGTCCTGTTCTAAGCGTGCCTCTGTTTCTATGTCCTGTTCTAAGCGTGCCTTTGTTTCTATGTCCTGTTCTAAGCGTGCCTCTGTTTCTATGTCTTGTTCTAGGCGTGCCTCTGTTTCTATGTCCAGTTCAATGCATGCCTCTGTTTCTATGTCCTGTTCTAGGTGTGACTCTTTTTCTATGTCCTGTTCAAAGCGTGTCTCTGTTTCTATGTCCTGTTCTAAGCGTGCCTCTGTTTCTATGTCCTGTTCTAGGTTTGCCTCTGTTTCTATGTCCTGTTCTAGGAGTGCCTCTGTCTGTATGTTCGGTTCTAGGCGTGCCTCTGTTTCTATGTCCTGTTATAGGCGTGCCTCTGTTTCTATGGCCTGTTCTATGTGTGTCTCTTCTTCTATGTCCTGTTCTGAATGTGAATCTGTTTCTATGTCCTGTTCTAGGCGCGCCTCTGTTTCTATGTCCTGTTCTAGGCGTGCCTTTGTTTCTATGTCCTGTTCTATGTGTGCCTCTGTTTCTATGTCATGTTCTAGGCGTTCCTCTGTTTCTATGTCCTGTTATAGGCGTGCCTCTGTTTCTTTGGCCTGTTCTATGTGTGTCTCTTCTTCTATCTCCTGTTCTGAATGTGAATCTGTTTCTATGTCCTGTTCTAGGCGCGCGTCTGTTTCTATGTCCTGTTCTAGGCGTGCCTTTGTTTCTATGTCCTGTTCTATGTGTGTCTCTGTTTCTATGTCATGTTCTAGGTGTTCCTCTGTTTCTATGTCCTGTTCTAGGCGTGCCTCTGTTTCTATGTCCTGTTCTAAGCGTGCCTCTGTTTCTATGGCCTGTTCTATGTGTGTCTCTTCTTCTATGTCCTGTTCTGAATGTGAATCTGTTTCTATGTCCTGTTCTAGGCGCGCCTCTGTTTCTATGTCCTGTTCTAGGCGTGCCTTTGTTTCTATGTCCTGTTCTATGTGTGCCTCTGTTTCTATGTCATGTTCTAGGCGTGCCTCTGTTTCTATGTCATGTTCTAGGCGTGCCTCTGTTTCTATGTCCTGCTCTAAGAATGCCTTTGTTTCTATGTCCTGTTCTAGATGTGACTCTCTTTCTATGTCCTGTTCTAGGTGTGCCTCTGTTTCTATGTCCTGTTCTAGGCGTGACTCTGTTTCTATGTCCTGTTTCTATGTCCTGTTCTATGTGTGCCTCTGTTTCTATGTCCTGTTCTAGGTGTGACTCAGTTTCTATGTCCTGTTCTATGTGTGCCTCTGTTTCTATGTCCTGTTCTAGGTGTGACTCTGTTTCTATGTCCTGTTCTAGGCGTGCCTCTGTTTCTATGCCATCTTCTATGTGTGCCTCTGTTTCTATGTCCTGTTCTAGGTGTGACTCTGTTTCTATGTCCTGTTCTATGCGTGCCTCTGTTTCTATGTCCTGTTCTATGTGTGTCTCTGTTTCTATGTCATGTTCTAGGCGTTCCTCTGTTTCTATGTCCTGTTCTAGGCGTGCCTCTGTTTCTATGTCCTGTTCTAAGCGTGCCTCTGTTTCTATGGCCTGTTCTATGTGTGTCTCTTCTTCTATGTCCTGTTCTGAATGTGAATCTGTTTCTATGTCCTGTTCTAGGCGCGCCTCTGTTTCTATGTCCTGTTCTAGGCGTGCCTTTGTTTCTATGTCCTGTTCTATGTGTGCCTCTGTTTCTATGTCATGTTCTAGGCGTGCCTCTGTTTCTATGTCATGTTCTAGCCGTGCCTCTGTTTCTATGTCCTGCTCTAAGAATGCCTTTGTTTCTATGTCCTGTTCTAGATGTGACTCTCTTTCTATGTCCTGTTCTAGGTGTGCCTCTGTTTCTATGTCCTGTTCTAGGCGTGACTCTGTTTCTATGTCCTGTTTCTATGTCCTGTTCTATGTGTGCCTCTGTTTCTATGTCCTGTTCTAGGTGTGACTCAGTTTCTATGTCCTGTTCTATGTGTGCCTCTGTTTCTATGTCCTGTTCTAGGTGTGACTCCTTTTTCTATGTCCTGTTCTAGGCGTGCCTCTGTTTCTATGCCATCTTCTATGTGTGCCTTTGTTTCTATGTCCTGTTCTAGGTGTGACTCTGTTTCTATGTCCTGTTCTATGCGTGCCTCTGTTTCTATGTCCTGTTCTAGGTGTGCCTCTGTTTCTATGTCCTGTTCTCGGTGTGCCTATGTTTCTATGTCCTGTTCTAAGAGTGACTCTGTTTCTATGTCCTGTTCTATGTGTGCCTCTGTTTCTATGTCCTGTCCTAGGTGTGACTCTGTTTCTATGTCCTGTTCTATGCGTGCCTCTGTTTCTATGTCCTGTTCTAGGCGTGCCACTGTTTCTATGTCCAGTTCTATGCATGCCTCTGTTTCTATGTACTGTTCTAGGTGTAGGCGGTTGCTGTTCTGACCCTGCAGCTGCTGTTGGCGTAGAGACTTTTAATAATGTTGGTTAGATGTTGGCTTACTCCGTATGTTGTTAGTATCTCCCACAGTTGTTCTCTGTTTACTCTGTCGAATGCTTTTTCCTGGTCAATGAAGGCTATGTATAAGTTTTGGTTGTGTTCTGTCGTTTTTTCTGCAGGGTGTTTTAGTGTGAATAGTGCGTCGGTACATCCTCTGTTTTTTCGGAACCCCATTTGAGAATCGCTTAACTGTAGTTCTATTATTGGTCTCAGTCTTTTTTCCAAGATTTTGGCGTATAGCTTTCCTACATGGCTGAGCAGAGATATACCTCTATATTGATTGCAGTCTCTTTTGCTACCTTTCTTTTTCCATATTGGTATGATGATTGCCTGTTGCCAGTCTTCTGGGGCTTGTTGTTGGTGCCATGCTGCATTAAATATTCTGTGCAGCCATTGCATTCCTGTTTCTCCCGCTGCTGCTATTATTTCTATTGGAATGTTATCTATCCCTGGTGCTTTGTTTCTTGGTGCATATTTGATTACTTCTTCGATTTCCTCTTTCATGATGTTGGGTTCAGTATTTGTGAGTTCTAGTGTGTTTTTTGTTGTCTTGTTGGTAGTTGGTATGTTTAACAGGTCTTCAAAATATTCTTTCCATCTCTGTTGCATACATTGGTTGTTTGATATTGGTTGTCCGTCTTTGTCATTTATCAGCTCAGTAGGATCATGGTTTTCTTTTCTCGCTCTTGTGGCTTTTACTGATTTGTAGAAATCTCTTGTGGCTGTCTTGAAGTACCTGCTCATGTTTTGTCCGAATTCTGTCCAATTCCTTTGCTTAGCTTCTTTGATCAACATTTTAACTCTTTTTCGAACTAAGGCATATCTTTCATATTTTTCTTGGTTCTTGTTCTCCCTCCAATTTTTAAACAGTTTCTTCTTTTCTTTAATTGCTTCTCTGATTGTTTCGTTCCACCACGGGGTGCTCTTTTTCCCTTCTCTTGTTCTTAGCTTCGTTCCACAAACTGTTTTAGAGATGTTAGTTACTGTTTCCTTAAATTGTTTCCACTCTTCTTCTACGGTGCATACTTCGTTAGGGAGTTTCTTGAATTCCTCTCTGAGTTTTTCTTCTAGGGTTTTCCTTGTTTCTTGATCGTTTAATTGTTTTATTTTTATTGTCTGTTCTTTTCGCTTCTTTTGTTTGTTTTCGTGTTTTCTCTTTATTTTTGGCTGTCTTAGTGTGATCATAACCATCTTGTGATCCGTGTCGTCTGTAATATTTGGGATTGCTCTACTGTCGGTTACTCTTTTCTTGTTCTCTTTTCTTGTTAGTATAAAATCTATCTGGCTTCTGCATGTTGTGTCATTCCATTTGTACCAGGTGTATACTTGCGACTCTCTGTGTTTGAAGAATGTGTTGGTGATAAATAAATCATTTTGATTGCATAGTTCCAGCAGTCTGCTCCCATTTTCGTTTATTTCAGCTGTTTTATCGCCAAAGGGTCCTAAGATGTCACTGTTCTCACTGTTGCGTTTCCCAAGCCTTCCATTAAAATCTCCCATCACTAACATGTCGTCGCTTTCGTCAATCTTGTTAATAATTTCACTCAATGTGTCGTAGAATTCTTCGCTGTCTTTTACATTGTTGTTGCATGGTGCATAGATTTGAATGTAATTTGTTTTTCGGTCGTCTTCTAGTAGTTTAATTGAGATAATTCTTTCTGAATAGTATTTTATTTCTAGAATGTTCTTTGCGTGTTCTGGGTCGATGATAAAACCTACTCCATGTGTTGCTCTTTCTGTGTTGTCGACTCCCGAGAATATTTTCGTGTAGTTCATGTGTGTTTTCTTTATCTGTTGTCCTTTTACTCTGGTGTCCGCTAATCCTAGTATTTTAATTTTCCTTTTTGTCATTTCTTCTATAAGTTCGATTTCTTTATTTTTTATCCCGCATATGTTTATCGTTGCTACTTTGATCTCCATATTCTATGTATTTCTCTGAGCATAAATACAATTATCCCTTACCGACCTGCTAAGTCAGTCGTAAGTTAAGGGCTTAGTTTAAGAGAAACACACGATGGGGGTTTAGCCCGGCTGATGTTTCCCCCCACGTGTGTGATCGCTAAGGTCTCACATGCGATCTTTTACGGTCTAAATATAAAACTTTAGTTGGTTACATTTAAAAAAGTACTTATCAGTTCTTATCCTCCTCCTTGGTAGAACACTTTACACAACTTTCTGAAAATTATATCCCGCTGGAAACACTATATTTAATCACATTAATCACACAGTCTACACTCCGAATATAAAAACACCCGCCATCTTGGATTTTCACCAACATTATTTCATTGAAATATGAAAATATATGCTGAAGATAGTTTCCGGTACAGAGATTAAATCATCAGTTCTGGCAGTCCTGGTTTCTCAATCGGCATTTTTGAGGAATTTATATTTTGGTGTAAAAATAGATATGTGTTTTTGAAACTGCCCAGAGAATAATATTTGTTTTCAAGAAGGGATCAGGTAGTCACATAATAATGACATGACTGTTTGGTTTTATTCTTCTTATTCTTCTTCTTTCCTTCATCATTTGTTTTTCAGCGTGGAGGAGAGGTATTAATTTGCGATCTTTTGCTCTTCTGTTCGCCTCTGCTGCTGTTATGTTTCCTAGTGCTTCTAATATTCCATCCATCCATCTTTTTCGTGGTCGATCATTGGGTCTGGTATTGTCACAACGTTTGTTGAAGGCTCGTTGTGTTGTGTTTTGATCTTTCTGCCTTGTCACGTGGCCAAACCATTTTATCTATTGTTTATATATTCTATGGTGGGGGCTATTCCTAGCTTTTTTCGCAGTTCTTCATTTCTGATCTTATCTCTCAGATTGTTTCCTGTAATTCGTCTGACACATTTCTGATCTTATCTCTCAGATTGTTTCCTGTCATTCGCCTGACACATTTATGATCTTATCTCTCAGACTGTTTCCTCCCATTCGTCTGACACATGTCATCTCGGTTGTGGTTATTTTTAGACAAAGGAAGACCAAGGAGTTCTTGGAGAAGACAGATAGAAGCAGAGATGAAGATAATGGGGAAGACATGGAATGATCTTAAAAGAATAGCAAGAAACAGAACCACGTGGAAAGTGTTTGTTGAAGACCTATGCTCCACTGGGAGCTAAAAGTGTTTGTTGAAGATATATGCTCCACTGGGAGCTGAAAGTGTTTGTTGAAGACCTATGCTCCACAGGGAGCTGAAAGTGTTTGTTGAAGACCTATGCTCCACAGGGAGCCAAAGTGTTTGTTGAAGACCTATGCTCCACAGGGAGCCAAAGTGTTTGTTGAAGACCTATGCTCCACAGGGAGCCAAAGTGTTTGTTGAAGACCTATGCTCCACAGGGAGCCAAAGTGTTTGTTGAAGACCTATGCTCCCAGGGAGCCAAAGTGTTTGTTGAAGACCTATGCTCCACAGGGAGCTGAAAGTGTTTGTTGAAGACCTATGCTCCACAGGGAGCTGAAAGTGTTTGTTGAAGACCAATCCTCCACAGGGAGCTGAAAGTGTTTGTAGAAGACCTATGCTCCACTAGGATCTGAAAGTGTTTGTTGAAGACCTATACTCCACAGGGAGCTCAAAGTGTTTGTTGAAGACCTATGCTCCACTGGGTGCTGAAAGTGTTTGTTGAAGACCTATGCTCCACTAGGAGCTGAAAGTGTTTGTTGAAGACCTATGCTCGACAGGAAGCTGAAAGTGTTTTTTGAAGACCTATGCTTCACTGGGAGCTGAAAGTGTTTGTTGAAGACCTGTGCTCCACTGGGAACTGAAAGTGCCTGTTGAAGACCTGTGCTCCACAGGGAGCTGAAAAAGTAGTAGAAGAAGAGGATATTTCTCTTATTGTTCTTGCATCTAGGGTCCAGGTCTGGTATTAGTAGCACAACGTTGGGGTGAAGATTGTATTGTGTAGTGGCCGTTTTGCGTCTACAGTTATTTCCTTGTTTGACAATAGTGGTGAAAACTGTCCAATGATTTGACAAGCTTTGCTGCATCTTGATTCTATCTCTGCTGTTTGTTAATTATCGTTTGTCAATAAACTTCCTAGGTATTTGAATTCCTCTACTTGTTTTAGTTGCTTGCCTTCTATAGCTATTTTGATATTCTGTCTTCTATAAGTTCAACTTCTGTATTTTTTATTCCGCATATATTGATCGTTGCTACTTTATATTTATCTATCTCCATCTCCTGTGATTTCTCTGAGCAATAAACATTTATCAATTACCTGCTGAGTTAATGAGTTATTTGTGGGTCATCATCATTGCACTCCGAACATGTCCTTAGGTGCTCAGATCCCCTCCACAACAAGTCCCGCAGTGTCCAGCAACTGACGACTCCAGTTCTGTGTGTGTGTGGTGAAAAAATGGCGGTTTGTTTTCGCCAGTCTATTGTTAAGGACGCCTAATTCATTTGTTTGTCAACAGATCACAGTGTAGCCGCGTGCTGCAGAGCGATTGACTGGGGTTGGCCAGTCTACGACATGGGTTAGGGTTCTGGACCGTGCTACTGAGTGAGTGCACGTGAGTCTAGACCATCCATTGACATGTTGAGTCAGTCGCAAGTTAAGGACTTAATTTAAAACAACCGTTGTTAGTTTAGCCCGGCCGTTGTTTGCCCCATGTGTTTGATCGCTGATGTCTCACAAGCGATCTGTTACGGTCTAACTGTACATGTTTAGCTGTTGACATTTAACAAGTACTTTAATGATCTTATCCTCCTCCTTAAATAGAAAAATTTAGGTTTTTTTTGGTTTTCTTATATATTCAAATTTGTGTGTGTGTGTCTGTGTGTGTGTGTGTGTGTATGTCTGTGTGTCTGTGTGTCTGTGTGTGTGTGTGTCCGTGTGTATGTGTGTGTCTGTCTGTCTATGTGTGTGTGTGTGTGTGTGTTTAAGGAGGGGGCAGGAATATTGTGTTTATGTTGTACAATTTTAGTTATTGAATAGATTTATATATAGAAACTATAAATGTTGTTGTTCAGTTCTATTGTATTTATACTACGCAATGTTATGATTGTGTAATTAGATGGGGACAGTATTAACCTCCGATGGTAGATGTACACCAAAGGTGAGATGATAGATGTACAACAGAGGTGAGATGGTAGATGTACAACAGAGGTGAGATGGTAGATGTACAACAGAGGTGGGATGGTAGATGTACAACAGAGGTGAGATGGTAGATGTACAACAGAGGTGAGATGGTAGATGTACAACAGAGGTGAGATGGTAGATGTGCAACAGAGGTGAGAGCGTAGATGTACAACAGAGCTGAGATGATAGATGTACAACAGAGGTGAGATGGTAGATGTACAACAGAGGTGAGATGGTAGATGTACAACAGAGGTGAGATGGTAGATGTACAACAGAGGTGAGATGGTAGATGTACAACAGAGGTGAGATGGTAGATGTACAACATAGGTGAGAGCGTAGATGTACAACAGAGGTGAGATGGTAGATGTACAACAGAGGTGAGATGGAAGATGTACAACAGAGGTGAGAGCTTAGATGTACAACAGAGGTGAGATGGTCGATGTACAACATAGGTGAGATGGTAGTCGTACAACAGAGGTGAGCTGGTAGACGTACAACAGAGGTGAGATGGTAGATGTACAACTGAGGTGAGATGGTAGATGTACAACTGAGGTGAGATGATAGATGTACAAAAGAGGTGAGATGGTAGATGTACAACAGAGGTGAGATGGTAGATGTACAACAGAGGTGAGATGGCAGATGTACAACAGAGGTGAGATGGTAGATGTACACCAGAGGTGAGATGGTAGATGTACAACTGAGGTGAGATGGTAGATGTAGAACAGAGGTGAGAGCGTAGATGTACAACAGAGGTGAGATGGTAGATGTACAACTGAGGTGAGACGGTAGATGTACAACAGAGGTGAGATGGTAGACGTACAACAGAGGTAAGATGGTAGATGTACACCTGAGGTGAGATGGTAGATGTACAAAAGAGGTGAGATGGTATATGTACAACAGAGGTGAGATGGTAGATGTACAACAGAGGTGAGATGGTAGATGTGCAACAGAGGTTAAATGGTAGATGTACAACTGAGGTGAGATGGTAGATATACAACTGAGGTGAGATGGTAGATGTACAACTGAGGTGAGATGGTAGATGTACAACTGAGGTGAGATGGTAGATGTACAACAGAGGTGAGATGGTAGATGTACAACAGAGGTGAAATTGTAGATGTACATCAGAGGTGAGATGGTAGTTGTACAACAGAGGTGAAATGGTAGATGTACAACAGAGGTGAGATGGCAGATGCACAACAGAGGTGAGTTGTTAGATGTACAACAGAGGCGAGATGCAGAATAGCTCAAGAAAAAGCAGCTTTCCAAAAAATGAGGAAGATACTGTACAATCCATTTTTGACAATGAACAAAAAATTGCTTCTTAAATGTGGTGTAGAACCAGTCTTAACATATAGACGTGAATCATGGACAATGGTGCAACAGACAAGATAATTACTGGAGGCTGTAGAATTGTTATTTGCTTCATTTTACAGAAGAATGTTGAGAATACCATGGACAGATAAGAAGAGTAATGACAACGTTCTGAAAGAGGCCAACGCAAAAAGATAACTTATCTCCAATATTAGGAAGAAACAATCATCATTTTGTGGCCATGTAATGAGAAGGGAACAGCTGGAATATATTGTAACAACTAGAAAAATTGAGGGCCGAAGAGATAGAGGAAAGCAAAGAAGTGAGGTAAGAGAGAAAACGATAGCAGACAGCTTAAGAGAATATCTTGGCAGAAGGTCAACAACAGAAATAATAAATAACTGTCGAGTTAGAAAGTTGAAGAGGGACATGATCACCTACGTCAGCAGCATGGTACGTGATGGTGTTGATGGTTTATAAGCGTTACTTTAGTTCTAAGGTCGTCTATCTATAATGTTATCTCTAACACAAGACTCCATTTTGTGTTAAACTTTGACTAAACTAAGAACAAGTAGAAAATTAGTACTTTCAATTTTGGAATCCATGTCTAGATGGTGAAGAACAACTGAGGAATATGCATCAACTGTTCTTTGTCACGTTACATCTATCTGACGTCACACACGAGTTGCAGTGTTCTCCGACATAAGTCGGCATGATTTTACATTTGAGTAGGAGATATGGTACTTGATATTATGTCCTCCTTGTCAGTGTTGTTAGTAGTTCTTCAATTTCGTCATTGTTTCCTGTTTCTATGTCCTGTTCTAGTTGTGACTCTGTTTCTATGTCCTGTTCTATGTGTGCCACTGTTTCTATGTCCTGTTCTAAGCGTGCCTTTGTTTCTATGTCCTGTTCTAAGCGTGCCTCTGTTTCTATGGCCTGTTCTAGGCGTGCCACAGTTTCTATGTCCAGTTCTATGCATGCCTCTGTTTCTATGTACTGTTCTAGGTGTGACTGTTTCTATGTCCTGTTCTAAGCGTGCCTCTGTTTCTATGTCCTGTTCTAAGCGTGCCTCTGTTTCTATGTCCTGTTCTAGCCGTGCCTCTGTCTCTATGTTCTGTTCTAGGCGCGCCTCTGTTTCTATGTCCTGTTCTAGGCGTGCCTCTGTTTCTATGTCCTGTTCTATGTGTGCCTCTGCTTCTATGTCCTGTTCTGGATGTGACTCTGTTTCTATGTCCTGTTTTAGGTGTGACTCTGTTTCTATGTCCTGTTCTATGTGTGCCTCTGCTTCTATGTCCTGTTCTGGATGTGACTCTGTTTCTATGGCCTGTTCTAGGTGTGACGCTGTTTCTATGTCATGTTCTAGGTGTGCCTATGTTTCTATGTCCTATTCTAAGTGTGACTCTGTTTCTATGTCCTGTTCTAGGTGTGCCTCTGTTTCTATATCCTGTTCTAAGAGTGACTCTGTTTCTATGTCCTGTTCTATGTGTGCCACTGTTTCTATGTCCAGTTCTAAGCGTGCCTCTGTTTCTATGTCCTGTTCTAAGCGTGCCTCTGTTTCTATGTCCTGTTCTAAGCGTGCCTTTGTTTCTATGTCCTGTTCTAAGCGTGCCTCTGTTTCTATGTCCTGTTCTAGGCGTGCCACTGTTTCTATGTCCAGTTCTATGCATGCCTCTGTTTCTATGTACTGTTCTAGGTGTGACTCTGTTTCTATGTCCTGTTCTAAGCGTGCCTCTGTTTCTATGTCCTGTTCTAAGCGTGCCTTTGTTTCTATGTCCTGTTCTAAGCGTGCCTCTGTTTCTATGTCCTGTTCTAGGCGTGCCACTGTTTCTATGTCCAGTTCTATGCATGCCTCTGTTTCTATGTACTGTTCTAGGTGTGACTCTGTTTCTATGTCCTGTTCTAAGCGTGACTCTGTTTCTATGTCCTGTTCTAAGCGTGCCTCTGTTTCTATGTCCTGTTCTAGGCGTGCCTCTGTTTCAATGTTCTGTTCTAGGCGAACCTCTGTTTCTATGTCCTGTTCTAGGCGTGCCTCTGTTTCTATAGCCTGTTCTATGTGTGCTTCTTCTTCTATGTCCTGTTCTGAATGTGACTCTGTTTCTATGTCCTGTTCTAGGCGCGCCTCATTTTCTATGTCCTGTTCTAGGTGTGCCTCTGTTTCTATGTCTTGTTCTGGATGTGACTCTGTTTCTATGTCCTGTTCTAGGTGTGACTCTGTTTCTATGTCCTGTTCTAGGTATGACTCTGTTTCTATATCCTGTTCTAAACGTGCCTCTGTTTCTATGTCCCTTTCTAGTTGTGCCTCTGTTTCTATGTCCTCTTCTAAGTGTGACTCTGTTTCTACGTCCTGTTCTAAGCGTGACTTTGTTTCTATGTCCTGTTCTAGGCATGCCTTTGTTTCTATGTCCTGTTCTGTGTGTGCCTCTGTTTCTATGTCATGTTCTAGGCGTGCCTCTGTTTCTCTGTCCTGTTCTAGGCGTGACTCTGTTTCTATGTCCTGTTCTAGGCGTGCCTCTGTTTCTATGTCCTGTTGTAGGCGTGCCTCTGTTTCTATGTCCTGTTCTAAATGTTCCTCTGCTTCTATGTCCTGTTCTGGGTGTGACTCTGTTTCTATGTCCTGTTCTAGGTGTGACTCTGTTTCTATGTCCTGTTCTAGGTGTGCCTCTGTTTCTATGTCCTATTCTAAGTGTGACTCTGTTTCTATGTCCTGTTCTAGGTGTGCCTCTGTTTCTATGTCCTGTTCTATGTGTGCCTCTGTTTCTATGTCCTGTTCTAGTAGTGACTCTGTTTCTATGTCCTGTTCTATGTGTGCCACTGTTTCTATGTCCTGTTCTAAGCGTGCCTCTGTTTCTATGTCCTGTTCTAAGCGTGCCTTTGTTTCTATGTCCTGTTCTAAGCGTGCCTCTGTTTCTATGTCTTGTTCTAGGCGTGCCTCTGTTTCTATGTCCAGTTCAATGCATGCCTCTGTTTCTATGTCCTGTTCTAGGTGTGACTCTTTTTCTATGTCCTGTTCAAAGCGTGCCTCTGTTTCTATGTCCTGTTCTAGGTTTGCCTCTGTTTCTATGTCCTGTTCTAGGAGTGCCTCTGTCTGTATGTTCGGTTCTAGGCGTGCCTCTGTTTCTATGTCCTGTTATAGGCGTGCCTCTGTTTCTATGGCCTGTTCTATGTGTGTCTCTTCTTCTATGTCCTGTTCTGAATGTGAATCTGTTTCTATGTCCTGTTCTAGGCGCGCCTCTGTTTCTATGTCCTGTTCTAGGCGTGCCTTTGTTTCTATGTCCTGTTCTATGTGTGCCTCTGTTTCTATGTCATGTTCTAGGCGTTCCTCTGTTTCTATGTCCTGTTATAGGCGTGCCTCTGTTTCTTTGGCCTGTTCTATGTGTGTCTCTTCTTCTATGTCCTGTTCTGAATGTGAATCTGTTGCTATGTCCTGTTCTAGGCGCGCCTCTGTTTCTATGTCCTGTTCTCGGTGTGCCTCTGTTTCTATGTCCTGTTCTATGTGTGTCTCTGTTTCTATGTCATGTTCTAGGCGTTCCTCTGTTTCTATGTCCTGTTCTAGGCGTGCCTCTGTTTCTATGTCCTGTTCTAAGCGTGCCTCTGTTTCTATGTCCTGTTCTAGGTTTGCCTCTGTTTCTATGTCCTGTTCTAGGCGTGCCTCTGTCTGTATGTTCTGTTCTAGGCGTGCCTCTGTTTCTATGTCCTGTTATAGGCGTGCCTCTGTTTCTATGGCCTGTTCTATGTGTGTCTCTTCTTCTATGTCCTGTTCTGAATGTGAATCTGTTTCTATGTCCTGTTCTAGGCGCGCCTCTGGTTCTATGTCCTGTTCTAGGCGTGCCTTTGTTTCTATGTCCTGTTCTATGTGTGTCTCTGTTTCTATGTCATGTTCTAGGCGTGCCTCTGTTTCTATGTCATGTTCTAGGCGTGCCTCTGTTTCTATGTCCTGCTCTAAGAATGCCTTTGTTTCTATGTCCTGTTCTAGATGTGACTCTCTTTCTATGTCCTGTTCTAGGTGTGCCTCTGTTTCTATGTCCTGTTCTAGGCGTGACTCTGTTTCTATGTCCTGTTTCTATGTCCTGTTCTATGTGTGCCTCTGTTTCTATGTCCTGTTCTAGGTGTGACTCAGTTTCTATGTCCTGTTCTATGTGTGCCTCTGTTTCTATGTCCTGTTCTAGGTGTGACTCTGTTTCTATGTCCTGTTCTAGGCGTGCCTTTGTTTCTATGTCCTGTTCTGTGTGTGCCTCTGTTTCTATGTCATGTTCTAGGCGTGCCTCTGTTTCTCTGTCCTGTTCTAGGCGTGACTCTGTTTCTATTTCCTGTTCTAGGCGTGCCTCTGTTTCTATGTCCTGTTGTAGGCGTGCCTCTGTTTCTATGTCCTGTTCTATATGTGCCTCTGCTTCTATGTCCTGTTCTGGATGTGACTCTGTTTCTATGTCATGTTCTAGGTGTGACTCTGTTTCTATGTCCTGTTCTAGGTGTGCCTCTGTTTCTATGTCCTATTATAAGTGTGACTCTGTTTCTATGTCCTGTTCTAGGTGTGCCTCTGTTTCTATGTCCTGTTCTATGTGTGCCTCTGTTTCTATGTCCTGTTCTAGTAGTGACTCTGTTTCTATGTCCTGTTCTATGTGTGCCACTGTTTCTATGTCCTGTTCTAAGCGTGCCTCTGTTTCTATGTCCTGTTCTAAGCGTGCCTTTGTTTCTATGTCCTGTTCTAAGCGTGCCTCTGTTTCTATGTCTTGTTCTAGGCGTGCCTCTGTTTCTATGTCCAGTTCAATGCATGCCTCTGTTTCTATGTCCTGTTCTAGGTGTGACTCTTTTTCTATGTCCTGTTCAAAGCGTGCCTCTGTTTCTATGTCCTGTTCTAGGTTTGCCTCTGTTTCTATGTCCTGTTCTAGGAGTGCCTCTGTCTGTATGTTCGGTTCTAGGCGTGCCTCTGTTTCTATGTCCTGTTATAGGCGTGCCTCTGTTTCTATGGCCTGTTCTATGTGTGTCTCTTCTTCTATGTCCTGTTCTGAATGTGAATCTGTTTCTATGCCCTGTTCTGAATGTGAATCTGTTTCTATGTCCTGTTCTAGGCGCGCCTCTGTTTCTATGTCCTGTTCTAGGCGTGCCTTTGTTTCTATGTCCTGTTCTATGTGTGCCTCTGTTTCTATGTCCTGTTATAGGCGTGCCTCCGTTTCTTTGGCCTGTTCTATGTGTGTCTCTTCTTCTATGTCCTGTTCTGAATGTGAATCTGTTTCTATGTCCTGTTCTAGGCGCGCCTCTGTTTCTATGTCCTGTTCTAGGCGTGCCTTTGTTTCTATGTCCTGTTCTATGTGTGTCTCTGTTTCTATGTCATGTTCTAGGCGTTCCTCTGTTTCTATGTCCTGTTCTAGGCGTGCCTCTGTTTCTATGTCCTGTTCTAAGCGTGCCTCTGTTTCTATGTCCTGTTCTAGGTTTGCCTCTGTTTCTATGTCCTGTTCTATGCGTGCCTCTATCTGTATGTTCTGTTCTAGGCGTGCCTCTGTTTCTATGTCCTGTTATAGGCGTGCCTCTGTTTCTATGGCCTGTTCTATGTGTGTCTCTTCTTCTATGTCCTGTTCTGAATGTGAATCTGTTTCTATGTCCTGTTCTAGGCGCGCCTCTGTTTCTATGTCCTGTTCTAGGCGTGCCTTTGTTTCTATGTCCTGTTCTATGTGTGCCTCTGTTTCTATGTCATGTTCTAGGCGTGCCTCTGTTTCTATGTCATGTTCTAGGCGTGCCTCTGTTTCTATGTCCTGCTCTAAGAATGCCTTTGTTTCTATGTCCTGTTCTAGATGTGACTCTCTTTCTATGTCCTGTTCTAGGTGTGCCTCTGTTTCTATGTCCTGTTCTAGGCGTGACTCTGTTTCTATGTCCTGTTTCTATGTCCTGTTCTATGTGTGCCTCTGTTTCTATGTCCTGTTCTAGGTGTGACTCAGTTTCTATGTCCTGTTCTGTGTGCCTCTGTTTCTATGTCCTGTTCTAGGTGTGACTCTGTTTCTATGTCCTGTTCTAGGCGTGCCTCTGTTTCTATGCCATCTTCTATGTGTGCCTCTGTTTCTATGTCCTGTTCTAGGTGTGACTCTGTTTCTATGTCCTGTTCTATGCGTGCCTCTGTTTCTATGTCCTGTTCTAGGTGTGCCTCTGTTTCTATGTCCTGTTCTCGGTGTGCCTATGTTTCTATGTCCTGTTCTAAGAGTGACTCTGTTTCTATGTCCTGTTCTATGTGTGCCTCTGTTTCTATGTCCTGTCCTAGGTGTGACTCTGTTTCTATGTCCTGTTCTATGCGTGCCTCTGTTTCTATGTCCTGTTCTAGGTGTGCCTCTGTTTCTATGTCCTGTTCTCGGTGTGCCTCTGTTTCTATGTCCTGTTCTAAGAGTGACTCTGTTTCTGTATCCTTTTGAAGCTCACCTTGTTTCTGTTTCCTTAAAGGCGCGCCTCCGTTTATTTTCCTATTCGATGCTCCTATCTGTTTTGCTTACTATTTGAGGGTCGCCTCTGTTTTTGTTTATTCACGCTCGTCTCTGTTTCTGTTTAATATTTTAGGATCGCCTCTGTTTCTGTTTAATATTTTAGGATCGCTTCTGTTTCTGGTCCCTATTTGAGGGTCGTCTCTGTTTCTGTTTAATATTTTAGGACCGCCTCTGTTTCTGTTTAATATTTTAGGACCGTCTCTGTTTCTGTTTAATATTTTAGGATCGCCTCTGTTTCTGTTTAATATTTTAGGATCGCCTCAGTTTCTGTTTAATCTTTTAGGATCGCCTCTGTTTCTGATTCCTATTTTAGGATCGCCTCTATTTCTGGTCCCTATTTGAGGATCGCCTCTATTTCTGGTCCCTATTTGAGGATCGCCTCTGTTTCTGATTCCTATTTTAGGATCGCCTCTATTTCTGGTCCCTATTTGAGGATCGCCTCTATTTCTGGTCCCTATTTTAGGATCGCCTCTGTTTCTGTTTCCTTTTTCAGGATCGCCTCTGTTTCTGTTTCCTTTTTCAGTATCGGCTCTGTTTCTGTTTTTTATTTCAAACTCGCTTCTGTTTCTGTTTTCTATTTGAGGCTCGCTTCTGTTTATGTTTCCTATTTGAGGCTTGCTTCTGTTTCTGTTTCCTCTTCAAGGCCCGTCTCTGTTTCTTGATTCACTTGCTGGCTCTCGTTATTTCCTCCCTTCATGACCTGCATCTTTCTCTGATAACATTGGCAGTCTCATAGGTGTACCTGATATGTTTACACTAATCTTTACTTGGTTCTGTTGTTTACGACGAATTGCTGGTCTGTGATCGTTCCAGTTAAACATAGTCAGCAACCAAGAGCTGGCCGAGTTGTGCAACCAAGGGGGAGAAGCAGTGGTAGCAGACGAAGTTGGAGACGGATGGGTGGCATACTGTCCAGACAGAATCACAAGATCTGACAAGTAGTGGATATGGAGGGATGGTGAGCTAGAGAACCTGACTGAAATGAGTAGTGTGTTCCAGATTGGGGCACTCTGAGACGGGAGCCCATGGACTACGCAAAATCGAAGAACTTAGTGGTTTTCCCTACATGACGTCACAAGGCGTCAAGCGTAGACTACTATGTCGATCTCACAGCCATCTACAGCAGAATAAGACCCGCGGGCTGAAAGGAATCATCAAACGTTTATGGCGTTTTCAGCTTTGCGAGTAGGGGCGGTTGGAGGTAAAATGGCGGCAGTCGACGCTGGGAGGCATAGCCGAAGACGTCACAAAGTATGTTTGATTTCGGGATCTCCCTCCCAGCCTGCAGGAATTAGTCAAGCTATAGATAGCTGTGGTCTGTCCGTGATATCAACAACAAACGATCATGTAGATAGGCCTTAACTAGTTCCTTCCTTGACGTTCAACTCTTCAGTTAGCGATACAAATATTTAGATAGAAAAGTAATGCATACAACTCTCAAATTAAGTGATGGAAATATAAATGATAGAAAAGTAATACATAAAACTATTAAATTTAATGATAAAACAGTAACAAGCTATTCACAATCTTTATTAAGTAAATTATTTTGAATCAACAAATCAAGTCATGAACTAACAGTAGCAGGTGTGATTATATGAAGAATGTATATATCAGTTCACCAAAAGTAACAAAAGAAAAGTTAAATTCTAATGAAAGAATCAAAGCTAAAAAAACAAAGTCAAAGAAATCAATCAAATGTTGCCGCGGACTGTCTACAGGAAAATATTTCCCGCGACACAGAATCAAAGGACAGAAGCGTTATCAATGAAAATGAATGTCAAGCGGCGGCAAACAAGAATGTATTGTCTTGTACCAACATGGAAAAGCAAATATGGGAAAATGGGAATCGACTGCAGCTATTCTTTGATGAGTGGGAGGGATGCTCCATCAATGACGTCTGTGATAACCCGATTCCAGGCAGTTCCTGTCAACACACGGCTGTTGATTTCCTCGGGATCTGGGTTTGATCGACAAACATTTGTTTCTGGCTTTGTGACGTCAGTGTCTCCCCCTGTTCCCATCGTCAACCTCTCCTCAAACATCCTCCCCACCCTCCCCTCAAACATCCTCCACATGTAGTTCATTTTAAATTCAGCTTGTTCCTACCTGTCTTACCTGAGGACACAACAAGAAGCACAGGTAGAAGATAATACGTACCACCGACCCACATCGACCGATGCTATCTCTACTCCACGCACTTGATGACTCCACAACGTCACAACAAACACAAGCTGGCTCAATCAAATGTTGCGATCTTCGATCTGTCACCGTTCGATCACCTGAATGATTGTCTGGCAGGTACAGGTTAAATAGGCCATGTATTTGGAGGCTCAGTGGGAGCACTGGTTGCGTGAGGCGTGATGAATGAGGCTGCCGGATCGCGAATTGCTGGTAAAATGAATGAGTGATATTGGTGAGGGTAAGAAGTGGTATCAACGAACACTGATAATGCCACAATCGTGTAGGATTCAGTAAAGGAGATTAATAATGCATGAATACTTTAAAGGAGTTGAACTTACAAAGCTCGGAAACATATCACAAATAATCAACAACAGAAGAAAACAAAGACCCATAGACAGCCAGAAGCATGGTCGAACATGTACTCCTAGGCACAACACCTTGCCTCGAGACCCTATGCATTACGGTGCACGACCAACTAAGCAACATTATCGTTTTTCTGTGGGAAATAAAAAGTTATATTAATAGCCCCGGTTAGTGCAGTAAATCATAACTGACCAAGAAACGAGCACATCTCGCCAGGTAACTACATATTCTATAATAAAGGTGATTACACATTCTCTTTTAACACTGGTTACATATTCTCCAATAAAACTTCCTACATATTCTCCAATTTAAATATTAGGGAACTTTGTTAACCTCAGACGGAAGAATGTACAAAAGAGGTGAGATGCAGAATGGCTCAGGCAAAAGCAGCTTTCCAACAAAAATGAGGAAGATACTATGCAATCCATTTTTGACAATAGAAACAAGAAAAAGAGTTCTTAAATGTTATGTAGAGCCAGTCTTAATATATGGATGCGAATCATGGACAATTGGACAACAGACAAGAAAATCACTGGAGTCTGAAGAAATGTGGTTTACAGAAGAATGTTGAGAATACCATGGACAGCTAAGATGAGTAATGAAAACGTTCAGAAAGAGGTCAAAGCAAAAAGAGAGCTAATTTCCAATATTGGGAAGAGACAATCATCATTTTTTGGCCATGTAATGAGAAGAGAAGAACTGGAATATATTGTGAGAACTGGAACAATTGAGGGACGAAGAGATAGAGGGAAGCAAATAGAAAAAAATAACAGACAGCTTAAGAGAATGACTTGGCAGGAGGTCAACAACAGAAATGATAAATAGCTGCCGAGATCGAAAATTGTGGAGAGACATGATCACCTACGCCAGTAGGCACGGTACTTGATGATGATGATATATTCTCCAATAAAACTTCCTATATAATCTCCAATAAAACTTCCTATATATTCTCCAATAAAACTTCCTATATAATCTCCAATAAAACTTCCTATATATTCTCCAATAAAACTTCCTATATATTCTCCAATAAAACTTCCTATATATTCTCCAATAAAACTTCCTATATATTCTCCAATAAAACTTCCTATATATTCTCCAATAAAACTTCCTATATATTCTCCAATAAAACTTCCTATATATTCTCCAATAAAACTTCCTATATATTCTCCAATAAAACTTCCTATATATTCTCCAATAAAACTTCCTATATATTCTCCAATAAAACTTCCTATATATTCTCCAATAAAACTTCCTATATAATCTCCAATAAAACTTCCTATATATTCTCCAATAAAACTTCCTATATATTCTCCAATAAAACTTCCTATATATTCTCCAATAAAACTTCCTATATATTCTCCAATAAAACTTCCTATATATTCTCCAATAAAACTTCCTATATATTCTCCAATAAAACTTCCTATATATTCTCCAATAAAACTTCCTATATATTCTCCAATAAAACTTCCTATATATTCTCCAATAAAACTTCCTATATATTCTCCAATAAAACTTCCTATATATTCTCCAATAAAACTTCCTATATATTCTCCAATAAAACTTCCTATATATTCTCCAATAAAACTTCCTATATTATCTCCAATAAAACTTCCTATATATTCTCCAATAAAACTTCCTATATATTCTCCAATGGAAGTGGTTTCTTCTCGTGAATGCGATATTTCTTCCTGTCAAAGCTGACACCATCCTGTCACATCAAGCCAGTTGTGTTTCTCTCCCTAAAACAGTCAGTTTTTTTCAACTTCAAAATTATGACTTTTGTACCCTAAGAGAAATACAAAAAATCGAATTTCTGCCTTTTATCTATGATATTCGTCTCTTTACGAAATCGAATTTATCATCTTCAACTATTACATTCGTCTCTTTAAGAAGTGGAATTTCTCGCTGCTACTGTGGTGTTCGATCCTAAGGAGAAATCGAAATTCTCCGTTTAAATAATGATGTCCGCCCCCAGAAAAAAAAATCGAATTGCTCCTTTTTACCTATCCCGACATACACCAGCAATGGTACTATGTGTCGTAAAGATAGTTACCTATGACATTTGTCTCTTTAAAGAAATCGACTTTCTCCGTTGTAACTGTGGTATTCAACCCCTTAGGAGAAATCTACTTTCTCCGTTGTAACTGTGGTATTCAACCCCTTTGGAGAAATCGACTTTCTCCGTTGTAACTGTGGTATTCAACCCCTTAGGAGAAATCGACTTTCTCCGTTGTAACTGTGGTATTCAACCCCTTAGGAGAAATCGACTTTCTCCGTTGTAACTGTGGTATTCAACCCCTTAGGAGAAATCGACTTCCTCCGTTGTAACTGTGGTATTCAACCCCTTAGGAGAAATCGACTTTCTCCGTTGTAACTGTGGTTTCTTCCATCGACCGGTCTTAATTGCATACTTCGCAACGAGCATGACCTACATTCTTCCCTGTGTTTAATTAAGTGAAGCCCGCTGTGTCAATCACTCCAGCTTAACCAATGCTTCAAGAATACAGGCACAGTCTGCTCACTGAATGAGAAGGTAACATGGACACACTTTGTGCTGTGAACAACAATATGAATTCCTGCGTGTTGGTGCTGCAAACATGCCACTTCAATCAGATTATGGAGACAGTGAAGACAAGGAAATAGATACAAGTAAGCGGGATACAGCTATTTATTAGTGCACTTTCCCTCGGTTTATGGAATCTGGTAGAGATTGTTTGTCTGTCGTAGAATAATTGTCCCTTCTTTTGCTTCTTTTCAGTTCCCTGTTGATCATAGGTCTTCAACAAACACTTTGAGTTCCCTGTTGATCATAGGTCTTCCGCTGACACTTTCAGTTCCCTGTTGATCATAGGTCTTCCGCTGACACTTTCAGTTCCCTGTTGATCATAGGTCTTCCGCTGACACTTTCAGTTCCCTGTTGATCATAGGTCTTCAGCTAACACTTTCAGTTCCCTGTTGATCATAGGTCTTCAGCTAACACTTTCAGTTCCCTGTTGATCATAGGTCTTCCGCTGACACTTTCAGTTCCCTGTTGATCATAGGTCTTCCGCTGACACTTTCAGTTCCCTGTTGATCATAGGTCTTCCGCTGACACTTTCAGTTCCCTGTTGATCATAGGTCTTCAGCTAACACTTTCAGTTCCCTGTTGATCATAGGTCTTCCGCTGACACTTTCAGTTCCCTGTTGATCATAGGTCTTCCGCTGACACTTTCAGTTCCCTGTTGATCATAGGTCTTCCGCTGACACTTTCAGTTCCCTGTTGATCATAGGTCTTCAGCTGACACTTTCAGTTCCCTGTTGATCATAGGTCTTCCGCTGACACTTTCAGTTCCCTGTTGATCATAGGTCTTCCGCTGACACTTTCAGTTCCCTGTTGATCATAGGTCTTCCGCTGACACTTTCAGTTCCCTGTTGATCATAGGTCTTCCGCTGACACTTTCAGTTCCCTGTTGATCATAGGTCTTCCGCTGACACTTTCAGTTCCTTGTGGATCATAGGTCTTCCGCTGACACTTTCAGTTCCCTGTTGATCATAGGTCTTCAGCTAACACTTTCAGTTCCCTGTTGATCATAGGTCTTCAGCTAACACTTTGAGTTCCCTGTGGATCATAGGTCTTCAACAAACACTTTGAGTTCCCTGTGGATCATAGGTCTTCAACAAACACTTTGAGTTCCCTGTGGATCATAGGTCTTCAACAAACACTTTGAGTTCCCTGTGGATCATAGGTCTTCAACAAACACTTTGAGTTCCCTGTGAATCATAGGTCTTCAACAAACACTTTGAGTTCCCTGTGAATCATAGGTCTTCAACAAACACTTTCAACTCTCTCAAGAGAATAGGTTTATGGGGGACTGGTTGGTCTCGAGGCAGGGCGCCATCGTCGAGACAGAGAGGTTTTGTGATCAAATCCTGGCTACATCGGTTGGGATTGTTACTTATGATTTCTCTCTGCGGCAACCACGCCTGGTCTCAGCAGCGGGGCCCGGCTTGAAACGTCAATTACTCATCGACGAAAAAATATGAGTGCCTCCGAAGACGGAGTAATCTGCCTGTGCGGAGAGGGACCCCTGTGCGGATTAACACACAAGATTGAGTTCCTAGTCTCTAGGAACTTCGTCAGAGGTGAACGCTGGCGAACATAATAGGACTGATTGAACATTGGAGCTCAAATTGTTTTTTTTTTTGTATTTAATTAAGCTGCAGTACTCAACGCAATTGTCACGTGACAAACAAGTAGATTTTAAAAATGTATTTTACTCTAATCAAAGGTAGATATAGTTTAAATGGCCGGAAATGAGACAAAATGGATTTATCTATATTCTACACATGCAATATAAAATGGATGTAATCTAAATTCTACACAAACGAGATCAAATGGATGTAATCTAAATTCTACGTATTATCTACTTTCTACATATCACTTTTTTCAAAAATAATCCACCCAAACTATATCCACGACCGAGACTGTAGATTCCTGTCCACTGCGTGTTTACTGCATCCACACTACAACTCTATCTTTCCTGGCTATCATTTACTGCATCCACACTACAACTCTATCTTTCCTAGCTATCATTTACTGCATCCACACTACAACTCTATCTTTCCTAGCTATCATTTACTGCATCCACACTACAACTCTATCTTTCCTAGCTATCATTTACTGCATCCACACTACAACTCTATCTTTCCTAGCTATCATTTACTGCATCCACACTACAACTCTATCTTTCCTAGCTATCATTTACTGCATCCACACTACAACTCTATCTTTCCTGGCTATCATTTACTGCATCCACACTACAACTCTATCTTTCCTAGCTATCATTTACTGCATCCACACTACAACTCTATCTTTCCTAGCTATCATTTACTGCATCCACACTACAACTCTATCTTTCCTAGCTATCATTTACTGCATCCACACTACAACTCTATCTTTCCTAGCTATCATTTACTGCATCCACACTACAACTCTATCTTTCCTAGCTATCATTTACTGCACCCACACTACAACTCTATCTTTCCTAGCTATCATTTACTGCATCCACATTACAACTCTATCTTTCCTAGCTATCATTTACTGCATCCACACTACAACTCTATCTTTCCTGGCTATCATTTACTGCATCCACACTACAACTCTATCTTTCCTGGCTATCATTTACTGCATCCACACTACAACTCTATCTTTCCTAGCTATCATTTACTGCATCCACACTACAACTCTATCTTTCCTAGCTATCATTTACTGCATCCACACTACAACTCTATCTTTCCTAGCTATCATTTACTGCATCCACACTACAACTCTATCTTTCCTAGCTATCATTTACTGCATCCACACTACAACTCTATCTTTCCTAGCTATCATTTACTGCATCCACACTACAACTCTATCTTTCCTGGCTATCATCAACGCTGTTTTCCACTATATCTATTAAAGTTGTAGCCAGATCTAGTCACTGCTTCTTGCATAAGGGAGAAGGAAAATAATCGAAGACCACGATGACACAATGTTGCAGAGCATGTATGTATTGATGTTTTTACCATTCAGTCAGAGCATGTATGTATTGATGTTTTTATCATTCAGTCAGAGCATGTACGCTCGTATGTATTGATGTTTTTATCATTCAGTCAGAGCATGTATGTATTGATGTTTTTATCATTCAGTCAGATCATGTATGTATTGATGTTTTTATCATTCAGTCAGAGCATGTATGTATTGATGTTTTTATCATTCAGTCAGATCATGTATGTATTGATGTTTTTATCATTCAGTCAGAGCATGTATGTATTGATGTTTTTATCATTCAGTCAGATCATGTATGTATTGATGTTTTTATCATTCAGTCAGATCATGTATGTATTGATGTTTTTATAATTCATTCAGAACATGTATGTATTGATGTTTTTATAATTCTTTCAGAACATGTATGTATTGGTGTTTTTATAATGCATTCAGAACATGTATGTATTGATGTTTTTATCATTCATCCAGAACATGTATGTATTGATGTTTTTATAATTCATTCACAACATGTATGCATTAATACTTTTAAAATTAGGCAAAAACTTACCTGCATTTTCGTTCCTTATATTTTCCCCAAACACCCGTATATCTATCTATTGACCTTTCGAGCCGTAACCGGCCCATAGGGCGTAGACCAAGACACACCTTCTCCTATATGAATTTTTTTGTTCTAGCAGTTTTCTTTTAAAGATATTTTATCAAATCTCGCCATCTGTCTCTGTTCTGTGCAAGCAGTTCTATCTCATTTAGGGAGCCGACTCCTGCTGCTCTTGCCTCTCTCATCAATGTTCTTCTCAGTGTCTCCCTGGGTCTTCCTCTTTTTCTTTTACCTGTTGTTTCCCATATGAGGGCTTGCTTTGCTATTCGATTATTATCTCTTCTCATCACATGTCCAACGTATGACCATCGTCTTTTCTTTATTACTGAAGATATTAGTGGTTGATTGGCGATTTCTCTAATTTCCTCGTTTGTTTTGAATTCGTTCCATTCTATACCAAGTATTTTCCTTAGACATTTATTTTCGAATGCGTTCAACTTTGTTTCTATATCTCTTGTTGTTTTCCAGCTTTCACGCGCATACGTAAGGGTTGATAGTACATTTGATTTGAATAGCCTAAGTTTTGTGTTTGTGCTAATGAGTTTTGATTTCCACAACTTTTAAAGGCTTCTGAAAGACATTGCTGCTTTAGCTATTCTGATTCTAATTTCTTTGCTCGTATCCCCTTCTCGATCAATGTGACTTCCAAGATAGATAAAGTGATTGATCTCTTCTACTGGTTTGTGTTCCATGTATATTTTGTCACTTGTTGGAATTAAACTTTTCATGACTTTAGTCTTTTCATGATTGACCTCAAGCCCAATTTTGCTGGCTATTGATGATAGTTCATTTGTGTTTTCCTGCTCCCGTATATCATTGCTTCTATATTTTCCCCAAACACCCGTATATTATTGATTCTATATTTTAGCCCAAAACTCGTATATTATTATTCCTATATTTTCTCCGAACCCCCGTATATTATTACTCCTAAATTTCCCCGAAAACCCTTATATTATTACTCCGATATTTTCCATAAACGTCCATATGTTATTACTCCTATATTTCCCCGAAAACCTTTATATTATTACTTCTATATTTTTCCCAAACGTCTATACATTATTACTTCTATATTTTCCACACACGTCCGTATATTATTATTTCTATATTTTCCCCCAAACACTCGTATATTATTATTTCTATATTCCCCCAAACACTCGTATATTATTATTTCTATATTCCCCCCAAACACCCGTATATTATTACTTCTATACTTTCCCCAAACACCCGTATATTATTACTTCTATACTTTCCCCAAACGTCCGTTTATTATAACTTCTATATTTTCCCCCAAACACCCGTTTATTATTACTTCTATACTTTCCCCAAACGTCCGTATATTATTATTTCTATATTCCCCTAAACACTCGTATATTATTACTTCTATATTCCCCCAAACACCCGTTTATTATTACTTCTATATTTTCCCCCAAACACCCGTATATTATTACTTCTATATTTTCCGCAAACACTCGTATATTATTATTCCTATATTTTCCCCAAACACCCGTATATTATAACTTCTATATTTTCCCCAAACACCCGTATACAAATGTCCCCATTTTCCCCAAACACCCGTATATAAATTCCCCCATTTTCCCCAAACACATGTATATTAATGCCCCTATTTTTGTCCAAAATCACATGTATATTAATGCCTCTATTTTTGTCCCCAAACACATGTATATTAATGCCCCTATTTTTGTCCCCAAACACCCGTATATTAATGCCCCTATTTTTGTCCCCAAACACCCGTATATTAATGTCTCTATTTTTGTCCCCAAACACCCGTATATTAATGCCACTATTTTTGTCCCCAAACACCCGTATATTAATGCCCCTATTTTTGTCCCCAAACACTCGTATATTAATGCCTCTATTTTTGTCCCCAAACACATGTATATTAATGCCCCTATTTTTGTCCCCAAACACCCGTATATTAATGTCTCTATTTTTGTCCCCTAACACATGTATATTAATGCCCCTATTTTTGTCCCCAAACACTTGTATATTAATGCCTCTATTTTTGTCCCCAAACACATGTATATTAATGCCCTATTTTTGTCCCCAAACACCCGTATATTAATGTCTCTATTTTTGTCCCCTAACACATGTATATTAATGCCCCTATTTTTGTCCCCAAACACCCGTATATTAATGTTTCTATTTTTGTCCCCAAACACTCGTATATTAATGCCTCTATTTTTGTCCCCAAACACATGTATATTAATGCCCCTATTTTTGTCCCTAAACACCCGTATATTAATGTCTCTATTTTTGTCCCTAAACACCCGTATATTAATGCCCCTATTTTTGTCCCTAAACACCCGTATATTAATGTCTCTATTTTTGTCCCCAAACACTTGTATATCAATGTCCCTATTTTTGTCCCCAAACACTTGTATATTAATGTACCTATTTTTGTCCCCAAACACCCGTATATTAATGTACCTATTTTTGTCCCTAAACACCCGTAAATTAATGTCTCTATTTTTGTCCCCAAACACATGTATATTAATGCCCCTATTTTTGTCCCCAAACACCCGTATATTAATGCCCCTATTTTTGTCCCCAAACACCCGTATATTAATGTCCCTATTTTTGTCCACAAACACATGTGTATAAATGTTGAGAAAACCTATTGCTTGTGTTGTTGCTAATATCATTTGTTGCCAGCACAGACCTGCCTGACCCTTGCCTGGTTCTAGATCAATCAAAATAGCCACGATTGTGCGCCTCGTTTCATCCTCTCATCAAAACGATATTCTAGCCACAGAAGCTGACCTCCCCCAAACAACTATCTATCGGTGGTGCATGAGTTAACCAGATGGGGATAGTTCAACTTTGAACAGTGTGTCGAAAGCTGTCAATCGTCTTCTTTTGTTGTTTCCACAAATAATATTTCTCTTCACCGCCAAGAAAGAATGTTAAATGGTTGTTTTTGCTTCGTATCGCAGTTTACAGTGAATAATTATGGGGGAGAGATATGTTTACAACACTCGAAAAATAAAGTAAGCGACAAAATAAAACACAAAGAACAATAGACAGCTCGAAAGAGGATGGAACCCGTACTCCTGGACATATGGACTTTCCATGGCAGACAACTATAGTTACAGCAATCAGCCAGATTTGTGGTTGGGCATTTCTCGAATGTTGTAAATATACTTGTCCAAAACAATTATTAATGAATATGTGGTCTCGAAAGTTTCAGTTTGTTATCAGATTCATTCATTTATTATTATTATCAGTATTACTGTTTAATTATTATTATCAGTATTACTGTTTTATTATTATTATTATCAGTATTACTGTTTTATTATTATTATTATCAGTATTACTGTTTTATTATTATTATTATCAGTATTACTGTTTTATTATTATTATTATCAGTATTACTGTTTTATTATTATTATCAGTATTACTGTTGTATTATTATTATTATCAGTATTACTGTTTTATTATTATTATTATCAGTATTACTGTTTTATTATTATCATATGTCTTCTATCGAGGTTTACACTAGGCTGTGGTGAATGTGTCTCTTGGTCTGCCTTTCCACTTCATCACAGAAAATTGTTCAGGTTGGATTATTTGATTGGTTAAACTTGTTTCTTTGTTTATTTGTCTGTTTTTCTGTTTGTTTGTCTGTTTTTCTGTTTGTTTGTCTCTTTGTTTCTTTGTTTCCATGCCAATCGCAGAAACTGGAGCACGACCTTCATTTAATTCAGATTGTCTCTGACCTTAAAGCAAACAATCAGCTATGAGTCGCTGTCCACTTTCAGCCGAAACTCTGTCATGCTGTTTTCTCTTTTTTTTGTCCGTTAATTTCTTCCTTTCACCACTCACGATCTACAACTTGATTGCTGACATGTGCCAGTACATTGAGTTGATGTCACCTCCCAACGTTCTCTCCTAGCTCACCAAGATGATTTTGTACAGAACAAAGAGAAACATGATCGACCCCAGACATCCAGGGTTAACACAACCGCCCACACACTCCCACGAATGTCAAAGTCACCCTACGTCATACTTTCATCTTCAACGCAATTTTCATAGACGCAAAGACAGGTCCATTTACAACATTCCAAGTCAAACGCAGATCAGCGACCTGCGTGGGAGAAAGGGTTGACTTCAAGAGGGTGGGAGAAAGGGTTGACTTCATGAGGGTTATTGTCGCTGCTGCGATCTGGCCGCAAACATGTTGACACCTGTGGGACAGATATTTGCAAATGTGGTAGGCCAGCCAAAAAGTTGTGGTCGGATAGAAGTGTGGGTGGGAGAGATCTGGGAATGGGCGCCACAGGATGAGATGCTCATTAAGATATGGCAGGGTTTCCTCATAGTCTGAGGTGATTGAAGTCATTGTATCTCAAAGCTCTGAATAATGTTAGATGGAGATCTTTGTGTCAATGATATTTCTACTGTTTGGAGATCTTTGTGTCAATGATATTTCTACTGTTTGGAGATCTTTGTGTCAATGATATTTCTACTGTTTGGAGATCTTTGTGTCAATGATATTTCTACTGTTTGGAGATCTTTGTGTCAATGATATTTCTACTGTTTGGAGATCTTTGTGTCAATGATATTTCTATTGTTTGGAGATCTTTGTGTCAATGATATTTCTGCTGTTTGGAGATCTTTGTGTCAATGATATTTCAACTGTTTGGAGATCTTTGTGTCAATGATATTTCTACTTTTTGGAGATCTTTGTGTCAATGATATTTCTACTGTTTGGAGATCTTTGAATCAATGCGATCTCTACTGCTTGACTGCATGGAGCTGTCTGAGTTAATGCTAGTTCTACTGTTTAGAGATGTTTAAGTCATTGCTAGTTCTACTGTTTAGAGATGTTTAAGTCATTGCTAGTTCTACTGTTTAGAGATGTTTAAGTCATTGCTAGTTCTACTGTTTAGAGATGTTTAAGTCATTGCTAGTTCTACTGTTTAGAGATGTTTAAGTCATTGCTAGTTCTACTGTTTAGAGATGTTTAAGTCATTGCTAGTTCTACTGTTTAGAGATGTTTAAGTCATTGCTAGTTCTACTATTTAGAGATGTTTAAGTCATTGCTAGTTCTACTGTTTAGAGATGTTTAAGTCATTGCTAGTTCTACTGTTTAGAGATGTTTGAGTCATTGCTAGTTCTACTGTTTAGAGATGTTTAAGTCATTGCTAGTTCTACTGTTTAGAGATGTTTAAGTCATTGCTAGTTCTACTGTTTAGACATGTTTAAGTCATTGCTAGTTCTACTGTTTAGAGATGTTTAAGTCATTGCTAGTTCTACTGTTTAGAGATGTTTGAGTCATTGCTAGTTCTACTGTTTGTAGATGTTTAAGTCATTGCTAGTTCTACTGTTTGCAGATGTTTAAGTCATTGCTAGTTCTACTGTTTAGAGATGTTTGAGTCATTGCTAGTTCTACTGTTTAGAGATGTTAGAGTCATTGCTAGTTCTACTGTTTAGAGATGTTTAAGTCATTGCTAGTTCTACTGTTTAGAGATGTTTGAGTCATTGCTAGTTCTACTGTTTAGAGATGATTGAGTCATTGCTAGTTCTACTGTTTGCAAATGTTTAAGTCATTGCTAGTTCTACTGTTTAGAGATGTTTGAGTCATTGCTAGTTCTACTGTTTGCAGAAGTTTAAGTCATTGCTAGTTCTACTGTTTAGAGATGTTTGAGTCATTGCTAGTTCTACTGTTAAGAGATATTTGAGTCATTGCTAGTCCTACTATTTAGAGATGTTTGAGTCATTGCTAGTTCTACTGTTTAGAGATGTTTGAGTCATTGCTAGTTCTACTGTTTGTAGATGTTTAAGTCATTGCTAGTTCTACTGTTTGCAGATGTTTAAGTCATTGCTAGTTCTACTGTTTAGAGATGTTTAAGTCATTGCTAGTTCTACTGTTTGCAGATGTTTAAGTCATTGCTAGTTCTACTGTTTAGGGATGCTAGAGTCATTGCTAGTTCTACTGTTTAGAGATGTTTAAGTCATTGCTAGTTCTACTGTTTAGAGATGTTTGAGTCATTGCTAGTTCTACTGTTTAGAGATGATTGAGTCATTGCTAGTTCTACTGTTTGCAAATGTTAAAGTCATTGCTAGTTCTACTGTTTAGAGATGTTTGAGTCATTGCTAGTTCTACTGTTTGCAGATGTTTAAGTCATTGCTAGTTCTACTGTTTAGAGATGTTTGAGTCATTGCTAGTTCTACTGTTTGTAGATGTTTAAGTCATTGCTAGTTCTACTGTTTGCAGATGTTTAAGTCATTGCTAGTTCTACTGTTTAGAGATGTTTGAGTCATTGCTAGTTCTACTGTTTAGAGATGTTAGAGTCATTGCTAGTTCTACTGTTTAGAGATGTTTAAGTCATTGCTAGTTCTACTGTTTAGAGATGTTTAAGTCATTGCTAGTTCTACTGTTTAGAGATGTTTAAGTCATTGCTAGTTCTACTGTTTAGAGATGTTTAAGTCATTGCTAGTTCTACTGTTTAGAGATGTTTAAGTCATTGCTAGTTCTACTGTTTGTAGATGTTTAAGTCATTGCTAGTTCTACTGTTTAGAGATGTTTAAGTCATTGCTAGTTCTACTGTTTAGAGATGTTTAAGTCATTGCTAGTTCTACTGTTTAGAGATGTTTAAGTCATTGCTAGTTCTACTGTTTAGAGATGTTTAAGTCATTGCTAGTTCTACTGTTTAGAGATGTTTGAGTCATTGCTAGTTCTACTGTTTAGAGATGTTTAAGTCATTGCTAGTTCTACTGTTTAGAGATGTTTAAGTCATTGCTAGTTCTACTGTTTAGAGATGTTTAAGTCATTGCTAGTTCTACTGTTTAGAGATGTTTAAGTCATTGCTAGTTCTACTGTTTAGAGATGTTTGAGTCATTGCTAGTTCTACTGTTTGTAGATGTTTAAGTCATTGTTAGTTCTACTGTTTGCAGATGTTTAAGTCATTGCTAGTTCTACTGTTTAGAGATGTTTGAGTCATTGCTAGTTCTACTGTTTAGAGATGTTAGAGTCATTGCTAGTTCTACTGTTTAGAGATGTTTAAGTCATTGCTAGTTCTACTGTTTAGAGATGTTTAAGTCATTGCTAGTTCTACTGTTTAGAGATGTTTAAGTCATTGCTAGTTCTACTGTTTAGAGATGTTTAAGTCATTGCTAGTTCTACTGTTTAGAGATGTTTAAGTCATTGCTAGTTCTACTGTTTAGAGATGTTTAAGTCATTGCTAGTTCTACTGTTTAGAGATGTTTGAGTCATTGCTAGTTCTACTGTTTAGAGATGTTTAAGTCATTGCTATTTCTACTGTTTAGAGATGTTTAAGTCATTGCTAGTTCTACTGTTTAGAGATGTTTAAGTCATTGCTAGTTCTACTGTTTAGAGATGTTTAAGTCATTGCTAGTTCTACTGTTTAGAGATGTTTGAGTCATTGCTAGTTCTACTGTTTGTAGATGTTTAAGTCATTGTTAGTTCTACTGTTTGCAGATGTTTAAGTCATTGCTAGTTCTACTGTTTAGAGATGTTTGAGTCATTGCTAGTTCTACTGTTTAGAGATGTTAGAGTCATTGCTAGTTCTACTGTTTAGAGATGTTTAAGTCATTGCTAGTTCTACTGTTTAGAGATGTTTGAGTCATTGCTAGTTCTACTGTTTAGAGATGATTGAGTCATTGCTAGTTCTACTGTTTGCAAATGTTTAAGTCATTGCTAGTTCTACTGTTTAGAGATGTTTGAGTCATTGCTAGTTCTACTGTTTGCAGATGTTTAAGTCATTGCTAGTTCTACTGTTTAGAGATGTTTGAGTCATTGCTAGTTCTACTGTTAAGAGATATTTGAGTCATTGCTAGTCCTACTATTTAGAGATGTTTGAGTCATTGCTAGTTCTACTGTTTAGAGATATTTGAGTCATTGCTAGTTCTACTGTTTGTAGATGTTTAAGTCATTGCTAGTTCTACTGTTTGCAGATGTTTAAGTCATTGCTAGTTCTACTGTTTAGAGATGTTTGAGTCATTGCTAGTTCTACTGTTTAGAGATGTTAGAGTCATTGCTAGTTCTACTGTTTAGAGATGTTTAAGTCATTGCTAGTTCTACTGTTTAGAGATGTTTGAGTCATTGCTAGTTCTACTGTTTAGAGATGATTGAGTCATTGCTAGTTCTACTGTTTGCAAATGTTTAAGTCATTGCTAGTTCTACTGTTTAGAGATGTTTGAGTCATTGCTAGTTCTACTGTTTGCAGATGTTTAAGTCATTGCTAGTTCTACTGTTTAGAGATGTTTGAGTCATTGCTAGTTCTACTGTTAAGAGATATTTGAGTCATTGCTAGTCCTACTGTTTAGAGATATTTGAGTCATTGCTAGTTCTACTGTTTAGAGATGTTTGAGTCATTACTAGTTCTACTGTTTAGAGATGTTAGAGTCATTGCTAGTTCTACTGTTTAGAGATGTTTAAGTCATTGCTAGTTCTACTGTTTAGAGATGTTTGAGTCATTGCTAGTTCTACTGTTTAGAGATGATTGAGTCATTGCTAGTTCTACTGTTTGCAAATGTTTAAGTCATTGCTAGTTCTACTGTTTAGAGATGTTTGAGTCATTGCTAGTTCTACTGTTTGCAGATGTTTAAGTCATTGCTAGTTCTACTGTTTAGAGATGTTTGAGTCATTGCTAGTTCTACTGTTAAGAGATATTTGAGTCATTGCTAGTCCTACTATTTAGAGATGTTTGAGTCATTGCTAGTTCTACTGTTTAGAGATATTTGAGTCATTGCTAGTTCTACTGTTTGTAGATGTTTAAGTCATTGCTAGTTCTACTGTTTGCAGATGTTTAAGTCATTGCTAGTTCTACTGTTTAGAGATGTTTGAGTCATTGCTAGTTCTACTGTTTAGAGATGTTAGAGTCATTGCTAGTTCTACTGTTTAGAGATGTTTAAGTCATTGCTAGTTCTACTGTTTAGAGATGTTTGAGTCATTGCTAGTTCTACTGTTTAGAGATGATTGAGTCATTGCTAGTTCTACTGTTTGCAAATGTTTAAGTCATTGCTAGTTCTACTGTTTAGAGATGTTTGAGTCATTGCTAGTTCTACTGTTTGCAGATGTTTAAGTCATTGCTAGTTCTACTGTTTAGAGATGTTTGAGTCATTGCTAGTTCTACTGTTAAGAGATATTTGAGTCATTGCTAGTCCTACTGTTTAGAGATATTTGAGTCATTGCTAGTTCTACTGTTTAGAGATGTTTGAGTCATTACTAGTTCTACTGTTTAGAGATGTTTGAGTCATTGCTAGTTCTACTGTTTGACTGCATGAAGATGTTTGAGTCAATACTAGTTCCACTGTTTGACTGCATGAAGATGTTTGTGTCAATACTAGTTCCACTGTTTGACTGCATGAAGATGTTTGAGTCAATACTAGTTCCACTGTTTGACTGCATGAAGATGTTTGAGTCAATACTAGTTCCACTGTTTGACTGCATGAAGATGTTTGAATCAATACTAGTTCCACTGTTTGACTGCATGAAGATGTTTGTGTCAATACTAGTTCCACTGTTTGACTGCATGAAGATGTTTGAGTCAATACTAGTTCCACTGTTTGATTGAATGAAGATGTTTGAGTCAATACTAGTTCCACTGTTTGACTGCATGAAGATGTTTGAGTCAATACTAGTTCCACTGTTTGACTGCATGAAGATGTTTGAGTCAATACTAGTTCCACTGTTTGACTGCATGAAGATGTTTGTGTCAATACTAGTTCCACTGTTTGACTGCATGAAGATGTTTGTGTCAATACTAGTTCCACTGTTTGACTGCATGAAGATGTTTGTGTCAATACTAGTTCCACTGTTTGACTGCATAGAGCTGATTAAGTCAATGATATCTCTCCAGTCTTTACTTTAACGTATTACATGTTTCCATGTGTCTATTTGAATATGTGTCAATTTTTACATGTGCCCACGTGTACATGTGTCTGTGTCTATATGTATATGTGTCTATGTTTGCAAGTGTCTATGTGTATGTGTGTATATGTATATATGTATATATGTGCCTATGTGTCCATTTGCATATGTTTATATGTGTACATGTTTCCATGTGTCCGTGTGTCTACGTGTCCACTTGTGTGTGTCCATATGTATATGTGTCTACGTGTTGATGTTCCCAGATATAGCTGAGAAAACCTGTATCTTTCAAAGAGCATATGGACAATAAGTAGCTTAAAGCCAAGGATAATCATGAAGCGGTACCAGTCAAAGATGTAGCGACTTCTGTCTTGTGAGAAGACCAGATGTACCATTCACAGATGAGGTGACTTCTGTCTTGTGAGAAGACCAGATGTACCATTCACAGATGAGGCGACTGCTGTATTGTGAGAAGACCAGATGTACCATTGACAGATGAGGTGACTGCTGTCTTGTGAGAAGACCAGATGTACCATTCACAGATAAGGCGACTGCTGTCTTGTGAGAAGACCAGACTGTACACAGGCAAATGTGTTTACTGTACTTGTATGAGCAGACAAGTTGTAGAAAGAACTCGTGAAAGTATATCAAAGGTCATACAGCGCAGATTTACAGGGAAAATCAACTTGACATTTAATAAGGCTTGCTTGACATATCGTAGCGCTCGCTGAATTGTAGCGCTTCACAAACTTGTTATATTAGCGAACAATTAAATACTTGAATTGAGTAAAGTTTCATGTGAGAACAGAGACGAGCAGTTGCAACAACAAGACACTTGGCTGCGTGTAATTAAGTGTGCTTTGCACAGTTGTCCATGTGCACGTTTGTCTGATTTAGTATTCTTTGTTGACAAACCGAACTACTCTACACCCTAGTACGTATCTTTTAGCCCACCGGACAGTCGTCTTCATCATGTAGTTAGGACGTCTCTCCTATATAGTCTCACTGTTTTCCATATTGTTTCGCTCTTACTGTAGCAGGTTAAGACGTGAGAAGGCACTAGGGAAACAAATCTAAAGTTTTCTGGCATATTCTGACTAAGCGGAAGTAACATAAGACAGAAAGGGAAACCGATGGTTTAACTGTGGTAGGTTAGATATAAGGTTGACAGGTGTTGAATAAAGAAAGCTAATAGCTAGAGAACGAACTACAAGAAATGATAGACATAATAGTAAAAGAAAGCAAGAAGAAAGGTCTCAGTCTGAATAGTAAGAAAACAGAAGTAATGGTTATATCGAAGAAACAATCATCACCATCATGCAGCATAAAAATAAACGAGACAAATTTGAAACAAGTACAACGTTTCAAATACTTGGACACAATAATTACATCAGATGGAAGATGCACCACAGAAATAAAAAGCAGAATATCTCAGGCCAAAATAGCATTTCAGAAAATGAAAAATATATTATGCAACAAATCTATGTCAATAGAAATGAGAAAGAGAGTTCATCGGTGCTATATAGAACCAATTCTGACCTATGGAAGCGAATCATGGACAGTGGACAAACAAATGAAAAGACGATTGGAGGCCACAGAGATGGGATTTCTCAGAAGAATGTTGAAAGTTCCCTAGACAGCTAAAAATACCAATGAGGAAGTTCTCAAAGAGGCCAACACAAAAAGGGAGCTGTTAACAAACATCAGAAAGAAGCAATCAACATTTTTCGGGCACATCATGAGAATAGGAAAGTTGGAATACTTGGTTACAACTGACAAAATAAAAGGAAAGAGAGATCGCGGGCGACAAAGAGAGAAAATACTGGATAGCTTGGTGTCATGTCATGGAAAACAGTAAACAACAGAACTGATACGATGCACTGTAGATAGAAGATTGTGGAGGGACATGATCACCTACGCCAACCGGTATGGCACATGATGATGAATAGCTAGAGAACGACGGGTTTAGTAGAGTTAGATAAACACAAAAATCAGTTAAGCGCGAACATCGTAGAACTGGACAATAGAGGGTGATAACTGGACGTAGGGAAAAGAAACGATCGAGACAAGTGGGAAAGTGAAGTTAACAAGGGGCTTTTCGAATGAGCTGAACTAGCAAGTCAGAAATTTTCTGGGGCTTTCTGGTCCGGGATGTTTGTAGAGTTAAAATGCAGGAGCCTACGACTATAGGAGGAGACAGTGATCATTTGAGACGTTCTAGTAATTGATGTAGCTAATTGTGGCGGAGGGAGATGTGTAGATTGTGTGGCAAGACAATAGCTGTGAGATTGTGAATATGGAGGGAGATGTGTAGATTGTGTGACAAGACAATAGCTGTGAGATTATGAATATGGAGGGAGATGTGTAGATTGTGTGACAAGACAATAGCTGTGAGATTATGTGATATGGAGGGAGATGTGAAGATTGTGTGACATGACAATAGCTGTGAGATTATCAATATGGAGGGAGATGTGTAGATTGTGTGACAAGACAATAGCTGTGAGATTATGAATATGGAGGGAGATGTGTAGAATGTGTGACAAGACAATAGCTGTGAGATTATGAATATGGAGGGAGATGTGTAGATTGTGTGACAAGACAATAGTTGTGAGATTATGAATATGGAGGGAGATGTGTAGATTGTGTGACAAGACAATAGTTGTGAGATCATGAATATGGAGGGAGATGTGTAGATTGTGTGACAAGACATTAGTTGTGAGATCATGAATATGGAGGGAGATGTGTAGATTGTGTGACAAGAAAATAGCTGTGAGATCATGAATATGGAGGGAGATGTGTAGATTCTGTGACAAGATACCAGCTGACAGATTATGAATATGGAGACTTTTAAATGATATTTGAAGTCTACGACAAAACGCAGATCGAGGACTTGTGAGCTGGGCTAATGACGTCAGAGCTGAAGCTATTAGTGATACTGTAAAGGAGACTACTTTCTTTAGACCGGAATTGCAAAACGAAGAGGTCAGTTTGTGATAGCTATGTGACACCTATGTGACACCTATGTGACAGATGTGTGACAGTCATGTTACAATCATATGACAGCTATGTGACAACTATGTGACAGCTATGACTGATGTTTAGTAATCATGATACATTAGTTTTCACTGACAAATGTGATGGAGTGGAAATGATTAGTAAATCATTAAATTATCAGTAAATTATTCAATACAAAGATGGTTATGATTATTCGAAGTCCCCGGTATCAAAACAAACGAATTAGAATCCACATTTGCTCAACCGCCCGTGCTAGTGGAATCATTCCAATTAACATCTCATCTCATTGAAGGATCCAAACCAAGAAAGGCAGTTGCAGTCACTATGATAACAGCTACAGCACACGCCAAAAAATATAAGGCCAGGCGGCACCGAAAGTGAACGCAGCTGAATTGTCCTTCTTCCAACACTATCATCATTCATCGTAAGCAATCGGAATATCCAAAGACAGTCGATTGAAAAGAATATACTCACCTCAAAATAGATAGAATGCAATGAGAGACAAAATGTAGCTGATTTTATTGTGCATTTCTTGAAAAGAAATTGTTGAGTTCAGTTTCTCTGTGAGGTTTGTGTGTACTGTTCTGTCGTTGAGCTGTCAGTATCACTGAAGTGTATCCATGTCTGACCTGAGATGCAGATCATGTCAGTTGTCGTGTAAGCTATCGTCATGGTTGGTTCTTTCAACATCATGGTTGGTTCTTTCAACATCATGGTTGGTTCTTTCAACATCATGGTTGGTTCTTTTGACATCATGGTTGGTTCTTTCAACATCATGGTTGGTTCTTTCGACATCATGGTTGGTTCTTTCAACATCATGGTTGGTTCTTTTGACATCATGGTTCGTTCTTTCAACATCATGGTTGGTTCTTTCAACATCATGGTTGGTTCTTTCGACATCATGGTTGGTTCTTTCAACATCATGGTTGGTTCTTTCAACATCATGGTTGGTTCTTTCGACATCATGGTTGGTTCTTTTGACATCATGGTTGGTTCTTTCAACATCATGGTTGGTCCTTTCAACATCATGGTTGGCTCTTTTGACATCATGGTTGGTTCTTTCAACATCATGGTTGGTTCTTTCGACATCATGGTTGGTTCTTTCAACATCATGGTTGGTTCTTTCAACATCATGGTTGGTTCTTTTGACATCATGGTTGGTTCTTTCAACATCATGGTTGGTTCTTTCGACATCATGGTTGGTTCTTTCAACATCATGGTTGGTTCTTTTGACATCATGGTTGGTTCTTTCGACATCATGGTTGGTTCTTTCGACATCATGGTTGGTTCTTTCGACATCATGGTAGGTTCTTTCGACATCATGGTTGGTTCTTTCAACATCATGGTTGGTTCTTTCAACATCATGGTTGGTTCTTTCAACATCATGGTTGGTTCTTTTGACATCATGGTTGGTTCTTTCGACATCATGGTTGGTTCTTTTGACATCATGGTTGGTTCTTTCGACATCAAGGTTGGTTCTTTCGACATCATGGTTGGTTCTTTCAACATCATGGTTGGTTCTTTCAACATCATGGTTGGTTCTTTCGACATCATGGTTGGTTCTTTCAACATCATGGTTGGTTCTTTCAACACCATGGTTGGTTCTTTCGACATCATGGTTGGTTCTTTCAACATCATGGTTGGTTCTTTCAACATCATGGTTGGGTCCTTTTACATCATGGTTGGTTCTTTCAACATCATGGTTGGTTCTTTTGACATCATGGTTGGTTCTTTCAACATCATGGTTGGTTCTTTCGACATCATGGTTGGTTCTTTTGACATCATGGTTGGTTCTTTCAACATCATGGTTGGTTCTTTCGACATCATGGTTGGTTCTTTCGACATCATGGTTGGTTCTTTCGACATCATGGTTGGTTCTTTCGACATCATGGTTGGTTCTTTTGACATCATGGTTGGTTCTTTCGACATCATGGTTGGTTCTTTCGACATCATGGTTGGTTCTTTCAACATCATGGTTGGTTCTTTCGACATCATGGTTGGTTCTTTCGACATCATGGTTGGTTCTTTCGACATCATGGTTGGTTCTTTTGACATCATGGTTGGTTCTTTCGACATCATGGTTGGTTCTTTCGACATCATGGTTGGTTCTTTTGACATCATGGTTGGTTCTTTCGACATCATGGTTGGTTCTTTCGACATCATGGTTGGTTCTTTCGACATCATGGTTGGTTCTTTCGACATCATGGTTGGTTCTTTCGACATCATGGTTGATTCTTTCAAAATCATGGTTGATTATTTAGACATTATGGTTAATTCTTCAAACATCATGGTTGATCCTTTTAACATCATCGTTGAGTCAGTCTTCCGACATCATAGTTGATTTTTTGAACAAAAGACTCAATTTGAGCTTTGAGATAATATCAGAGAACAAAATGATACTGCCAAACATCAATAACAATATTCAAATATCAATAACTACGATCACGCACCGATAACAACTATCACACATCAATAACAAATATAACACATCAATAACAACTGTCGCACATCAATAACAACGATCAGACATCAATAACAACTATCATACATCAATAACAACTATCAGACATCAATAACAACTATCACACATCAATAACAACTATCATACACATCAATAACAACTATCACACATCAATAACAACTAACACACATCAATAACAACTATCACACATCAATAACAACTATCACACATCAATAACAACTATCACACATCAATAACAACTATCACACATCAATAACAACTATCACACATCAATAACAACTATCCTACACATCAATAACAACGATGACACATCAATAACAACGATGACACATTAATAACATCTATCACACATCAATAACAACTATCACACATCAATAACAACTATCACACATCAATAGCAACTATCACACATCAATAACAACAATCACACATCAATAACAACAATCACACATCAATAACAACTGTCGCACATCAATAACAACGATCAGACATCAATAACAACTATCACACATCTATAACAACAATCACACATCAATAACAACTATCACACATCAATAACAACTATCACACATCAATAACAACAATCGCACATGAATAACAACTATAACACATCAATAACAACAACCACACATCAATAACAACTATCACACATCAATAACAACTATCACACATCAATAACAACTATCACACATCAATAACAACTATCACACATCAATAACAACGATGACACATCAATAACAACTATCACACATCTATAACAACGATGACACATCAATGACAACTATCACACATCAATAACAACTATCGCACATCAATAACATCTATCACACATCAATAACAACTACCACCCATCAATAACAACTATCACACATCAATAACATCTATCACACATCAATAACAACTATCACACATCAATAACAACGATGACACATCAATAACAACTATCACACATCAATAACATGTATCACACATCAATAACAACTATCACACATCAATAACATCTATCACACATCAATAACAACGATGACACATCAATAACATCTATCACACATCAATAACATCTATCACACATCAATAACAACTATCACACATCAATAACAACTATCACACATCAATAACAACTATCACACATCAATAACAACGATGACACATCAATAACAACTATTACACATCAATAACAACAATTACACATCAATAACAACGATGACACATCAATAACAACTATTACACATCAATAACAACAATTACACATCAATAACAACTATTACACATCAATAACAACTATGACACATCAATAACAACTATTACACATCAATAACAACAATTACACATCAATAACAACGATGACACATCAATAACAACTATTACACATCAATAACAACTATCACACATCAATAACAACGATGACACATCAATAACAACTATTACACATCAATAACAACAATTACACATCAATAACAACATCATCATCATGTACCATACCGGTTGGCGTAGGCGATCATGTCCTTCCACAATCTTCTATCTACAGTGCATCGTATCAGTTCTGTTGTTGACGGTTTTCCATGTCATGACACCAAGCTATCCAGTATTTTCTCTCCTTGTCGTCCGCGATCTCTCTTTCCTTTTATTTTGCCAGTTGTAACCAAGTATTCCAACTTTCGTCTTCTCATGATGTGCCCGTACTAGACGTACAATCTTACATATATCTGGACAGTAATATAGATAAAGAGGAAGGAACAGAAAATGATACCAAAATTTATTTATTTGGTTATGGAAGGCCCCGGTATTACTGCAAACGAATTAAAATCCATAATTGCTCAACCGCCTGTGCCAGCGTAATCATCCGAATTAATATCTCATCTCCCAAACAAAGAAAAGTAACTGTAGTCTCCAACGTAGCAGTCTCAGCACACGCCAAAAGACATGAGGCGAAACCGCATAGAAAGTGAACACAGCCAACTGTTCCCTGTCATACGATATCGTCATTCATTGTAAACAATTGGAATATCGAAACGTGATCAAAACGGATGAGACACACAGCTCACGGCGTGCACAGAGCACTTAACTCAGTGGCTCCTGCAACAAGCCGGACTTGGAATATGAGGAAACTGCAACAAGGAACACTTTTCATACATAGCCTTCAATGGTTCCTACCGCCTATCCACCATATACCGGAAGTTCACGTCCTCCTGAAAATGATGATCGTCATATTTTCCAAAAATGTATAGCGCTTGATGATGTTAGGCAATCGTTGTTGACTCCAATTCCAAAAATATAAACACACAGTTAGTCGTCAGACTATGCCCGTCGCACATCGAACTGTAAGACTAGCATACGGCTGGACTAGGGACACACGATGAGCCATTACGAATTACGATGACGTTGCACACACAACAATGTCGCACACACAATACAAGGTCGCGCCCTTTAGATTCCTGATTACTCTAGTGAATGCAGCCTACGACGAACAAAACACGGTGCAAATTCCCTAAAGAGATGAAACTGCAGCGGACGAATCAGTTCACATTAATGAGTAACATGTAAATAACTTGCGTCAAGCAAATCCAACAACGGTATTATCACGCATAAACATAACCTAAACAATATCAGTGAAACACTTACAGTAAGTAGCTACTATTTTAAGCTACAGTAACAATAATTGTATGAATAGAGGTTGAAATTGAATGATGGGCATGAGTGGAGGGAGATTAAAGGCCTTAAGCTTCGTTAGGAAAATGTACCTGATATGCAAGAGTCCAGACAAGGAGATTTGACAGGTTAACTTTCAGGTCAACAATAATTTGGGTGCTCTTTTTTCTTTCTTAGGGTTTAATTATATACTATACTTAGCATGAAGGAATATGTGGTGCATGAAGGACAGATTACAGAAGCATTTGAAATAAGAACAGGAGTAAGGCAGGTGTGCCTTCTGTCTCCATTTCTCTTTCTACTGGCCATAGATTGGATTATGAAAATAACTCAAAACAAAAGAAATGGAATCCAGTGATCACTGACCAAACAACTTGATGATGTAGACTTTGCTGATGACATAGCTCTCCTATCACACAGTCATCAACAGATGCAGGATAAAATGAGCATAGTTGATGAAAGATCACAACAGCTAGGACTGAAGATTAGTAGAGATAAGACCAACATTATGAGAATTAATATAGTTGGCAATAACCAAATAAAACTAGGAGAATTACCTCTATTAGATTTACAATCTTACATATATCTGGGCAGTAATATAGATAAAGATAGAGGAACAGAAAATGATCGAAATTAGGATATCAAAAGCAAGAGGAGCTTTCATTGCACTGGGAAACACATGGAAATCCAAAGAAATTAGGTTAAATACAAAAATAAAAATTTTCAACTTAAATGTTAAGGCGGTCCTATTTTATGGCTGTGAAACATGGAGAACAACAAAATTGACAATCACGAAGATACAAACTTTCATTAATGGATGCTTACGCAGGATAAAAGGATGGAAATGGCAGGACAAAATCACTAACATAGAATTATGGAAATGTACCAGTCAAACACCAGTGGATAAAGAGATACAGCTAAGACGATGGCGCTGGATAGGACACACACTGCGAAAGCCAACTGAGAGTATTACACAACAGGCCCTTTATTGGAATCCTCAGGGGAAAAGACAAAGAGGAAGACCAAGGAATTCTTTTGAGAAGACAGATAGAAGCAGAGATGAAGATGATGGGGAAGACATGAATGATCTTAAAAGAATGGCAAAAAACAGAACGACTTGGAAAGTGTTTGTTGAAGACCTATGCTCCACTGGGAGCTGAAAAGGTAGAAGTATACTCAGCATGTGTGTTTCCCGTGTGTTACCGGGGCCTCATTATGAGGGAAGTAAAGAATAGTGGCACTGTGACCTTCCAGCATGTCGTAAGAGGCGACTAAGGAGATTGATCGATGGCTTGACAAGCTTGTCATTGTAAAAAGTATTGTTAAGGAAACAGCGCCATAGATTTTAGAGCAGTGATCTCTGCAATATGTGCCATTTTGGCACACAAGGTTTCTGTTTTTGAGATTGTGGTTCTGCCCTATGCGCCGTCATCGGCTCGAAAGGTCAATAGATATATAGATACTCAGCATATTACAAGGAAAGTGGAGTTGTCTCTATGAATTTAATTGTTAGCAGAAGATCATGAAGTACCCTCTATGACTTGCTAGGTGTATGGAGAATATAGTGTTAGTGACCATATTTTTCTGTGACCACAGCACATTTTTGAGTGATGTGATCGGCACCAGGCCACCTTTAATCAAATTTTTGAAAAAAGTCTCTGGTACCCATTTTTAGAAGCTGGGTGAACTTCAGAGCCTTGTCAGTCCAAAAAAAAAAAAAAAAAAAAGATAATCTGCCACTTCTGAGGATCAAACCCAGACCCTTGTGATCAGAAGTGAATACACTAACCACTCAGGCTTTGATAGGAATGTATAGGGATGTGGTAAGTTGCATTTTGTATAGGTGGACATTCAGTCTATGGTGCTCTGATCAGAGCTGGAAGATTGTGGTCTCTTCAACTCTCTTTATGTTCAGGATAAGATCTTGTGGGAGCATACTACAACCCAAGCATTTCTATATATTGATTTGATTAGTGATTTCGCTTCCTTCATTCTTACCCAGTGAAAACAAATCTTTATTTTTGTGAGTAGCAGCTTTGATAGTTTGCCAGCCTCTTAATTTCTGGTTATATCACAAGGGGCAGTAACCCTACTGCAGCTCAGGATCCAGATAATATTGACATGTTAACTTCTAAGGCAACAATAAGGGGATAATTTGGCCAGGGGGATAAGCTGAGTTTCTGCAAAGAATTCGGAATCAAGTCTGGCACTAGGAAGGGAATATTGCAAGGATAAGGAAGAGTGGTGTTCAACCAGCAAGCTAATGGAACCATAAAATGCATCATCATCATCTGCCGGAAGGAGTCAAGCAATATAGGGGAGTGCCCTAAGCAGAATGAGACGTGTTATGTTTATTAGTTAATCAATAAATTTGAATGAAATCAAGCAGAGCAAAACTGTGTGACCTGTGAGCAACATAAACAGCTAACAGTTCAACAGAAGAATGGTCATATTACAGTTAGTCCAGTTAACATTATTTCAAGAAAAAAAGGCAATGATAAAGAATGTGGTTATTTGAACATCCAAAGTTGTATCTTGTCACCATAATAATCTAGAAGTACAACAATGTCAGTTATGATCTAACATTAACATAAGTAACACAACAGTCTAAAGCTGTAGTAGTCAAATCTCATTTTGAAATATAGGCTTTCAGTTGTCCTAAACATAACAATGATAAATTGTGTAACTTTCTGGTACTACATGGTATGAAACACTGATAGGAAAATGGTGAAACGGCAGCACTGATAAATGGTGAAACAGTCACACTGATGTGAAAATGGTGAAACAGTGACACTAATGTAAAAATGGTGAAATGGTGACACTGATATGAAAATGGTGAAACGGTGACACTGATATGAAAATGGTGAAACGGTGACGTGAACTAGTGACACAGACTATTCTTAATTTGAAGCCAAATATCTCAAACATTAACAGATTACTCATATTCGTAAGAATACAATTCTCCTAGTGTTATCTCTTTTTAAAACCAGTTGGAACACATTTTGAAGCAGAATACAAAATTTAAATCATCAATAATGCAGTAAACATTTCCTGATTCTACAGATTTCCATTCCTACATCCAACTAAACTGTTGCTCCTACACGCCTGCCACTGCTTTGGTATCCTCGTTGTTCACTTATGCTGACTGATCCAGAGGAACTGTGCTTGCCATCTCCAACACATTCGTATCATCTCTTGGAAAGTTAATTTACACTTGTCATCTGGCAGACATTTCCAAGAGCTTCTAACATAAGCTTCTCATCAGCCACTGCTGTTTGGAAATCACCAAGAGAAACCCTGCCATCATGGTCATGGTCCATTTTCTTCATGACAATATAAACAGGTTCTTTGACAACTTCATCAGGATCCTCTTCAGTAGTGGTCTTAATAAGGCAGGACTTTAGTAGCCGGAACATCTCTTCCCTCGCAATGTAGTCATCATTGTTATGGTCATAAACATCAAAGCACAAGTTGACATGATCTTCAAGTGTCCCATTAAGAAACTTAGCAATGCCTGTTACATAGCCAGCCTGTTTTAATGTCCCAGCTGATTTCGTGTCAAAAGCTCTGAAGACTCTGTCCATCAAAACATCATCAGTAATGTTGAAGAATCTGTTTAGTTCATCACGAAACTCTATTCTGTGGAGTTTACCCTCTCCTTTTCGGCACAGGTCATTAAATCTATCTATCAAATGACCAATTTCTTCCCTGGGAAGTTTTGTTATTTTCTAAAGGTTGGTTATAATTTGCTCTTTGGATTGTCTGCTTTATTTCGTCGCCATTTTAGCATAAAGCCATTTAAATATATACACATCAGGTGAAAGGTCAGGGGAATAATATCGTAATCAATACAAATCACTCGCTCAACAAGCACATGGGTTCAAGCCCAAAGTAATGTTCACTTTCCTATTTGGATGTCAATTGCGGTCTAATATAAGCTAGAAGACATAGTCTTAGATTGAACGTGTTTGTCTATCCAAGAAGCAGGCACAATTTCATAGACAAAGACATACATATGGCACCCCACTGACTACAGGGGCCCCCAAAGAGGGTAAAAGAATTTTTGCGGCATACTGAAATCACTTCATTGTTTCGTGCATGGTATCTGTGTATTCAGGTTATTGGATTGCGATGGATGCAATAGTTGGTGTGCTTCATTGTCACTTCAATCCCACTTATAAGGCATATCTTCATTGTCACTTCAATCCCACTTATAAGGCATATCTTCATTGTCACTTCAATCCCACTTATAAGACATATCTTCATTGTCACTTCAATCCCACTTATAAGGCATATCTTCATTGTCACTTCAATCTCACTTATAAGACATATCTTCATTGTCACTTCAATCCCACTTATAAGACATATCTTCATTGTCACTTCAATCCCACTTATAAGGCATATCTTCATTGTCACTTCAATCTCACTTATAAGACATATCTTCATTGTCACTTCAATCCCACTTATAAGACATATCTTCATTGTCACTTCAATCCCAATCACAAGACTTATCTTTAATATCACTTCAGATCCACTTACAAGACATATATCTTCATTGTCACTTCAGTCCCAATCACAAGATATATCTTCATTGTCACTTCAATCAAACGTACAAGAAATATCATTGTTGATATCAAAATAAGGATATCAAAAGCAAGATGAGCTTTCATTGCACTGGGAAACATATGGAAATCCAAAGAAATTAGGTTAAATACAAAAATAAAAATTTTCAACTCAAATGTTAAGTATTATATTGCTGTGAAACATGGAGAACAACAAAATTGACAATCACGAAAGTACAGACTTTCATTAATGGATGCTTACTGGAAATGGCAGGACAAAATCACTAACATAGAATTATGAAAACGTACTAGTCAAATACCAGTGGATAAAGAGATACAACGAAGACGATGGCGCTGGATAGGACACACACTACGGAAGCCAACTGAGAGTATTACACAAACAGGCCCTTTTTGTAATATTCAGGGGAAAAGACAAAGTGGAAGACCAATGAATTCTTGGAGAAGACAGATAGAAGCAGAGATGAAGATGATGGGGAAGACATGGAATGATCTTAAAAGAATGGCAAAAAACAGAACGACTTGGAAAATGTTTGTTGAAGAACTATGCTCCACTGGGAGCTAAAAAGGTAGAAGAAGAGAAGATTCCAACTTTCCTCTGCTCATGATGATGTGCCCGAAAAATGTTGATTGTTTCTTTCTGATGTTTTTTTAGGAGCTGCCTTTATTGTGTTGGCCTCTTTGAGAACTTCCTCATTGGTCTTTTTAGCTGTCCAGGGAACTTTCAACATTCTTCTGAGAAATCCCATCTCTGTGGGCTCTAATTGTCTTTTCATTTGTTTGTCTACTGTCCATGATTCGCTTCCATAGGTCAGAATTGGTTCTATATAGCACCGATGAACTCTCTTTCTCATTTCTATTGACATAGATTTGTTGCATAAGATATTTTTCATTTTCTGAAATGCTATTTTGGCCTGAGATATTCTGCTTTTTATTTCTGTGGTGCATCTCCCATCCGATGTTATTATTGTGCCCAAGTATTTGACGCGTTGCACTTGTTTCAAATTTGTCCTGTTTATTTTTATGCTGCATGCTGGTGATGATTGTTTCTTCGATATGGCCATTACTTCTGTTTTCTTACTATTCAGACTGAGACCTTTCTTGTTGCTTTCTTTTATTATTATGTCTATCATTTCAATAACAACAATGACACATCAATAACAACGATCACACATCAATAACAACAATGACACATTAATAACAACAGTGAGACATCAATAACACCTATCACAAATCAATAACACCTATGACAAATCAATAACAACGATCACACATCAATAACAACGATCACACATCAATAATAACAATGACACATCAATAACAACAATGACACATCAATAACAACTATGACACATCAATAACAACGATCACACATCAGTAACAACGATCACACATAAATAATAACAATGACACATCAATAACAACAATGACACATCAATAACAACTATGACACATCAATAACAACGATCACACATCAATAATAACAATGACACATCAATAACAGCAATGACACATCAATAACAACTATCACACATCAATGACAACTATGACACATCAATGACAACTATGACACATCAATGACAACTATGACACATCAATAATAACAATGACACATCAATAATAACAATGACACATCAATAACAACAATGACACATCAATAACAACAATGACACATCAATATAACGATCTAACCACAATGACAAGAATTTCAACATTCCCCTACATCAACAGACCATGTAGTCTGTCTGGAGCGTGTCTGTATCACGTCTGCCATCTCTAGTGTCAGCTATCTGTCCCAGCTCTGTCCCAGCTCTGTCCCAGCTAACATTCTCTCTCATCACTTGTTTGTGGGTGGCTGGTATGTCAGACTTTCCGATAATTATGTGTATGTAGGTATGTAGGTAGGTATGTATGTATACAGGTATTTGTGTATGTGTGTATGTGTGTATGTGTGTATATGTGTATGTATGTATGTATGTATGATGTATGTATGTATGTATGTATGTATGTATGTACGTATGTAGGTACTGTTATCTTCACTGTTACAAGTTGGTAGTTGTTGTGTTGACTGTAATTTGTATATTTTTCTCTAACATTGTTAAGATGGCGCCAGCCAGCGAGTACAAGCCTAATCCAGTGCTAGCGACCTCATCAAAGTACCACCAAACTGTTTCCTGACAGTTTAAGAACGCGCTTGTCGCACACACGTCATTGTGTGTACAAGGTCAGGAAGTCTTTGACCGTTTCCACACTTTCCTTAGCCAATGTCATGACAACCCAGACATATCGACAACGATTAACGGTCAGTCCTGATTCATGTCAAGGTCACTTGATATCTAAATATGTTCGGTTTCTTAGAAAATAAAGAATGTTCGCTTAGCTTCTTAGAAAGTAAAGAATGTTCCTTAGCTTCTTAGAAAGTAAAGAATGTTCCTTAGCTTCTTAGAAAGTAAAGAATGTTCCTTAGCTTCTTAGAAAGTAAAGAATGTTCCTTAGCTTCTTAGAAAGTAAAGAATGTTCCTTAGCTTCTTAGAAAATATCTCTTTCTCTTTAGTAGTTGCTGCCATTGTTGGTGCGAACCAGTTTAGTTTCTGCCTCTGGAATGTGTTACTGTTCTTCTCGGCCGCACCGCAACGTGCATGCATGGTTTCTTGAGAAGTCACGTGGCTACCGGTGTCCCCCACAGTGAGGGGTGAAACGAAGAGAGCAACTGTTAGCTGCCACGCATGTCTAAGATTCTACTAAGGAGCTATACAGTCGTCGCCTGTGCAGTAGAGTGTGGCGTCCACGGAGCGAACTTGTCAACAGAGCATACCGGTGTATTTGGGGAAGTGCTATGACAAGTGGTTGAGCGGATATGGGGAATTCCTAACTGCAATAAAACTGGTTCCATGAATAGAATAGAGTATAATAGAATAGAATAGAATAGAATAGAATAGAATAGAATAGAATAGAATAGAATGGTGTAGAATAGAATAGAATAGAGTAGAATAGAATAGAATGGTGTAGAATAGAATAGAATAGAGTAGAATACAGTAGAATACAGTAGAATAGAATAGAATAGAATAGAGTAGAATAGAATAGAGTAGAATGGTGTAGAATATAATAGAATAGAGTAGAATACAGTAGAATAGAATATAATAAAATAGAGTAGAATAGAATAGAGTAGAGTAGAATAGAATAGAATAGAATAGAATAGAATAGAATAGAATAGAATAGGGTAGAGTAGAATATAATAGAGTAGAATATAATAGAGTAGAATATAATAGAATAGAGTAGAATAGAATAGAGTAGAGTAAAATAGAATAGAGTAGAGTAGAGTAGAATAGAATAGAGTAGAATAGAGTAGAATAGAATAGAGTAGAATAGAATAGAGTAGGATAGAGTAGGATAGAATAGAGTAGAATAGGGTAGAATAGAATAGAGTAGAATAGAATAGAGTAGGATAGAGTAGGATAGAATAGAGCAGAATAGGGTAGAGTAGAATAGAATAGAGTAGAATAGAATAGAGAAGCTACGATGCAACCTGGCCAGCTCTACTTCAACGACAGCTTCATTGAGTTCGTCCAGCCCTCCACATTTACTTGGCTCAATCCGTGGCCTACCGTGCTCCTGCCTTTCCATGTTGCCAGTTCAAACGTCGTGTTTCTCCCGCCATATTGGATGCAGGACTCTCTGATATCGACCTGTTTCCACTTTGGGCATCCCTTGTGCACCCAGCAAGGCTGGCGGATGTGACGGGTCCACGGATTAGCAGGCACGTGTTGGATGGACGTACCTGTCCCAGAGACAAGAGTGACGACTATAACGCTCTCCTCCCCAAGTAGGGTTTCAAATTGCTGGTTTGTGCCCACATTGATAGAGTTGACTGTTCCGTTTGATTACTTTCAATAGCCGACCACAATAGAGTGTGTTTGACTGTTCCGTTTGTTTACTTTCAATAGCCGACCACGATATAGTGGGTTGACTGTTCCGTTTCTTTACTTTCAATAGCCGACCACGATAGAGTGTGTTTGACTGTTCCGTTTGTTTACTTTCAATAGCCGACCACGATATAGTGGGTTGACTGTTCCGTTTGTTTACTTTCTCTGATGGAATTTGCTGTCAGCAATCATCTTCCAAAACACAATTGGAGAGTTCCAAAATGAACAAAGTTTAGACCCCAGAAATAGGAGAATTTCTGGAGATGTCAATGATGGCTACACGGACTGTCTTTGGGTACATTCCTTCAGTGTTTCGGTTTAATCCCCTCATCGTAGCCTCCCACAGATTACCCACACACATAATGACGAGATGTGGGACTGCCACACTGTCAGACATGGTTACTGCCGGAGCGAGAACGCACGTCACAAAATAATGAACTTCTGTAGAAAGTTGATAGTTACTAATGTTGGAATCAATCTCGTTAGATGACGTTACGGCGTGACCAATATATCCTCTCTTGGGACGTAGCTACGCATTAAGACTGTCTCTATAAATCGCCTGACGACCACAACGCGCTGTGATCGTTCTGCCGGTAACTGACCTTCTCTTCAAACTTCCATTTCTCGTCTCTTCTCTTCCCATCTATGCTAAGACGCCTGGGTAAGCGATCAAATGCCCACACGCTTTCTTCACATACTCGACACACTGGGATCACACGGGCATTAACTTGTACGAATGTGACGGAAAAGTCACATCTGCTAGCTACTAAAAACCATTTATTGCTTCCTGTAATTGTACATGTTCTCGCGATGTCTCACGAGAATTGTCTTCAATACAAACTCTCATTATGTTTTGTTGTTTAAAGATGATTAAATATTGCTGTTACATTGTTCCTGAGACATTCTGGGCCGCGCAGTTAAGATGATCTGCTGTTACGAATAGACTTTCAATCATTGAAAATTCGAATATTCTAGATCAGCGGTTCTTAAACTTTTCTTTAACATGGGCCCCCTTTAATATTAACTGTCAGTGCGACGTAAATTGCCAGGCCGGAGAAAATACAGAATTACGTTATGTACAATACCCTGGGATGTACGAGGGACACTGCCTGTGTAGCAATGAGGTCCCTTCTTGACTTCCAACCATGGATGACAGGATAGAGATCTGGAGGCGTGAGCATTCCTGAAGATAAGTGCAGATAAAGAGCAGCTATTGCACCATGAGCTCAACACAAGAAAGATATCAGGCTGAAAAGAGGAAAATCATGGGTGGGTCGAGCAGAAGATGCCATCAAACAGGTCTGTGGAGTTATCAACGCTGGAGATGAGTGGATTCCGGTTCCTGTCATTCAGAGGCACATTCTCTTGTATTGTCACACTCGACAGGAAATGTAGGGAACAGAACTCGGTCGTGGTCAATGCGGAGGTCAACGGTCTTATCTGCGATAACACCGATGAGAAAGATGCAGTCATCTATACAGACGGATTTGTAAGACGACACAAAAGAAGTGCATGGGCATTTACAGCACGCTCGGCAGGCAGAATAGTCAAGGAAGACAGTGGTGCATACGTCATGACAACGAGTAGCATGACAATGGAGGTGATGGCAGTGATGTCATCTGGTTAGAATTACAAGACTACACCCACGTTTATATACTAACTGATTCAATGATCATGATAGGAAAATAATTGTGTAGGATAACATAGTATAGGAGTGTAGGATAACATAGTATGGGAGTGTAGGATAACATAGTATGAGAGTGTAGGATAACATAGTATAGGAGTGTAGGACAACATAGTATGGGAGTGTAGGATAACATAGTATAGGAGTGTAGGAAAACATAGTATGGGAGTGTAGGATAACATAGTATGGGAGTGTAGGATAACATAGTATGGGAGTGTAGGACAACATAGTATGGGAGTGTAGGATAACATAGTATGGGAGTGTAGGATAACATAG